>JAKTXH010000021.1:0-215293 GCA_030561405.1 Suhomyces atakaporum
AATATTCAAGTGATGGTAAGATTTTAGGAGTATCATCCAATTAAATGACATGTTCGATTACAACCGTCTAATGCCTTGTATTTCACCCTTGCGAGCGTACTAGTCAGGCGGAATACTATTCATTTTAACTTTTCTTTTATTGTATTCATAGTTTTCTGCTACGACTAAATGGGTATCGAATCCATGTCGCTACCGTAGCCTTCATCTCACAACGTCAATAAATTTTAGTGATTACTTTGCAGTCTTAATATTTTCATAGTATTTCATCTCTCTTATTATAATTCTTATCACCTTATCTTTATTCTATTTTTTATTTATAAAAAAAACGTTCTACAGATCCTTTAAGCCATTTTGAACAATTTAGTGCTTCTAGAAATTAGTTCTTCTAGAAATTAGTGCTTCTAGAAATTAGTGCTAATGAAAGCTAGCACTGATCAAAACCGGTACTGGCATATATACTTGAGATTAATCTGATTTCCACTGGTTTCAAACAATGTTGTTGGGGGATTGTAGTGGGGATTGTAGTTCATGATTACCGAGAGAAACGTGGTTCATCTGTCGCTCGGAGGTGAAAAATGGAATTTTTGCACCTAATCAACTCATTTTTTTTGTTTTGCACCCGTATTTAATTCTTCGGATTACGTGGATCTTCAGATTACGTGGAGCACAAATGTCTAACAAATAAACAAACATTCATTCACGTGGCGTGTTTTCAATCACTATGGCTTGATCTTGCTTGTGTACCAAGGCTATCCGGATCAGTATACACGATTTGCGAAAACAATAAAATGTGGCCCACTCGTCAATTTGCTTCACATTAGTCTTTTGCATCCAGCTACTTTTAACTGATCAAGTGCCCATACTGTTAACGTTAACACTTCAACGTCATAGTTAATCCTTTCAGGCACCACTTTCCCAGTCTGTCTCTTTGTACATTCGTGCGCGGACCATCCACCGGTATCGGCGCTCGTCTGTGGTCCGGCTGACTCACCACCAATCTAGATCAGTCCAACGACTCCGAAGCGCATAATTAATTTAGTGCTAACTCCGCCAAGCGTAGTTATTGAGCTGAAAAATCGATCGATGGTAATTCCAATCAACTAAGCCCCCACAAATAACTACCAGAAATACCAAAACTTCACCATTTTTCCATCACTTTCTGGTGACAATTTTTCCAACAATTTTTGGCCCCAAAATTTTCTATTTTTCAACACCAACTCTCAAGACCGACAATCGATCTACGCATCAGACAACCGTCACAGCAATTACAATCACCACAAAAAAGAAAGAAAAACTGGAAATTTATCCTGGCCAAATTGATGAAGAATTCTGAAGAATTCTCACTGTTTGACCCTTAAAAATTTTAGTAAACTACTTAGAACTTGAAGTTTTCTCTAACACTATCTGATACATCTGTAGAAAATATCTTAGCCCCATTAATTCTCGGTGAAATAGTACCCCACGGAAAGGGTCCTTAGTAAGAACTTACGTGTCTGGAGCAACTTACCCGGAAAAGCATGAACACACGGTGTCGGCATATATAAAGTCCACGCTCCCCAAAACTTGAACCCCAACAAAATGTCCAACTCATTAGAACAATTGAAAGCCACTGGTACCGTCATCGTTACCGACACTGGTGAATTTGAATCCATTGCTAAGTACACTCCTCAAGATGCTACCACCAACCCATCTTTGATTTTGGCAGCTTCCAAAAAGGCCGAATACGCCAAGTTGATCGATATTGCCATTGACTACGCTAAGGACAAGGGTTCTTCTAAGAAAGAAAAGGCTGAAATCGCCTTGGACCGTTTGTTGATTGAATTCGGTAAGGAAATCTTGGCCATCGTTCCTGGTAGAGTTTCCACCGAAGTCGATGCCAGATTATCTTTCTCCAAGGAAGCCACTGTTGCCAAGGCCATTGAATTGATCGAATTGTACAAGTCCGTTGGTATTTCTAAGGACAGAGTTTTGATCAAGATCGCTTCCACTTGGGAAGGTATACAGGCTGCCCGTGAATTGGAAGCCAAACACGGTATCCACTGTAACTTGACCTTGTTGTTCTCTTTTGCTCAAGCTGTTGCTTGTGCTGAAGCCAAGGTCACCTTGATCTCTCCTTTCGTGGGTAGAATCTTGGACTGGTACAAGGCCTCTACTGGTAAGGAATACGATGCTGAATCCGACCCAGGTGTGCTTTCTGTCAGAGACATCTTCAACTACTACAAGAAGTACGGTTACGAAACCATTGTCATGGGTGCTTCTTTCAGAAACACCGGAGAAATCAAGGCTTTGGCTGGTTGTGACTACTTAACTGTCGCTCCAAAGTTGTTGGAAGAATTGTTGAACTCTAGTGAACCTGTTCCAAAGGTCTTGGACTCTGCCGCTGCCAAGTCTTCTGATGTCGAAAAGGTCTCTTTCGTTGATGACGAAGCTGCCTTCAGATTGTCTTTGAACGAAGATGCCATGGCCACCGAAAAGTTGTCTCAAGGTATCAGAGCCTTCGGTAAGGATGCTTCCACCTTGTTGGAACAATTGGAATCCAGATTCTAATTGCAGCTCGGAACCTAGTGAACCGGGATTCTTTACCTAGAAACATCAACTATCACGAGAATAGTGTATATAATGTGAATAATTTAGTACCATAATATGATGCTAGTAATAATTCTCCGTAGTCCGAAAGAGCCAAATTTTCAGTTCACAATAAGGGTGCAACCGACAAGCACCATACTTGAATGTTTCTTATATGGTCGCTACTTGATCTGGCCCCATAACAATTTCTTATAGCATCATAATACGACTCTAGATCAAGTTCAAAGAAAATTGAGAGATTCGATAATTGATGCTTTGAAAAAGAGTGGAGCTAGAAACAAAGTCAGTTACATCTGTATGTCGAAGAAGATTTCCAATTACAAATCATTATCAATTTGACTGATTATTAATTGGGATTTTTTGTCTCGCTCAATCAACTCAATCAGTTCTTACATATCCTAAGCCCTATTTGACTATTTGACCATGAGACCAGACGTGCCCATTCCTCCTTCGCCAGTTGCTCCATACCCTCTTCATCAATCGTCAACCATCATCAGCGGCTTTGGAAGGGGCTCACTGGAGCTCGGCATTCCTACCGCCAACATCCCCATCAACGAAGATCTCAACCAATTGGACACAGGAATTTACTTCGGCTGGTGTCAGTTGGTTCCCCAAAATGAGCCCGATACCACCACCGACCGCAATGGCACCACTGTGGTTTTCAATCATGGTCACAAGCTTGGTGCCAACGAGTTAGAAGTCCTCCCTATGGTGATGCTGATTGGGTGGAATCCGTTCTACAACAATAAGGAGAAGGCAGCAGAGGTGCACATCATTCATAAGTTTGCTGATACCTTCTATGGTGCAGGCATCAGATACACGGTGTTGGGATACATACGGCCAGAGTTGGACTACACCACCAAGGAGGCTTTGATCAAAGACATAGAGAGAGATATAGAGATCGCTAGAGACACCTTGAACACAGAGGGATATCGCGAGTATAGGGACCAGGTTATTCAAGGAAACTAGTGGGACACTTCGAAGGTATGACTGAAGATAGAAGGAGGGACGAATCGCTACAAAGTGTTATTTGGATATTAGCAATTAACACTAATCAGTGTATCGAGATTCGATAATGAGTAGCTGCAACTTCTGTTTAAACGGAATTGTGATTTACACTTCGATACTAGTTCCATACCAACTTGAATGTCGTACATGAGTCTCTAACACCATTGCATACCTAACAGTTCATTTATAGACTAAGTGCAACTAATAGACAAGATAGTAATAGTCATGTTACATGTTCCAGTAATTGTTTATCAAGACAATTTAATCCTGAAAATGAATCATCGATTGACCAGAGTACTGTAGATTTGGGTTTCTGTTGTTCTATGCCTTTAATATAATTAGATTCTTTTAGTTAGAAAACAATTGGGGATACATAAATATTCCAATTACAGACTACATTAGTTCAGCTAACAATCTACTCATATTTGTACATCTTTAAACCACCGAATCAAGCTTTCTTGTATAATTAATGAGTGTAATTCTAGAAAATCCGATTGATTTAGATGGCATGTGAAGTTTCAAAGTGATCTCAGGGTCCAGTCAAAAATCACTCAAAATAAGCAAGTGACTACATAGAATTTTCCAATTTTTACAAGAATAACTCTCAATCTCTGAAAGTATAAGTTGACCCTTTTCAGTTCGGTTATAGTT
Organism: Suhomyces atakaporum; assembly: GCA_030561405.1. Classification (NCBI taxonomy): domain Eukaryota; kingdom Fungi; phylum Ascomycota; class Pichiomycetes; order Serinales; family Debaryomycetaceae; genus Suhomyces; species Suhomyces atakaporum. Next base: position 4,246 of record JAKTXH010000021.1, read on the forward strand.
AAACTCTCAAGACTTCATGTTTCGATAATCTGATATTTAAATAATTTGATTTATTGATTTATGCTGCGAAAAGATAAGGCCATAAATGCGAAAAACCTCCATCAAATGATGACCCTCTGGACCAGCCATATCGTAGTATCTGCATATAGTTGTAATTGTATCGAACTTGACTGGATCAGCTTTCGATCACTTGCTATCAAACTAGATCTATCGTACTCCGGTAGCTCCGCCTTCATGTCCTGCACCTATATCGTGTGACCAGCAAGCCCCATTCAATCGAGCAAGCCTAGATGCTAAATTTAAATTCCTTCATCATATTATAACAATAGTCGTATCACCATCATCGTTCACAGGTTTAGAGAATCGCCACTCAAGTTAAAGCAGTCACACAAGAACATTCCAAACGTTTTCTCAAAAACTCACCTCTTAGTCCAATTCGCTTCATCAGATCATTCTTTCACACAGACTTAACTAGTTCTTCATAATTTTCCAATGAGATTATGGTACCTTGTGGTACCCGTGATCATCTTCCTAGCATTTCTCTCGCCAAAGTCAGTCTCTGTCCTCAAAACTCCTGGCAACTCTTGTGAGGTTCCGTCAGGTCCTGGAGCCTGTTCTTACATCACTAAAAAATGTGATGCGCCCTACTTCTTTATTGCTCGGCTTTACTATTGTGCTTCCAGACCATCCATCCCACTACTTTTAGGGGTACTGGCAGGAATTTTAGCTGCTTTAGTGGTAGTACTAGCATCCCTTAGTGTGGTGGTAGCAAATTTCCTTTTTCGCAATTTGAACGAATTGGCTGCAACTTTGGAAATCAACAATAAAGTCCTCAGCTTCATTCTCATACCCCTTACCAACACGTTTCTGGACTTGATCAACTATTATGTGATTTTCGATCTGGGCTCTCCCAATTTGGTTTTGGGCCAGTTGGTAGGCTCCATTTTGATCATGTTCACCATAATCATAGGTCTGATTAGCATCCTAACTAGTCCTTATAGCGTGGTGTACCACAACATGTTGCTAATAGACTTCTTGTGGGTGTTGTTTGTGCTTGTTCTCTTCATCTACATCTTGTCGGACTCCAAAATTACCATCTTTGAGTGTTGCTTCATGATCGCATGCTATGGGGTATACATTCTTTTTTTGAATTACTTCGACAAAGAAAAGATCGATCACGCCAGAGACTCCTTAGCCATTAGCCCATGTGACAGTAATCTGGAACATCCTTATAACATTGAGGACGCTATCGATATACTATCGGACGATGAGTTCCCAAAATCACCACCATCAGATCTCAACACAGATCTCTCACTTCCAATACCCACAAATCATCCTTTAAGTCCCCTGCCTAGTATCGCCCACGAAAATGTAATTCATGAATCTATAGACGTGGCCCAGCTAATCCTTTCTGCCCTTCACAATATGTTCTCCTTACTTATCCCCACGGTATTGTCAAACCATGAATTGGACTCATTAAGATCCAAGTTTCCACGTATCGATGTGGTGGAAGTGATCAAAATTTGGTTTTCCATTGAAATTCCATTACTTATCAATTATCAGATTTTGCACTTTACTTTAGTCAGCTATATACCAGTTGTACTTTTGAGCATTCTCTTTACTCACTATGTGTCCAAGTGTGTGTCCCATAATTTTGCAACCATCGTGATAAATTGTTTTGGAGTATTCAACAGTGTCATAGTTCTTTCCAACATCTCAGTGTTAGTATTGCAAATTCTCAAGAACTTTGGGCTCTTGTGGAAAATGTCGGACTATTTACTTGGATTACTTGTATTCTCCATCAGTAATTCCATCACCGATATCATCACTAACATCACCATTTCTACCAAGATAGATCCAATCTTAGGTATCAATGCTTGCCTTGGTACTCCCATTTTAATGATCTTGTTAGGTATAGGAGTCAATGGATTATTGACCATCTTGAAGAGCAAAACCCATGCACCTTTGGAATTCAATTTACAAACTGATGTGGTAATAAGCACTTTAGCCTTGACGGTTATTGTGGCATTTTATCTCTTGTACCTTCCTTTAAACGGTTGGGTTTTTGATAAACGAGCTGGTATAATTGGGTTGGCTTGGTACTTTATAATTACGGGTATGAACTTTTACTTCGAACACTGATCATGTCCAATTAATTTTATCAATTGATCTATTAAACAGGTCTAGTTATAAAAACTGGTTTAACTCATCGTCATAGTTCCATTCTCTTATGGATTCTTTATCTTCCAAATAGCTCTGGAGCTTACTTTTGGAGGTTTTGAATATTGAAGAATTTTTGAAGATTTCTTCATACTCATCAAACACTTGAAGTTTCAACTTATCATCCACATTGTATAATAGAAGTTGATTAAACCACCAATCCTGATTGGTTTCTTCAATTAACTCTTTAATCAAACTTATCAAATAATCGTCATCTTGAGGATTTAGTAATCTTTCCAATTCAACAAGTTTTTCATAGATCGGAATTGGTACCGAAACGGTATTTTTAATATATGCTAGTATAAGGTCTCTCGACCTTATCCATTGTTTTGTATAGATATTTAAATCCACCAACTTAATTAACAATCGATAATCTCCATTAAGAGACATTGCCCGAGATAAAATTTCTGTAGCTATATGGAGATTTCCGTGATTCAAATGATAATTTGCATATTTAATCCAAAAGTCTGGATATAATGCTGTAGCCAATAAGCATCTTTCGAAAGTGGCCACGATGTAGTCTCTAGGGTATTCTTTAGTTTGTAAGAAGTCCAAATATGAGTTCCATACTGCTAATTGCTGGCGAGAAATATAATTAGGATCAAAGTATTGTTTAGACAATTTTCTCTCGAAATGGTAGAGCTCATAAACTTTGTACTGGGTAGTAATATAGACATCAATGAACATTTTTTTGAGCTGGTTGGTTGCAGTTTTTGGATTTCTCACCGAATAAAGTTCTTTCTGAGGTACCAACAAATAAAGATCGTGGGGACTGATGTTGGCAATAGTTGCCATTATTTTCTTGAAGAAATGTTCATAATTATAGATGGGTAGTTCAGTGATGATGCGTAACAACACGTAGTACTTTAATTGATAGCCGTTGACGTCGTTCTTATAGCTATCGAGAAATGATAAATAAAGCTCATAAAATTCGTAACTGTGGAAATGGAACCCTATCTTTTCCCGGGCTCGCTCAAAAATATCTAATATCTCGTCTTTGTTATGACTGGTATCGATTTTGAATTGCAAATAATTGATCCATATTTCAATACAATAAGATAAGTGTACCAAGCTAGACTGGTATACTCGTTCAGCACGATTCACATCACCTAGTTTGAATTCCCACGTAGCATATTTGATCCAATAATTGAACAAGAGTGGAAACTTCTCAAGAAATTGGGTATAGGTAGTTCTCAAGAGCTCGATTTCATGTGGTGAACTGGACTTGTTGATGCCTCTTTTGTTGTTGGTCTCTGCTTCCACAACAAGACTTTGCCAGAGCTGAAGATTGTCGGGATCACCAACGATGTCGGTGGAGATGGACGACCAGGTCATGAATATCAAGAAGTGAAATCGAGTTGATGAAGTTGAGTTTTGGTGTATATGCGAAGAATGAGATGGTTATATGTGGTTATATGCAGTCATTTGCATCCAAGAAGATAACCAGAGATGGGTGGGTTTAGAGAAGAAATGTGTGTGTTATACCATGAATCAGAATTGTGGTATGGGCTTCAAGGTTGAAAAATAGGTTTGGTATTGCGGTTTGGATATAGTATTGCAAAATGGGTTTAGTACTGCGGTATGGGTTTAGTATCGAAGTATGTATTTTCCAACCTATAGGTGCTTCATTCATTCTCTGGAAACAACTTTCTGTTATTGATTACTACGTATCCTGTACGACAGGTATATAACATTTCTGGAAATTGCTAGCATTTTTGTTCATTTTTCAATTGGCTCAAGTTTGGAAAAAGGTTGAGGAACGTTTTATTGCAACCTTTAACAATAAGAGTTAAGGGCATTCTGTAGGAATTCATTTAAAATGACCAGATACAGACTGGTTCCAGTGATCGTCTATTTGTTGTTTACTCACACAATAATTGATTTGCTACGTAGCAAACACTACAAACTTGGGTATTAACTAACTATCATTACTATGCTTTACTGAATTGAACCCTCATTTTCAATTTAGATCATAGTGAAATTACATGTATGAATGTTTTTTTTGAATCAACAGTTTCTACCTAGAAGACACAGAATAAATAATTTTATTTTGAGATTTCAGTAAAGTCTGGTGCAACTTTTGATTTTTCTCCTATCTGTTGTAGGTACGTACCATTGTTATTCATTTTAAGATTTAAGACACCACCAACAGTTCGACTTAAACCATTGAAAGGTTTTTTCCGGTATTCTTGCTTTCTTAAACTTTGGTTTGTAGTTGTATAATCATATTGTCGTAGAGTGAGAAGGTTAGTATTATGGAATTTTTTCAAAAAAAGTACATAATTTAGAAATATAAATTAGGAGTTTTTGAGGTATCGTTGACAGTTCCTTGGGATGACTTCAAGATAATCCCCCTACCCTCAGTAATATAGGGAATACATAATTCAGACTGTCATAACTTTGCTCATTGATATTTTCAATTTATCTTCTTTAAGTGAATATGTCACTAAGTATAGCGAGGCTCATTTTTTCTGTCACCATGCTTGCCTCGATCTTCCCTAGTCATAGCGAGACTTGCGAAATCTGTCCCTAAATTGCCTCATCCCCGTCACTATTTTCTATAGGTCTCACTAATTGAAAAATTATCAATATCTTACAATGTCAGACGACGAATTATCACTTGAAGGAGACTTGTTCCAAGAACCAGAAGAGTATGTCAAGCCTCCACCACAGCCTCACTTTGCCCATTACCAAAGAAAAGAAATCAACGGCACTCCTTCACCTTCTGAAGTCACTTTAAGGTTAGTAGGAAGTTCACCATTGTGGGGCCATCTCCTTTGGAATGCCGGAATTTTCACTGCTGATTATTTGGAAAAGAATGCATCTAGCTTAGTTCAAGGAAAGAGGATTTTAGAGCTTGGAGCTGCTGCTGCCTTACCATCATTAATTGCATCACTCAATGGAGCTAAAGAAGTCATTAGTACTGATTATCCTGATCCCGAGCTTATAACCAATATTGAATGGAATTTTGACAATTTGTCTAAAGAAGCTAAAATTTCTCCCTATCAAGTCAAAGGTTACATTTGGGGTAATGATGTCAATGAACTCATTGATACTCAAGATGAAGAGAATAAATTTGATTTAATTATCTTATCTGACGTTGTGTTCAACCATACCGAACATCACAAACTCTTAATTACATGTCGGAATGCATTAAAGAAAGACGGTAAGTGTTTGGTGGTATTCTCTCCTCATAGACCCAAATTGTTGGAGAATGATTTGCAATTCTTTACTACATGTGAGGAGCACCAATTCAAGGCAGAAAAAATTGACTTGGTAGTATGGAAGCCAATGTTTGAAGAAGATGAGGAGACTGCTGAGATCAGAGCCCGTGTATATTCATTCTTCTTGAATCCACAATGGTAAAAATATCAAGTATGAATGATTACCGATTCAATTAAGATTTACTAGTCTCGCCTGGAACACATACACATTTCCAGAACCCATATATAATAAGCACAATTCAATGCAACTGACAATAATAAGAAGTAATGAAATATTTTGTAAGTAAAGTTAAGTTAAATGGATTTCTACATTTGATATTTTAACGATATATTAGATAAACGAACTAATGTAACAGGAGATATTCTCTTTAGTTATATACTACCAAAACCATTATGTACTAGAAACTGATTTAACTAGTTTATTGGGAGGCTGGAGATGGGTTCATCTTTCTCTTACCGTTGGTCAAGGTGACGTTGATGAATCTTCTGGTGTATAACAAACGCTTGTAAGCTCTACCCTTTGGCTGCTTTGGCTTTTCTTGCTTGTCAACCTTTGGAGTTTGAGATTTAACTTTACCAGCACGAGCTAAGGAACCGTGAACTTTACCCTAAATTGTTAGTATATTGAATCACTTAAAAATGGATCTGATGGAGTTGGCTAACGAATCCGATTAAACTGCTTCGATCTGCTGATACGTTGGAAATGACATCTTGCTGTTGGGTTCTAGAGCTTTTTCTTCACATTAAACTTGGAGGGTTCTTCCTTAAATGAATTGACATGATTTCTTATACGTTCTTCACAAAGATTTTCATTTCTAGTCCGATTTCGAGGGAGGTTGTGCCAAAGTGTTCCGATCAGTCCGCTGGATCCTCTAATGTCGAGAGGTCATTGTGCCCACATACCATTTTTGATTATTTGTGTATAGTATTGATGAAACTTTGGAGTAAGAAGAAAAATTTTTAAACAGAGCGAGTGGCGAGCGTGCCATGGGGAGAATGCAGGTTGGAGTGCATGATAGTGAGAGTGTGAAATGGTAACCTGTAGAAATTTACAGGTTGGTATATTTGCTGGTTAGACCCGAAAAAAACCATCACAAGTCACCTGACAACAGCGAGGCTTTAGGGCTGGTGCCCTGGACCCGTTTAGGCAAATCGAAAGATAACCGTCCTAGTATAACAGGTGGAGAGTGATCAATAAATTTACTAATTACGTTGTCAAACTGAATTGTGCTTTGTATTAATTTCAATCATACTGGGTTGAATTACATTTATTATTAGGACTCCCCTAATCCTCATTGTTTATTGGCTAATTGTTGACAACAGCATTCAGTGAATTACTAAACTATCAAGATGATCTAATAACCATCGCAAAAGTCACGACAATAATGGCCAAAACCACCGAAATCAACAAAATCAACAGTAACCTCGAAGCTGGAAAGTAATTCTTGGTAAGCAAATGTTGGACTTGAAAAAACCGTAAGAAACCCATAAGCAAGGTGACAATTCCCAATACGATAAACGTACCACCCAAAGGTTTTCCATATTTGTTCAACTCGGAATGCTCAAATGCCAGTACGGTTCCGTTGTCATCTACTGAGGAGGACTTTGATTCTAATCTAAAAAGCTGGGTCACACCAATTCCAATGGTGATAAACGAAAGTGAAGTTCGAAGCCAGGCCAAAAAGGTTCTTTCGTTAGCCAAATGGTCTCTGGCCACCGAGCCCTTGTTTTCTAAAGCGATGGACAGGAACTGGAACGCTCCAAACGTCTCTCTCCAACCTATGTGAGGGGTATCGTTCTCTACAGGGGGTACATGCGTAGGTGTGCTGCCGGCAGCTTGAATAGGAAAGTCTCTGACGCTGGAGCTACTGCCGACTCGAGAAGGCAGAGGAGTGTTCACTTTTCTTTGGGTGATGTTGACAGTGGCATCATATGAGGGCTGCCTGGAAGTAGATAAAGGATCAGTAGGAGCCATTTTGAATTGAAGAAATGAAGAAAGAACGAATTATGATGGAATTGATTAGTATGGAACTGAAGGATTTATGGCAAAAGTGAAGGATTGGAATTCGTAGGACGACAGGACGATTAGGATAGCTTGGCAGCCTGGATCTCAGGTCAGAAACGATAAATCAGGGTCCCATGGTAGGAACACGATGGTGAGAATTCACGTGTGGCTCCTTAGTGTTTCAGCCAAGTGTGGAAATTAACAGAATTTGTGTGGATAGTTTAGACTGGGAGAACAGGCGTGGTGAGTCGGATTATCATACCAAAAAATTGAGGAGTTTGAAGTAGTGGCCTGGAATCGTGCAGTATTATTGATGGTGAAATCCTCCGTGAAATCTCGTAAATCTCGGAGAAACAAATTTTCAAAAATGAAGACAAACTTACTGGTCCAAATACCAACCAGCGTAAGGGGTAGACTGAAAAATTTGTGTCTGGAAAGGACAGCTTGAAATTCAGGCGAAGTACTGATGACTCTCTGCGAAGGGGGTGATGACAATAAGGATCGTCGCATTAATAGGCTACAGTAAACGTGCGTATATGCAACCTCAACATGTTTATGCTTCTATATATATCTAATCTAACATAAGTGATATGGAGGAACCCAACTAATCGGGGTGGATAGTTTGCTAGATCTGGGAGGGCAGATCGGATGAGGGATATGGGAGGGGGACTGAATCATGTGATGGATCGTGAGTTCCGACTGGCTTGTAGAACCAAATACCAAACAGGAAAAAGGTGGCTGTGATGGACTTGGCTACCTTGGCTAACTTGGCTAACTTGGCTAACTTGGCTAACTTGGCTAACTTGGCTACCTTGGCTGACGTTTTGTTTAACACTTGGTGCTTGGCCAACAAAATTTCTCATGCTTGGCTTGGCTTGTCGCGAGTTCGGAATCGGAAAAGTCCGCTTTTTCTAATAAATGAAGTTCTAAATTCGTACACCCAAACCATGCCCGGTGGATGCTCTATAACCGTGGAAGCTGGTGATGATGAAATGAAAGGTGCTTGGCGTGAAGGCAAAGGTGACGATTAGTATAGCTAATGACTTGGGTGAGACATTTGATTTTTTTCTAATTTGATGAGGTGTATAGGAATAATGCTCATATAGGTGACTGTAAGCAACGCATGAACAGGTTGTATATCGTTGGTAAAAAATCCAATAATAATCCTACCGGGAGTTGTCTAGATGCAAATCACACCAAAGACTAAAGCCACCACCACTCCAACGATACCAACCACATTGTGGTCCAAAGTCCCACTGACGGGGTGAGAGGGACCCGATGCTGCATTTGCACTGATGGTGGTTCTTGTGTAGCTCTTGATTTTTCCCACCTCTCCCGATAATGAGCCCATTCCAATGGCACCACTCTTGACTGAAGGAACATCGGAGTAGAGCGAGGAGAATTTTTGGGTATATAATGATTGAGTTACGGTAGTGACTCCATCAGCGTTGGTACCGGTAACCCACACAGGGGTAGAAATGGAGGTGGATGACGATGACGATGACGATGACGATGACGAAGATGTTGTGGTATCGGCGGCCACCACCAAGTGAAGGATTCCGAGGAAAAGGATGGCAAGGAAGTTCATGATGACGGTGACTAGAAACTTAGCAGGATGCGAGTATTTATAATTATGCTAGTGATTCGATATCCGCATCATCCCTCGGAACTCGCACTCACCGACATAAATTCTGCCAAAAACTTTAATTACTCAGGTTTACTAATAGCTGATATATGTTGTTATAACACTCCACGAACCTATCTGAAAGACAATACAGCCACCATACTCAAATATGGACTACGTAGTATTGAATATCTACAGTTACTTGGAACTTTGTCACGGTAGATTCCTCGGATTGTAGCAATATATATAGAACAATCACAGTGGTACAAAAGCCGAAATCTTTAAGTTCCAGCCTCAGCCGATGCGAACGGGTTATTTTTGGCCAAGAAATGATAAACGCAATCTTCAATTACTTCACATACAAACCAGACCCATGCTTGGTCCTTTCAGGATAGTTCCAGCTATAAGAAATCCACTCTGGGCCCTTCTATGACAAGGTATAAATGATTGCAAAATAGGATTATCCGAGCCATCGCGACTATGTGCAGGTCGAAGGAAGCGCGTTACTATGTGCAACAATCAGTGTCTGCGTATGTAAGGAAGGGATCGGCATAGATGACAATTAGGTTTAGAACAAGGAATAAGCCTAGCTATATACGAGCCTCGGGGCAACTGTCCCAACTCCTCAACCAGGTTTATTCTATCAAACTCAGCACCATCAGAACACATCAAGAGGCTGTCAAATCGTTATCGAAACTTCAAACCTTTTTTCAGCATCAACACCTGAACGTTTCACCAGATGTTTCAGTCATGGGTTGCGAGCCCGCTTCGTTTCTCTAGCAACGTTTGAGGCGCGGGGAGTGGCCGCGCCCATCCACCCAATACAGTAGTCCATGCAAGGTTGCTATACTAAGTGTATTATTGTATGGACTAAATCCGAGAACTAGTCGCTAGTTAAACCGATTAATGGTCAATATACACAACCGGTCCGATTACATCTACACCGGGTCAAGTTCTTCCACTTCCAAATAGCTACATCTTATAGCATTGCAAGTGCTCGAGTTCAGTAGTTAATCCTCGCTAGCTAATTTTAGCCAAGGTTTAGTAATGTTTACTAATAGTAATTACTCTCGTCTTCTCCCATCCCTGCCCTGTAAAGGCAGGTTGCCACTTTTGATGGGGCTTATGGGGGCTTTAAAAGGTGTTTATTGCTTATCCGCAAAATCGGACCGCGTCAGCAATTGATGGCGGACAATCATTGGATCAGAGAGTCTTTTTTCAACACTTGATTGAGCCTCGTAAGCTTATGACACCGTTTGATCTCTATCGTATTATTTGGTGAGGGCTCAGGTGCCGGTTAAGGTGCACAGAGCAGGTGCAATTTTTGGCGGGTATTGATGCTTTTGAGGACCCTAGACGCGTAAAATTGTTTAAGGAATGCAAAATGTTCCACAATACAATGTTCGGTACTTCCGGTCGAATGCTGCTGCTTGCTTTATTGCATTGCAAATTGCACCCATTCTAAAATCACGGTTCGTTTAGGTTTGAAGATTTCCACCTACGGATAAACCAAATGAGCCCTGATTCTAAGACAATCACACCAAATGGGGGGTTCTGATTATAATTAACTTTGAGCCATGGTACAATAAATTTTGTTAATATTTGCAATTTGCGAAGAGCTTCTTCAGATAAAGTACTCTACTGCTGGTTTCTTGGATGGAATGGCCCCCACGTCTTGAGTGGCAGCCTCAAATACCTTGTACTCCCGATTCAAATCATCATCGATCTGGAGCACGGAAGCGATATTGCCACATCGATAACAGTAGTTCGGAGCCAGCCATACTGTCACCAATCCCTGGTTAAACATCTCTTTGTAGCCCTCCATTACCAACTGATGCGCCCGCGCTATCAACAGGATATTGTTATGATGCAAAAACGTCTTGACTTCGTTTTCTCCAAATAGAAAGCCTGCTCCTCGAGGACTAATGGCCCATCCTTGAACATCTTCGGGGTCAGACCAAAGTAAATCACACATTCCTCCTTCATGAGGCACCTCTTGTTTTCGGTCTAAAATTCGTATTTGATCCACAGATTCGATATCTGGACTTAACCCTCCATGAATGCAAAATACTCCCCCACGTCCTCCAACTATGGCCCCTAGCGAAAGATAGTCAAATACTTCACAGCAATATCTCCATACATTGACCGAACCATATTTTCGTACACATTCATCGTAAAATCCGTAGACAGTGGTGATTTGACGAGACTCGTGATTGCCTCTGACCAAGGTGATTCTATCGGGATATCTGACCTTGAGCGCCACCAAAAGTAAAAAACTCTCCACTGAATAAAACCCCCGGTCAACAAAATCTCCTAAAAAAAGGTACTGAGTCCCTGGACACTCTCCACCAGTCTTGAAAAGCGTCAAAAGATCATGGAGCTGCCCATGGATATCTCCACATATGGTGACTGGGGTGTCAACGTGCTGGATATTGGCTTCCTGAATAAGTAGCTCGATCACTTTGGAGCAGAGCTCTTCCACATCGGCCTCTGGAATATGCTTGCACTGTTTGATATTTTCAATGGTTCTGTTATTAGTATATGTTGAAGAAAGTGAGTGGTCCTGGATAAGTATTGAAACAAATGAATCAACATGGTCAAGAGCAATTGAGAATTTGAACCAGAACGAAGAAGCATCAATAAGAATTGAATCCACGGGATTCAAGTTTCATAGCTATGAGTTGTTGATCACGGGGAGATATTATGATGCTAAGTGCCTCCATCATGCATCATCGGTTCCATTACGACTCGTTTCTTCAATCAATTATAAGCAATGAAGTAGTGCAATAAAGTGATGACTGTGATACTGAAACGCATGGAAATTGACTCTTGCTTGTTTTTGGTGTATTCCAACCAGGATAACGCGGCCGAACTGGTTAAAAACGCCCTCTTGAAGCAACAGAAACCTTCCAATGCTTTTGGGACTTATTGTGAGGGCAATTGACATATTCACTCGTTCTCGACGCTCACCGATGCGTTTCAATTGGTTCTTTTTGTTTAATGGTTCCAAGTGCTTGACTCGGGCCACAATCGCCTCCTCAGACCCTCCAATTGACTCCGACTCCTCATACGTACTCATCCAAGTTCAACATGGTGTTGGTGACTGAACGCGGTGTGTGTGCAGGTTTATGATAGCAATATTTATGTGCAGGATACTAATAGACTTTCCAGACCAAGAAGATTTGCATTATCCTTACATTGGGTGGGGCTTTAGAAGATATTGAAGCCTCAAAAATAATAGACAAAAAATACAAATATAGAAATATTTTTTGTTAGAGTCACCATCCTCCTAATTTAGGTAATACTGCATTGGTCAGTGGTTTCCAAGAAGTTGATACTAATGACATTCAAAGAGTTGAAACTGTTATGAATCGATTGGCTGGAATTATTCTGAATATTTTCTAGTCTTAGAACCCTCTTTCTTGAGTTATTCTTCACAGCACTTCCTTGAAGGGCTGCACTTATCAGTCCTCCAGATAAAATTACAGATCGAATAGCATGAATTTAGTGAGAGGAAAAGACTTTATTATTAAGGTGGATATCCCCAGTGCAAAAGACTAGGGTGAGAGGATAAGGATCATCTCTGTTTTTGGACAGTTAATTTCGTAGTTCTTGAAACAAATCTAATAGAAGTACGGATTAATTTGAAGTGATAAGGTCTGGAGTCATCTTATGGAGATGATTTATTTTGCTGGACTGTGGTTAATTACCTTGCCTCGATATACCCTATGATGAGTTGTTCACGCCATAGTACACGAAAGATCAATTCCAAGAGATACTCAATCTAGATAGCTGATTGTATGCCACATGATAAATAGTTCATAGGATTTCTCTAAAGTGACTAAGTCGACCATCCAAGGATTAATCAAGTGATTACGAAAATTAATTTATTCTGACAGTTTTACAATGATGGTACCCTCATCCAATTGTTCAGAAAGTGATCATTATGGCAATTTCATTTCAACCTCAGCTTTTACCTCATGAACTTCTTTCTATTTGTCTTGTTCATTTCAAATGACTACTTACCCGTATTGATTCGTTATTTACCTTTAGAATTTTTGCAATTTGGGAAATTTTTCAAAAAATTGAAGGCACCAACCTACTTTTCGACAATATTCTCTCAACGAATAATCCCCTTACTTCAATTACGATTCTAGTTTCAGCTGAAAGGCAAAGATACCCGGCCAAAAGTGCAAACTATTAAGGATCTATTATCCTTATTCAAGTTATCATTAATTTACCATTTATACCTAAATAGGAAAGTGGTTCCTGACAATTTCCAATAAAGTAGAATCGAGTTGAACTGAACGATATCAAAGAGCTAAGCTCATCTATAGACTCTTTAAATAACGTCACTTTTCTTACAAATCCTCCTACTGATTTCATCCCCTAACTAATATAATACAAGTATAAGAATTTCTTACCATTATTTCATTTATTAAAAGGAATCATACACGATCTAAATTACATAGCTATTCCATTCCTTGTCCTCGACAATCGACCTATTAAATAATACAATTATACAGAATTAGACCAACCCTTAATCCCTCCTTCTTGTAGGCAAAGTGTACTTCTGGAACGATCTTTGTAATTGTCTCCTGACAGTCACCTTTTGAGCACCCACAAAACTATCAATACTAACCTTAATGGCACGGTTCAAATCATTTTGACTGACAAAATCACTTAATCTCATTTTGGCAAAAGCTTCAGCAATTCTCAAAATACTTTCTAAGTGTCTGACAGTGATAGGAAAAGATCCAGTACTAATGGATTCCTTTCTTAAATCCACATAAACTCGAGAAACCTTATCCATGTCCATTTGGTGTAATTTTGGTTGTACTTTAACTCTAGCATAATGAATATATTTTGCAAGCAAATCTTGGGGAATTGGAGAAATCTCACTCTCTTTCTGTTGATTCAAACGTTCAGTTCTGACTTTTCTGGTTTGTCCATCATCTTCATCTTCATCCCCCACTTCATTAGGGTGTGATCTCATATGACTATCTATCACGAAACTGGCCAACCTTTCATCCAGCTCAGGATCCACCAAGTCTCGAACAATACACAAGATATCAAATCTCGACAAAATCGGTTCAGTAAGATCAACGTTTTGTGATAATGGAAGCGTGGAATTATATCTTCCACCAGTAGGATTAGCAGCAGCAATGATGGAACAACGAGCTTGGAGAGTAGTAACAATCCCAGCTTTGGAAATAGAAATCAGCTGTTGTTCCATGGCTTCATGGATCGAAGTTCTATCTTGATCGTTCATCTTATCAAATTCATCAATTAAACAGGTACCTTTATCGGCAAGCACCAAAGCTCCTCCCTCCAAGGTCCATTCTCTAGTAACAGGATCTTTTCTAACAGAAGCAGTCAAACCAACGGCAGAGGCACCTTGACCGGTTGCAAAAACTGCTCTGTTTGCCGTTTGCTCAGCGTACTTTAAGATTTGAGATTTGGCAGTACCAGGGTCACCAAGAAGAAGAACGTTGATATCACCTCTGATAGAAAGCTTACCATTAACATCCTTAGGGACTCCTCCAAATAATGAACATGCCAATGCAGTTTTGATGTCTCTATGACCATAAATTGAAGGAGCCATGGACGAGATAATCTTATCAATAATACCTCTTTCTTGTGAGAGCTTTCTAAATTCTCTTTCTTCTTCCTCTGTCCAAGCTGCTGCCAGACTATCACCAGCAGTTTCCTTTCTACGAATGGAATTGGCTTCAATAATAGTTGCAAAAACCGGGAACCCGTTTTTCACATTCAATTGACCATCAAAGTTGTTTTTATAAATTCCAGTGACTTCAATTTCCTCACCAGGCTTAGCTTGATCAACCAAATCTGACAATAAGATGATTTCACGATGTCTTGGAAGTCTACCAGCTGGAACAGTACCGGGACTTTCTTGAAGGGTGATTCTTTGGTAGTTTCTGTAAAGAGTCTTTTCGGAATTAATTTTGAAAGGACCTTTGGAAGTACAGTTTGTACAAAATGAAATTTTGACTTCGGTGTTGGAGTCTTGAATAAAAGGACCCAAGATCAGCGCACATTTTAAACAGTCGAATTTGACATATTTAAGTTGAGGAAATACTCCTGTACGACGGGTGACCACACCCACAATCTTTACCAATTGATTTAAATTGTTTTCTCTTAAATCACGAAGATTGAGCTGGTTAGGGAATCCAATGATACGAACATGGATCTCCTGGTGGATTTGTGAATAGTTGGGGTAATGTAACTCAGTAGCTTCCATGGCCACGATGTCAAAGATCTTGAGCATTTCCGTAGGAGAAACAGCCAAGAAAAGAGCCAAAATGGCTTTGGAATCCGCAAGATGTTCATATGTCACTTCTAAAGACTCGGCATTGATTTCACCCAATGTTCTAATACGGGCACCATACACGGACCGACCTTTATCATCAGTATATTCCAAAAGAAATGATTTGAGTTCACGAGCTATGGACCGCGAGACTGCGGGTTGAAGGATCCATTCCGTGATACTGGGGGCCTTAATATCGGTCAAACTTTCAAGGGAAAGCTCCTCGTTGAACGGATCGATCTCAATATCATCACCATCCTCATCATGATCAATCTCATCGTAGTCTCTACGTCTTCTTCTTTGAATAGGTAAACCATATTGGTCCATAGGATTATCTCCATCATCATCCAAATCATCATCCAAAAACGCATGACGTCTGGAACGTCCTCCACCTCCCAAAATATCGTCTCTTCTATTCAATTGGTCATCAATTCGTCTTCTTGATGCGGCATCTAATTCTTCATAATCGCCATCGTCGATGTTTCCATCTCCCAAGTCGTAGTGG
The DNA here is from genome assembly GCA_030561405.1 of Suhomyces atakaporum. Classification (NCBI taxonomy): domain Eukaryota; kingdom Fungi; phylum Ascomycota; class Pichiomycetes; order Serinales; family Debaryomycetaceae; genus Suhomyces; species Suhomyces atakaporum. The sequence continues at coordinate 20,152 of JAKTXH010000021.1, forward strand.
TCCTGGTCCGCGCGTGCACGGTAGTCTCGTTCGAGGTTGTTCATCAAATCTTCACCTTCTTCTTCATCAGAAGGATTCAAGTCTGCGACATCGTTGTGGATTTCGTCCTCTTCATCGGGCTCTGCGAACGGAATGGCAGGCGAAGAGGGCGGAAGCTGGGGACTGGATCCTAGTATGGGGGAGGACGGTTGTGTATCGTCTTCGGCTTGTCTTTTACGGGATGGGGTGGACATATTGGTGAAGAAGAGAGTTGTGGGTTCTGAAAACTTCGCTTTTTCCCAATGGGGTAAATTATGTGCCTACGCGTCAGACACGTGACACCTATCTCAACCATACTAAATCTATCACTACAGGTGTCAGTTGTGCACACATACTCTGGCAGTATACGTTTCGAGACTGAGTTGTATATCACGATGAATATACGAACTCAGCTAAAAAATGAAAAAAATTAAAAAAAGGATAGTTTTCTAATTTTTTTACCACCTAATCGAACAGTGAGGTATCCTTTTGACTTTAATGCTACGATTTGAGGTACTTCTTGACTTCTTGTGGGCACTTCTGACTCCTCGTGCTACAATATGAGGCGAGAGTTGCACCTTCGAGTCTATCAGGATATTTTAGTGTGGTTCTAACCATTTGTCGATACCGCACTCGGCCTGTCAAAGTGAGAACGAGAGTCACCCTCAGCCTATGAAATATAATTCTGCCACTAATGTATACACCTGAATCTGAAGGATTAAGATTCGGTCAACACCTTCGAATGACTCCATGAGCTTGGGGTGATCTCCCCGAGAACGAGTTTGGCTAGAGAGCATCGAGAGCATTACGTCTTTATCATTTTTGCATCTTCTTTCAATCTCCCTCCAACTCTTGTAATACTTTGGAAATCTATTTCTTCGATATAAATCTGGACTCCACTTAGATTAAAGAACAGAACTGCTGGCATTTAATAAGTTGAAAATAGGGTGAAAAAAATAACTTTTTGCAGCCGTTGGACGCACGCTTGTGGGCCAGAATGAACTAGTGTGATGATTTCCAACAGCCGGCTCTAAGGTTTCACCGGTACTTGTCGTTGCTGGTGATGTAGAACAAGTCTGGGATAGTATGCACGAAGTCTCGTTCTCATAGATTACAAAATGAGTTGATGGTAGCCAAAGGAATTTAGACGAGGATGATGGGCCAATAGACTGATTTTGAATCTTTAACTCATTACACGAGCTAGCTATACTTAAGGTAAGGTTTAGTGCAGTGGCTTAGCTGGTACTATTTCGGGAAGATATATCGATCCAGTTGCTTGCCTTATCCCGGCTATCAATTATAAACACTCTCGCTAAAATTTACCGTTCCAATAGTTGGTCTGATGCCAAGCTCAAATAATACTTCCTTCTCTGGAAAGTTAATATACTTGTGCTGATCTCACTGATTACCGAGAAATGAGACGAAATGGGACCCATTTAGAGTCCATGATGGGTTTAAAGATTTCAGAGTGCAACCTTTTAGAATTGGCTTTGAATTTAAAGAAATCATCTTTCATTTCCGTGTGTGAGATTTAAAATTGACGCATTAAAGGAATTATTTCGAATACACTCTTTCTATGATTAGTGCAGTCTAAATAATTTTTATAGACTGGAATAATTCTAGAAGGGAAATGAGGGTATTTTTTGGTAATTCCTAATCGGCCCAAGCTGGCATTTTCCAGAGCATTACTGCTTTCAAAACTATTTTTAGTAGGTAATCGTAAAAAAAATAAATTTCTTCGTACCATTGAGTTGGGAATTTCCATGACAATCACCACCAGATGCTACGAAAAAATGCCAAGTAAGACTCTAAGCAAAATACCAGGAAAAAAAATTTCAGGAGTGGCCATAAAGGACAGACAAATGATAAAAATTTATGCCCATACATTGGTCAAGCCACTGAGACTATTTTCGCACATTTTCAACGCCCAAGCCTCATATAATTCGGTTGTGAATAATAAAATATTTTCAAGACGACAATAGCCCAATGCTGAAGATCCCGTATAGAATACGGAAACTTGTGGCGAATTTGCGGACATTATTAGGGAAAGTAGAAAATAAAATTGCCAACAGATTGACACAAATTGAAGGCATATGACGTCTTCACAAGCACAGATGTGGAAGGAACACCCAAGATAGTCCACCAGACTATATTTTCAGACACAAATGGAGAAGCACATATAGAATTCACCAAGGAAATGCAAATAGAATTCACTAACTAAACACAAAGATAATCAGACACAATCGAGGAGAACACCGGACAGGTTCTGTACAATTAAACCGAGTCTCTCACAAAAATTCTCAGACACAGAGGACTCAGTTAGAAGAATTCACCAGGAATTTAGTGACATCAGACACTGAACAGAGGTTAATGAAATTACAACAGCCTGACAAGAGTTAATTAACAACCTGACAGAATTTGATTGACAGTCTGAGAGATGCTTGCGAAATTATGTCAGTCTCTTACACTTCTACAAATTCCACCATCACTCTACACTGATCCAAGTGTCCCATTGTCCTTATTACTATACATATATTACATGGTCTACGACCCCCCCAGCTAGTCGGGCCCCCGAAGAAGTGGGACTCCCAACCCCACAGCATGCACGTCGTGATGGTTTCCCTGGCCCGGTCCGTGGAGATGGCCACAGGGACACTGGAGCTCCAGCACCGAGTCTACCATTTCCACATCTACCGTGGGAGTGACGGTGCCTAGCATGGGATTTAGGAGGGTGCCGTTGATGATTATGTCTCCCGGCTTTGTGGGGATGGGATGTTCGATTTTTCTTCTTTTGGCAGGGTTTTCCATAGTAGTCTCTAGAGCTAGTCTGATGTGGTTCTTCTACACCAGTTCGCGTAAGCCTTAGGATGGCTGATTTTTCACCAGATGCCCTGCCTTTATATACAGGGGTACCCCGCGATAGGCATTCCGAATTTGGCCGCGAGACCAGAAGACTAAGTTATAAGACTAAAGGAAAAATGATTAAATAGAGCCCTGTAAGTGATGACTAAAAAAATGACTATAAAAGAAAGACCAAGTAAAAAAGAAAGACCAAGTTGAATGACTGAGAAGGGACTCTGTTAAAAATGACTCTGCGATCATTGTGTCATTCAAGTGGACAAATATAATTAAATTATATGTCCTCAAGCGTTGGCTTAAAAGCTGAGATTGTACGGATTTGGGAGACTTTGGATACTTGATTTAGTAGCAGTTATTTCTATTAAATTAATGGAAAATTGTTAGGTAGGTTATTTGGGTAAATGGTATAATTAACGAAATGAGTGCAAATTTATTAATTGCTGGTGTTTCAGACTATGGACTGACAAGTGCATTCGCCTAATACTTTTTGTTCCCCGTTCGTCTCCACCTTAAAATTTTATTCCGAATGGAATGGTGGTGATTCGACGCGCGATGGTCATGATTCTACTACTTCCTTTGGTTGTACCACTTCGTTACATGATTGTTTTCGCGGGGTACTTGTCTTGCTAGTGATCCGAAATAGTCTTAAAATCCACAGACAATTAAGAGATAAACCTGTACTACTCTACTACACATTGTTCAAGGAATAAAACCTCCCCAGTAATGCAACTAGAGTAGTAAATTAATTGTTCCTGACAGTACGAATCAGGGGTGTTGGGTCGCCCGCGCAAGCACACATGGTCGCTTACTAAAGTTACCATCAACGAGATATCAACGAGATATCAACGAGATAACAAACGAGTATCTTCGAGTTCTCAACGATCAATTTACATCTAGTCAGACTCTGTTTTGAACTGTTCTGAACAGCTCGCTTCTTACTACAGTCTTCCCTACCAGTACTTTTGTGAGAAAACGTTCTCTTTTCGTGCCCGACGTGTCTTGAATAATACATCGATACAGTCAAACACAGTCCGCCAACCACCAGCTCAATCTTATCCGATTCTGGTGATTAATTGATTGGAAAACTTATCGACTTTATCGAGTTATACAGACCGTGGTTAACTACCGTCTATCAAAACCTCCAGTTCCTTTAGACGCTTATCAAATCAATTGATCTCTACCAATATCGTCAAGGTTTATTCACTGCGACAATCTGATTCAATTATTCTGATCTCATCCTACTATTCTCATGGAACATCAACACGTTCAGATAAAAGAGTCCTGGCTCGTGGGCAGGGCGCTTCTTAATTTCACCTCCATCTTCGTCTCTCTCGGAGTGTTTCTTTTCGGATTCGAACAGGGGTTGATGAGTTCGCTTTTGACAAACAATTTCTTCAAGTCTTACTACAAAAACCCTCTGCCAGCTGCAGTGGGTACCATGATTGCCATTCTTGAGATTGGTGCCCTTTTCTCATCGTTTGTAGCTGGTAAAGTGGGGGACAAGGTGGGAAGAAGAAAGACCATCCGTATTGGTTCGTTCATCTTTGTGGTGGGAGGAATCATCCAGGCCACCTCCGTCAATATCTTAAATTTGGGTGCTGGAAGATTTATTAGTGGTATTGCTATTGGTTTCTTGACTACAATTATTCCTTGCTATCAATCAGAAATCAGTCCTCCAGATGATAGAGGTTTCTACGCTTGTTTGGAGTTTACCGGTAACATTGTTGGATACTCTGCTAGTATTTGGGTGGATTACGCGTTCTCTTATATCCAAAATGATCTTTCATGGAGAGCACCTCTTTGCGTTCAATGTGTTGTTGGATTGGCTTTGTATTTGGGATCTTTTGTTATTGTGGAAACCCCCAGATGGCTTCTTGATCACGACCACAACTTCGAAGGTATGATAGTGATAGCAGATCTTTATGCTGACGGAGATGTTGAAGACGAAAGTGCCAAAAATGAATACAGAAACATTAAAGAGTCTATTCTTGTGGCCAGAATCGAAGGCGGTGAAAGATCTTACCAATACTTATTTACAAAGTATACCAAAAGGCTCTCTGTGGCTTGTTTCTCACAGATGTTTGCTCAATTGAATGGTATCAACATCATCTCTTATTATGCCCCCATGATTTTTGAATCTGCTGGTTGGATCGGTAGAGATGCTATTCTTATGACGGGTATTAATTCCATAGTCTATATTGTGAGTACTATTCCTCCTTGGTACTTAGTGGATGGTTGGGGAAGAAAACCTCTATTATTGTCAGGAGCAGTTTTGATGGGTATCCCCTTGGTATTAATTTCTTATTCACTTTATTTGAATAATCAATACACTGCCAATACGGTGGTAGCATGTGTGATCATCACCAACGCGGCTTTCGGGTACAGTTGGGGTCCTATTCCATGGTTGATGAGTGAAGTTTTCCCCAACTCCGTGAGGTCAAAGGGTGCTGCTATGGCCACTGCTACCAACTGGTTATTCAATTTTATTGTGGGAGAAATGACCCCAATTTTATTGGATTCCATCAAGTGGAAAACATACTTGATTCCAGCCACTTCTTGTGCGCTTTCATTTTTGGCAGTGGAATTCTTATTCCCAGAAACTAAAGGTTTGAATTTAGAGGATATGGGATCAGTCTTTGACGATAACTCATCGATCTTCTCCTTCCATTCTAGTGGAAATACTGGAACTTCCGCTAGTTCAATCTCCAATTATGGTGCTGCGGATGGTATCGATGTTCATAGAACAAGTGTCTCAGTAGATACTCCTAATCATGCTAGTGCTATCAATGATGTTTTCCGTCAAAGTGCACCTTCAAGTGCAGCATCTATAGCTAGAAACCCAGCTTTGAAGAGACCAGAATACGATGGTATCATTACCGGAACTCCACCACCTCCACCACCAGCACCTTTGAAACCAGTTCAATCAGACACTTCTTCTGTAAGTGATGGATATACTCAATTCGATCCCAACGCCATTCCTCAAGAAATTCAACCTCCTAGCCTTGAAGAAATCTTGAATTTCAAAGTTGAGCAATTACAAAAGGGTAATTTATTTACCTCGTTGTACGGCACAATCTTTGGTAAAAAGAGAGCTTTGGGAACTACTGTGAAGAATGTTGATGAAGAAAGTCAATTACTACAAAACCACTAAGCCTCTGGTGAAGATATTGAAAATTGTTGGTGATGGTTTTAGTCTGGTACACAAAATGTTATTACTTATATACAATTAGATGCTATAGAACAATGGAAAATTGAACGTGATAAATATGTGAATGAATGTTCTGTTTATTTCCCGTGGTTCCTCGAAAGGAATTTTTTAGTTTTTGAGCCTGTTGCTTATTCTTTATCATCTCTACTTCTTCAAATGAATATCCATTTGAATTGGAGCAGTCTCATGCCTTGGTCTCTTCAGGTTATTCTTTTCTTTAAACACTTTTTCGAGTTCTCGTTCGATTTCTCCTATAAGTTCATCGTATCCACAAGTCTTGCTCCTCACTCTGGATTCTCTCAACAATCTTTCTGCCTTTTCGTAATCAGAAAGATGAAGATGAACAACACCAAGACCATATGTAGCCAAGGCCACTGTCTGGTTTATGTTGCTGTTACTATTGACGACGTCAAGAGGTAAACCTTTGGCAAAATCGAGGACGCTCTCAAACGACTTGGTGGCCAATTGAATACACTTTTCTTTGGAGACAATCGTTGTGGCATAAAGTTGTTTGTCTTCAGGAGTGACGTTTTTATCCAATAGTTCTTTTGCTTGGGAATTATTGTTCAAGAAATCTTCGGTTTTGACCTGGTCGTAATCGATTCCGGAAGCTTCAGCAAATTTCCGTCTCAATGCTACTTCTTGAGCCTCAAATTCATCGGCCTGAAGGTAGAGTAATGAGCCCAAATTATACTGAGACATCAATATTTTATGAGGCTCCACATCAGCCAAAAGCATTGATTCTGTCATAGAGATTTTCACTCTGGATGCCATAGCAAGATCTCCGACCGTAAGACAAATGGTTCCCAATAAATCCATGGCATTGAAGAATTCATCTGCAAATGGTTCCCACACCTCTGGAGTCTTTTTGATGACGGTGGTGATTCCATTGTTGGTCAACACGATAGAATCTTCTTCCACAGTGGCTCGGTAATCGTTAGGAACTTCACTGGTGGAGTCTTTATTGGCAACAGGAGTACCAATACCTATCTGAGTAAGCCGTGCTCCTTTCAATTGCTTATTGACTTCATCCTGGGCAATTATGAGATGGGTGATTAAGATCGCTTTGGATAACGAAGGGTCAGCTCGATTTAATTCTGCCAATTTGATGGCAATCCGCAAATCTTTTTGAATCAAATGGCGCCTATGATCCCTATCCTTAATTCTTTTAAACTGATCAGAGTCTGGAGATGCTGTCAACACCGTTAAGTACAACGTTCCGATCTCATTGTAGACAAACTCCGCATCCTCCAACATGTTGAGCCTTTCAAACATTTCTGCCACTTTCAACTGGATTCCTGTGTACTCGTCCAGAAGCTTATCAACACCTACAGCATTGCACTCCTCCAATGCTTCGAGGTAGTGTTTAAGTGCAAGCTGGTAGTCGTTTTCGCCCTTGTCGCTTTCGGCCCAAAGCCCTTTTCTGAGGATCTTGGCCACGGACGAGGGGAAAGTATGGTGTGGCCAGAACATGTAGAATGAGAATCCACCGACGGCCCCTAGAACCACGAGAGAAGCGAAGATTCTTGAGGCCCAGGACCGCTTGATGGGCTGGTATTGTTCGTGGTAATTGTACTGGGAGTAATGGCGTGAATTGAGGGGTTTTTGCAGCCGGAAAAGTTGGAGAGTGTGGCGGGAGCCCCGAGGAAACGATTGGGCCAACCTAGGGACGACCGACGCCTTTGAAAGTGTCTTGGTGGGAAGCATTGCAAAGGAAATAGTTGAGCTTAATGTCGTGAATCAGTAATGTGGTGTCGCGAAATAGTGCGACATGGCCTCCCACTAAATTTACTTACAACTAAACAAGAACTTAGTTCAGAGCACATTCGAAGCAACTTCACATGTTTACGTTATGAGGGTTATACTGGACAAAAATTATTAATGGGTGGGACGGTTTGTTGGGAAAACATTAGAAAAAATGAAATAGAAACAAATTCCATTGTAAGGTGCCATAAAGTATTGCTGAAAAATTCATATGAAGGTCTGTGAATGAAACTTATCTGAACGTCTGTGTATCAAACTCTATCTGGACCTCTGTGTATCAAATTCTTTCTCAATGTATGTATATCAGCACCATTATCAGTGGAAATATGCCATATAATTTTATAATTTATGCTTGCTGCATTTTGTAGTGATTGTTATCATTCGGTAGTATGCAACACGCCAAGCTCTCATACATGAAGACCGTTCGATTGTCTGCATAGCAATTACAATTTTCTCTTACACAATTGTATCCTTGCTCTCAAACATTACCGTTCTAGTGTAATCGGGAGATTGCGGTTTATGTATTGAAGATATCAGGCCATTTAAGTGTGGACCCATCAATGCCATTTACGAGACAAGAAATACTGAAATGGCGCTGTACAGTGCCAGAACCTCAGATGCTTGGTATATACTATAGGGAGCTCAAAAAAAAAAAATGGCTTTGGCAGAACTCAAGAGTCCTTAAAATTTGCAATAATGACCGTTACAAATTATGGGCGAGTTTCTCTTAAATTCTTCCTTTTCGCCTGTGGACCCAGAATTTTACTCCTATTCAATCATGGTATTGATTGGTGTTTGATCCATACTTCCACACACAAAATCCTCCTACCTATGAAGCCAATGCTAAAAATAATTCTTTGACAGCTACTTCCTTGGTAACATATTTCCGTCAGTAGGTGCATATATAGTCGAGATACGTCGTGGTGCTTGGGTGATTTGCAGAGTTAGTATTATTATTATTATGATGATAAACGAGATTCCAAACACGTCCACAAATCATTAAAGTAACGAAGTAGAGTTTACGGTTTAGTTATCGACCCCTCCTCCCTGAGCTTTATCGTAGTGACTTTTGGCGACTTTTGGTAACTTTTGGCACTTCTCACATATCCGAAATATCTTGAGACCGTCAATCCGCGAGATGTCCAATATCATTTCAGTGTTCAATCCTCCACCATCACGTCCGCTAGCAGACGACGAGGTCGAATGCTTTCCATGCACCGCCATCCAGTCCGTCACTGCCTTTGCGGGAGGCGCTTATTTGGCCTCTGGCTACGTGTTTAAGGACCTTGACACCGGCAAGGTCGACATCAAAAAGAACCCGATTTGGTGGCAACGCGGCGTCCGGGGCTTCGGAGTGTTGGTGGTGGGATTCGGAGTGGTTCGTGGAGTGGAGGCCGCCAAGTTGGCTAGAAGTTATCAGTGGACGGGCTAAGTGATGAGTAGGGAGATATGGAAGATTATTTATGGGAGATTTATTGGAGAAGGGACGTCAATTGATGATGTTCTGGAGTCGGTCACATCCAGGAGTAATTCTTGTCCCATGATTCAATCGAAAGTGCTGGTCAGAAGTGATCTTGGGTCCATCTTGGAATAATTGAACAGAAATAAAAGTGTAATAATTAATGATGATACAATAAGATTCAGAGTATTGCAAAAAGGTCTTTTGCAGTTATTAACTAGTGTACAACTACAATTATGCCAGTGTATAACTACGCTTATGATCGTGGTTCACCAGTGAAGGGTACGATGGCCATGAGTAAAGATATCCACTCCATAAAATTGTAGAAGACAAAAGTTGGTTATTTAATATTGGTGAGCTGGTGAACTTCAACAGTCATGTCACACCTGGTCATACTACAAGTTACTGATTCTAATGGCCCTATTCTAGCGTAGGGGCACTCTTGGGACATGTCTCGCACAGTAATTCCAAGATGATAGTCTGATCACTAGCAGGATATTGCAAATTTTTAATTTGAACTTCCGAAACTTCCTATAATGATGGACCGATCCCAATTGAAATAATTCCGCTTTTGAGATTTCAAAATCATAATTGTAGCTCTGTAATCTCATAAACCCCCAATAGAAATTCGTACGATTTTAATTTAAAAAGTAGTTCGGTTACAAGCATATCGTAGGCTCAAATATAATCGCATGAACCAAAACTAATTTCGTATCCTTGGTTATTGAAATTCACTCAGAACCCACTTAGAATTCCAACAACAATGTAGTGAGTTTCTTCAATTCGTGTACCAGCCGTTATTGGATGCAAAAATGTCGATATTAAACAATCATGAAGTATATATACGGTTTCAATTACGACATTCATCAACACCGTTCCCTCTTTTGAAAACGACAATATATTTAGGTAAAAACGAAACCAGACTTTCCACGTTCATGTCATTCACTATTCACACTGCGATACTTTCATTTTCTAATGGTTTCATTCTCTCTTTTCAATTTTAAATTGCATTGATTCCTTTTGATTGCATAAACTTATCATAAATCTCGGTTGGTGTTTTCTCTTGAATGAAATTCATGGGCATTTCAATATTTTTGTTGCCTACATAAACGACATTACTTTTGAGTCAAATGTGTCACTTTTGCCGGAGTGGCTTAGTGTCACATTGGATTTTCTACACGAATTTCCATTTCATTGCCTATCAGTCTAAAATAATTATTCGAAATAGGGTCAAAACCGCGAGAGGAAGACATTCTAAATCTTGCTTAAATGGTCCTACTCAAAAATGCCCGGTGAAGACCGAAAAACTCCTCTATTTATTAAGGCAATGATATCCTTATAACAAATCCTCTAAAACAATTTTTAGTTGGCACTTTTCAACAGATGAAAGTTAGACAATCATTTGAATAAACCCCGACATCAGCTCGGACAAACTTCTTGTATTTACAGTATTAGTTGTCGCGACTTAATCGTCGAATGATAGCGGGTCACCCTTCTATTAAACCAATGAGGGTCGTACTTTAAGAAGTGAAAACTATAGTGGCTTAAAATTTGGTTTAAACAATACACCGCTTTATAGTTCAACGCCTTGCGATCTCGGTGAAATTGATAAATAAAATATTCTTTTTTGATACCGCCAGGGCTTGCCCAAGGGTCTAACATAGGGGTTCATAATGGAGAATAAAGTTTAATCAGGGTGGGATCGTGGAAAACACAATTCTAGTTGTTGGATATTGCAATTTCCTTTTTTGGACCGTGAAGTATTATCCGTGTGTGGCGGTCTTCGGAGTACTCACCCAATTAAGCTTTGAGTAATAATTATTGGTTAAATACAGTTTTGTTACTATCGTGGGGGATCCTATCATGACGTAATTCATCAGGATTTTTCATCAACCTGAATAAAACCATCCGTGGCTATGTGTGGGGATAGCTAGACCTTTCTCCCGCTTCTAATAGAGTATGAATTAGCATCATGCTTAAACCTGGAAATTTCTGTGAATTTAGAGCTATTTTTGGACATGTCTAACTGATAACATCCTGTGATTATTGTGTTATGAGTGAGGCCTGTCTAAGTCTAAAAGTGCCGGATAATCTTCTATTGTCAGTGCTCATTACCGGTGGACAGAAACCACAGATGATGCAAACGAACCATAACTAAGCATCCAAAACTCAGTCATGTCAATAATACTTATAGTCGGTGAAAACCACCAACCAATTCTTGTTCTACTATGTTGTAGGGAATTGAAAAAAATTATCCGGACTCAGATTAGATTTATTGATTTCGGGCTAACACCGCCCTGACACCGCCTCCCTGCACATGATAATGAAATAAGGTTGGTGGGCTCATACCACGATCGGTGCAAGGACCAGGACCTAAACTCAAATAGGAAGGGAGTGTATATTGCCATTTACAGTAGAATTCCGGTCACAAAATACTCTTAGTCACCGGTTGATTTAGCCGATGGTTAGAGATAGCTCTGGATAAGAAGTTACGGCATAGCCCTGGGTCCACCGAAGTGGCGCCATAAAAATACAACAATACGAGGCATAAGTTAACGGTAAAGGTTAGTCGAAACGTACAAACTGAATTCGCATCAAACGCACATACAATAACCATAAACTTTGTGGACTCTCCTTACATACGAGTTCCGACATATATTTGGATGGTTCTGTCAGCTGGGTAGTTCTGAATAGTTTTTTGGGTATCTTTTAGTGGTTGCTCACCAGTTGCTTTTTGAGTGGGATAAAAGTGTCTGATGACACTAAAATGACTATTTGGTCACTAAATATGTTAAAATTGTTCTAAAATGTCTGATGGCTGTCACTGTTTTTTTTTTGTAGGGAAAATCGGTGTCAGATTTCTCAACTCATTAATACTCATCGATGTAGATCGATTCCTGGTGGTTATGGTCGCCACTTCAGTTAGCGAGATTCTGCTGCCCTGTGTTTTGTCCCTGACCGGGGCTGCAGTTTCTGCCAGGAACCGCGGGGAAGTCGAGAGCACTGAATAATGCACAGAAAATAGAATATTCACCTATTTGGGTGCGCAAACTGGTTTATGATGATGAATGATGCCAGAGTAGTACTTGCCAAGTCAGGAATACTAATTAATCTTATTATGTGTAATTAGATGGTTATTACAGAAATTTTACACGGTGGGAATTCCGTTGTGTTAGACAGGGTCTTTTCCATTAAGTGTACCCCTTAACATATTTGGTATTATATTCCACCGAGAATTATGCACGGCTGACGTAGGCAATGCTGGATCACAAGCTTTGCAGCGGAACGTTAATACGCACCATTTGTGCAGTAGTTGGGGTTGATCAAGGCTCGCAACAGCACAGCCGGGAATAGTACAACGCGTACCGCGTTGGCTACAAAATGATCCTGAAACTTCAAAGAATTTCGTCTATCGTTAATATGAGGTTGGCCAATTCTCATTAATGACTTCGCCTCGGGGTGTAAAGTATCTGATCGCCGATGTGCGTTCAAAATTCGGCAATGCCATCCGGCGCATGTTACGTCATACCCGCTTCTATGCACCCTGAGGCTGGCGCTTGATCTGACAAGAACCGCCGCATTGATCTTGCATGGAATTACACCAATTAACTAATGCGTGTCTGCTTTTCTAAGTCAATACTGAAATTGTCACGAAATTATAATCGTCTTTATTGATGGCTATGTGTTCAATCTATGTTTTTATTTTTACGTTTAATTCCAACCTCGGTTAATATATGTGATTGGACTTGTATAAGTTTGTAGCCACGCTGATGAGAACAATTGAACTTATATCTTACTTCTGAGAGTTCATCAGATCTAGGGATTGACGCACCCAAGCCTCATTTTGACGTAGACAGACATATGCGTATAGAGACGTTGAATCAAGCGAAACAATCAATTTATACCTCGGTCAAATCAAGGTAATATGTGTCTGCCGATTGCCTGAACTATCGCCGTAGTGAGTCGCAGACCCAGTAGACATCCACACGACTTAATAAAAATAGTGCGTCTCTTATTGCTTTTTGTGCATGCAATTTGTTTTTTTTTTTTTTTTACTTTACTTTCGTTACATTGCATAAATCTCATAACCACAAGCAACTTCAAGATTGTGATCACTGCTCTTTTAACAACCGTGATTCTAAGACAAAGTAACACGAGCCCCAATGTGTAGATTCAATCAACGCGTGAAATGCTTAACCTTAACTTCAAAGTATAGTTCGAACGAATTATTTCCAAATTGACTTCTGTCCTACATTTGAATAGATCTAGTACACCACTTTTATGTGTCTGATTTATTACATCATTGCATTTTGTGTCACGGCGCACCAAAGATGCAGCTTTTTGTTAGAAAATATTTTTATTCCAGTTTAATTTGTGTTTGTTTGCTGCCTGACCCTTTGGGCCCCCTGTTAGTTCCTACATATTTTATTATCGGTGCGGGTTATATATATCGATGATTTCCAAATAAACCTTTGGGCTCGAGATTAATAGAAAATAGAGGAGTCAAATTAACACAAATTGATATCACACACCGTATAATTTGAAAATCCATTAGATACGCACATAACCCCTTGTATCATTAAAGAAGTCGTTAAATTCAACCCCCCGCCAACCTTCTAATCCTCCACCATCGAACTACAGACATATTTTGACAAATAAGTTCACGGAAAACAAAGTCGGCATATAATTAAACTCGGCTGTGTTCACCTCATCACGCAGGTATCAACAAACTTTCACTTTTAACTTGCAGCATCACCCGCGAACGCATGTTCGTATAACCATACATTGTACCTAAATCCATAATTTCCACCGCTATGGAACAACCGTTTTTAGGAGTCGAGACTCAAATCGAATCACACCCCAATCAAACTCGAGTATCAGGCGATAACTCAGGGAAATCTGACTTTGACCTCACCAATCCTTCCAATCCATCCATTGCATCTGCTCAAGCTCTCCTTCATTCAGATTCAAGATATCTGCAGCAACCATACCTGCAGCAATATCCCCAACTTCACCCACAGCAACATATACCTATGTCTGCATCTTATCAAGTTCATCCACCTCCTCAAGGAATCCCTCTTAATGGACACCAATTCAATACATCACTTCAACAGTTACCACCACCTCAACTTCCACATGCACATCATATTTCACAACCAATCACCCAACGAGGGTATCCCTTGGAGCAACGTTATGATGAAAATGCCAATTCCAACCAGAACTCTCCCAATGCAACATATTCCGAAAAGGGGTTAGTGGCGCCTATTCCACCTCTCCACATCCAGCAACAGCTTGTCAATGGAAGCACCGAACCATCAAACCCTATCATTAAATCCGACCCTTTACCTACTACAGAAAAGACCACGCTCGAATCGGGCGCTGAAGTACCTCCTGATCAACTTTTCCGGTCGTCATGCAGCCGTTGTAAAAAAGAATTCGATCAAGCCATTATCATTCCCCAAAGTAATCAAGATGGAGGTCAAACCAAATTTCTTGCCGAACCCAAAATCTTCAAGTTATGTCAACATTGCCGTGATCTTCAACGTCAAAGATCGCGTCGTTGGCAAAAGAAAACCAAGGATAAGCTTGGGGCTTGTCGTCGTTGTGGTTCGGACATTCCTCCCGAAGAGCAAAGATATGTATTATGTCCATCTTGCAGACTGAATTTAAGAAAACGTAAAGCAAATCGTGCTGCACAAGGTCGATGTGTACATTGCTCAGGTCCTTTAAGTGCATCTATAATTACTGATGAGAAAAAGAGGTCCACATCACCACCGGGAAGTAATGATTCAAAATCTAAAGATCGATCGAAAGCAAGTAATTATAAAGTTTGTGAACGATGTCGAGAAAATGATAAGATTCGTCGTACCAATTTGGAAAAATTAGGAAATTGTAATCGTTGTGCAAAAGCTTTAGATGCAAAGGATATTGGTAAACATAAAGTTTGTGCATCTTGCAGAACAAGAAAGAAGAAGCTTTCTCAAAATATTAACAACACAAGCAATAATGGTCTGATCAATCGATTACAAAGTATTTCAGGAGCTAGCTCAAGACCTAATAATGGAATGCCTACCTCTGGTTCATTACCTTTACAAACCATTTCAGGACAAGATCAAAGTCATGGATTGATATCTACATTACCTCCAGCTTCTAATGTCATTAGTCAACCACCAATGGGAATGATTGCTTCTGATATGGGGATGCTCAATTCTAATGGATCGGTACCATATTCTTCCGTGCCTATGACTCAACATTATACTACAGCACAATATGTACAGGCACAAGCACAAGCACAGTATAATCAAGCAGTGGTACAACAACAAGCTTTCAACCAAGCAATGGCTCAAGCACAAGCCCAACAGCAACAACAACAACAGCAACAACAGCAGCAACAGCAGCAGCAACAACAACAACAAGCAGTCGCTGCACATAACGCTAGGCAACTTCAACAACTGCAATATGTAATGCAAAAACCAGAAGAGTTTGGATACCACCAGACATAGTATCGAACATCGTTACTACAAATAGCAGCGGTCCTGGTACACCGTTTATCATAAAATAACCGTGTAATATATGAGCCTACAGGCGAATCCTTAATTGATAATAAGTAGTTAATATTTATATTGGTATTCCGTACGGATAATTGTAAATACCGTAATGAGTATAGTGAAGTGAAGAATATCTAGAGAAATAACCACAAAGATCAAAATGATTATAAAATCGTCATAAAGTGTGATGGTTGTGATACTAACAGTTTCTGGGACTGAGTTCAAGGGCTGAAGCTTTTGGAAATCTCAAGCACCCTTTACTCAGTTATTCAAGAAATGAATTATTGTTATCTTCTCTTTGTTGATTAAATAAGTTCTATTACCGATTTGAAATTATACAAGTGCTTAGAAATGCAAATGTCTTTAAGTACTATACTCACCTCGACAACAATAACGTACTATAATTTCAACAACATCGTGTATAACGTCAAAAACTTCCTCAAGGCTTTCTGAATTATTTTCTAACCAAATAATAAGACTGGAAGCAGCGCAGCCAAAACACTTCCTGGAACACTAAACGAATCCAGGCCTTTCCATAAAGTTGTTTTTGACTGGAAATTTAGAGTAGTAAGATTCTTTCAAGATTCAATTGAATACACTGATCCAAATGTTATGGAAAACCCTAAGGTTCGCTTCCAAATTGGTCAATACTCGTTTCGATCTCCTACCATATGCATTACGGGGTTCGCTGCTACAAATGTGTGTAAACGAGGCATCTTAGTCGACACACAAAAGTGGGGTCATTACTCTATGTGACTCAATGATTTTCGTTTGAAATACCGTTGTTATTAGTCGTATGGCAGAACGTTCCAAAGAGAAATTTAGAGATTTAAAGCAATATAATCACATTATTTGATGACTGCATTGAAAATTGTTATTCTTGTAGCAAAATTATGCAGACATACAGATTATAAAAAATGATTTAAGCAAATTTTCAAGGGGATATGCCTTAAAATCGGAAAATAATCATTTTAGTTTTAATGTGCATAAGCATCCCGTCATTTGCAGGAAGGTGGTTCCAGTTGTTAGCCATCTCACTTGGTCACCAACAATCACTCCTTAACAATCCCACCCACTGTTCACAACTTCATTCCTTCTCCTCCACTTTAATGTTGCAGTATGAGTTTGTTGAAGTGACTGAGACGATTAACGGTGTAAGATCAAGGCTATCCCCGCGCTAATTCCGCATCGATCTGTTTAGACACTACTTCACGGTTAAGCCGAAGCATTTTATTTTTTAGCAAAATCACGCATTAGCCAATGTGGTAATGACATCATTGTTAAAAAACAGCACTTGATCAGATAATATTGTAGTCACGCCTACGGATTACCGACGGCTTACGTCCATCAGATAATGACCAAATTAGGAAATTGCTTAATGCTAACAAGCTGTGTAAATAGAAAAATTAACGATTTCTGAAAGATGGATAGATCTGACACTTCTCATTAAATCATATTATTTCCGTTTTAGGAAGAAAGTATTGACAATTCTGCGAAATATGACTGTAAGCCAAATCATACAACGCCTAAGCTTGGATTAAATGGCATAATTCCATTCATTAACGTGCTTTTTATAAGCATCCAGTGTACCAAGGAAGTCTTGTGACCGACCAAAAAAATTTCCCAATTTAATCCAGACTTGTTGGAACATTATGGCCTCGTAAGGTCTCTGCACCTCCAAGGCTCTACTTATATGACTGAAACTGGTTCACATACAGTCACTAAAGATCCCATTAAATCAGCGACGTCCTTTCTATGGTTCATCATTTCTTGACAGCAATAAAGCAAAAATAAATGAAGAGATTGGGTGAATATGGCGAAAAGTAGAAATGCTATTTCGATATCAGAGGTAGTTGACCAAGAAGAATTGATCAAGAAATTCTTGCTAAACAACTAGAGAAAAACAGGTTGGTAGCAGAATTTTGTGACACCAAATGATGTCTTTTAGGGATGCTATACGCTATGTGGTCATTTGAAACTATAACCTATTTTGATAATAGATTTTTGGTAGTTCGATAAATCAAGCTGTATAAAGTTAATTCTTTCCAACCCAAATATTGAATCACATCTAGTTCAAGTTCTGGATGCCATTAGGATGATCCAACCTATTGAAGTCATAATTACTTACAACTGTCTCTCGATTAACATCTTCATCCGTCATTGAGAATTTTGATCACCTCCATCAACAGTATGATGATTCCTAAAATCGAAGCAGGTGGTGATCAAGCCATACCCTCTAAAAGAGCCTTATTACTCGAGCCTGAGCATTTCAATCAACAGTGGAGTAAATCTTCCGTGCTTGGTGGATTATCGCCGTCGTTTGGAAGGGTCAAACCACCTTTAATTCTCTAACGAAACCCTATAGTTATCTTGGTGTCTTGTTCGTTACCGTACTATTCAATCCTAATTTCTTGAACTCATTTAACTCTTCTCCTTATAAGCTCATTTGACATCTGAACGTTTCCTAACTTATTGCCATTGGTTTCTTCAGTAATGATTTTAATTCTTTATATATTCGGTCATCTTTTCTCCACAAGGCTAGAGCCTCATCTCTCATTTAGCTGTATTCAATATTTTCATCTTATTTACTCGTTTTCTTATTTGAAGTTATTATTAGCCATCTTCAACTTTTGTTCTTTTTTACCTATTAGAAGTACCCTCAAATCATCAAATCATTGTTTTTGACTGTAAACCTAACTATCAATCAAGACGAGATACGACAAAGACCGGTATACTAGTAAAGAGAGATGCCATTACTTTCCATGAATGGCTAACTCAACTGTACCCTTCTTTTTTATACCAAAGTCAACTCGAAGTTCACGGATGCTTATAGCCTCAGCAATGAGCAAGACCTCGTTTCACCTGAAACAATCAAGTTTGGAACAGTCTATGGTCCAGCTTCAACGAAGTATCACACTTTCTCTGGGTCCATAGAGAAAACTGGGTGTCAAGATCAAGGAGCTTACGACACTAAAAAAACTGGGTGCAAAATGTTCCATACTGCTTGATCTCACAACACCTGTAGAGCCTATTACGGGTGTAGTTCAGATCTCAAATCTAGATCTATGTAGATCCACCGATATCGAGTTGAAGGTATTGTTTCCTGTTGCAAAATACTCCCATTCATTACATAACAATTACAATGAGTTTCTTAGTCAGTGTAGATACAATTAGACTATGTTGCATTATATCTTGTTCTTCAGTAGTGAACCCCCTCTTCTTCATCAATTAACATGCTCTGTAGAACTAATTGGTTCTATCGTCTCATCATACTTATTTCAATAGGTTCCAGCTGCTGATGAACACTGATTTCAGTCTTTTCTCGAACTGTTGATCTGTCTCTATACTCCATGCTCTTGACTTGTTCTACAAAATCGATCCCGCTTTGATTATCTTACAACAATTGATTCGTCTTGATGATCCTAAACAATTGTTGTTCGATATACAAACAGATTACCCTCTATTTAATGGTTGGTCTACTTCAATCATTCCAGTCAGATTACACTAATAACTACCACCCTCTCGTTTAGTTGCTCTACTCCACAACATCCAACAATCCGTTCCTAGTAGCATTTCCAGCGTCCTTTCTTATAACTCATCCACAACTTCTTTCCCCAACACCTTTCTCATTTCGTTCTTTCTCGCTACCACCCTTCTTCACCTATTCTCGTTTTTCGCCTCATCCTTTTCCTCCTCCTTCTTCCTTCTCGTTCCATTCATTCTCACTTTGGCCAGTTCTCAACTCCTATACACTCCTTGCCCACTCCTCGTCTCCTACCACATCACCAGTCCCCTGTTCCTCCTTTAACCCCGTGCTCTCCTTCACTTCCTTCAGCCATCATGATGCGTCTAAACAATTCGTCGCTGTCGTCGTTGGGCTCCAACAAGGATAAACTGTTGCCGCCCATACCGTTGGAACGCCAAACCCCCTCAGCACCACCTGGACCGTCTCAATCCGGGCCCGACCTTCTCGTGGCTAAGACCCTTCGCCGTAAAAACTTCAAGAAGCTTTCGCTAGAAGCCTCCCCCACAAAACCAGCCGCCTCCTCCATCGACATCCTTCCCACCACGTCTCTTCGTCAGAAACGTCTTCATCTGCGTCCAGCTCCGGCATTAAACTTAAACTTAAACCTCGCCGAGTCCAAGATCGTCCCCCAAACCGTCACCAGAACTTCGCCAATCACCCCGTTCAACGTCAACCGCAGCATTCGGAACGTGGACCCCGACGCTCAATCATCTCACCATATTCTCATCAACGAACTTTCCAATCTCGAGTTGTCTGACCCCACCCCTCCAACCCGTAAACGTCAGACTGTCATCTCCTCAATTTCTCCCACCAAATCCGTCAGCTCGCCCTGTGACCCTGAGAATGATATGTCTCCCATAGCAACAACCTCCACCTTGAAACTCAACAATAATGATATCGTCACCCTTAAAAGTTTGGGAGCTGGGAACTCAGGAACTGTCTCCAAAATCTTGCATGTGCCCACCCAGAAAATCATGGCCAAAAAAATCATTCACATTGACCTGAAGACCGTCATTAAAACCCAAATTATTCGAGAACTTCGCATCTTACATGAATGTCAGTCGCCCTATATCATCGAATTCTTCGGGGCGTTTGTCAACAACAACAACACCATTGTCATCTGTATGGAATACTGTAATTGTGGCTCTTTGGACAAAATTGCTCAGCTTTGCCATGGTAATCAATTTCCCAACTATCTGTTGAAAAATCTCGCATATGCCATATTGTCTGGCTTGACCTATCTTTATACCACTCATAAAATCATCCATCGAGATATCAAACCTAGTAATGTGTTGATGACCCACAAAGGTGAATTCAAATTATGTGACTTTGGTGTTAGTAGAGAACTTACAAACTCGTTAGCCATGGCTGATACCTTTGTAGGAACTTCCACATACATGTCACCTGAAAGAATTCAAGGCTTGAATTATGGTGTCAAATCAGACGTGTGGTCCATGGGGCTAATGCTTATAGAATTGGCCAGTGGCTCACCCGTATGGAGTGACGATGACAACGACCAGTCCCTGGCAGGAAATGGAGGTCCAGATGGTATTCTCGACTTGTTACAGCGAATCGTCAATGAAACGCCTCCTACCCTTACTAATAAATTAAACCCATTTACAAACCAACCATACGACTCGTCTTTGTGCACATTCATCGACTCATGCTTGATTAAGAACGACTCGGTCAGAAAATCACCCTGGGATCTTTTACAAGAAGAAAATGGGTTTTTGGCTGGAGTGGAAACGGGCACTTACGATAAAGACGTCAAGTCGTGGGCTAAAAAAATCAGAAAATTGCATAAAGAAAAATATGAAGGTGAAAAGTGATCCTAAATGACATGATGCATACCCAAAATGTTGAACATTACCCTAACAGAATCACCACAAGCCACTGGAGATATTGAAATGATTATGATATATGAGAAGTGTTTTTCTCAACCAATAGTCTACCAATCGATTGAAATATATATATAGATACAAGCTCATATTTTAAAGTGGATTGGTTTATTATGAAGTTTACTAGACTCATACACTTTTAAGAAGTGATAAAGTCATCAATAGAAGTATCCTTAAAGAGTTAACAATATAGCCAGAGTTGGTCTGTAACCGTAAACTAGAGTTTGTAAATATTCATGATCATGGACAGAGCTCAGTCCAACACACCTGTGAGATTGGAAACCACTCTGATCTTATGAAATTACTTGAGGAAATCGCCCTTGGTAAGCTCAAGTTCCAACTCATAGTCGGGCTGGAACTCTGCGTACATGCTCTCAGGATCACCAGTTATCCGAAGAGTATACTCGGCCACATCGTCAGGAATAAGACACTTCTTGAGGGAAGTACCATCCGCCAACAACTGCGCCTGGCACGAACTTTCCATTAATGTAAAGAATGCCGCAGCTTCATCCACCGTCGAGCCCACAGTGAGTAAACCGTGATTTTGAAGAATTGCAGCGACACCATTTGAGCCCAAAGCAGCAGCAATTTCTTCACCTTCTCTCTCATCCACGGCAACACCTCCAAAGTTACGGAAAACACAGTGGCGCTTGTAAAATACACAAACGTCCTGGTTGATCATATCAAGTTCTTTTCCAAAACTTGAAAATGCTTTCCCATAGATCAGATGGGCATGACAAGCTGAGGCAATATCGGGTCTAGCTTTATGGATGGCCGCATGAATGGAAAATCCTGCTGCATTCACAGCCGCTTGGTTTCCATCTTCCAACACGTTACAGTTTTCATCAACATGGACCAAGTCGCTTACCTTAATGAGTGAGAAATGTTTGCCCAATGGATTGATCCAAAATGTTCCGGCTTGTACGGGATCCTTAACCGATATGTGACCAGCAGATCCCACAGAGTATCCTAAACGTCCAAATACCCTAAACGCTCCTGCCAAGTGTTGCAATATCCACTTTCTCTTTTCGTAGGGATCACTAAATTGTGGAATGGGAAATGGTGGGGGGAACCCGCCCTTGACCAAGTTGTGAGCACCTTGGGTTACGTCCTGCGTGTATCCCTTACTGGTGGAGTTGGTTTTAACAGTAGGAGTCATTTTGGTTGCGAAAATTGGGGGGTTGCAGCCTTTTATAGATGGCGTCGTCGCTTAACCCGATCGGGTTCCTGTATCGTAGCCGCAACTTCCTGTCATTTATTTCTAGTAACTAAATCCAGATGACATTAGAAGTACCAGGTAAATGCTGTAGGGGTATGGCTAAGCGAGGTCAACTGATTTCTTTCAGCCCCTAGATTGGTGGACTTGAGAGACCGCTATGGTGGTAAGCTAAACCGAGCTTCACTCTAAAATAATGTGTCTCACCTTAGTAAAATAGAAGCGAGGTTGACTGGAAGAGGCTAAGCGCTACTAGTCGCCTAATCTGTTCATATAAATGGTCTACGTGTTGATTTAATCACACCACCTTGGCTGTCATCCATCAGATATAACCAAATCGTAATGTACCAATCTGGAACCGAAGTATTAGTGAGGAAATTTGTGTGAAGCGAAAACATGCAATTTGGTGCTGGTCACCATTTTTATAAACTAAAGTGTGGCATGATTTAGGGTAAGGACATCTTAAGCCTTCACTTATCCAGTGTTATCAGCTCAGAATTTCAGTGTTTCATTTTTCTTAGAACAGAAACGGTTCGAGGTCCTCTGCGCACAGGTGTAAAGGTTCTACAATACTTCCTAATCGGGACTTGAATACCTCACAAGGGCCATAAACTGGCCCTATAGTTTGGAAATACAGGTATAACAATGTTACTGGAGTATTATGTGAGCACAAAGATCATTAGATATACTAATAAAAATCACAATAATAATAGTTTAGCGTATTTCACTATAACCACCTTAGCTCACTAACCTGGAAGCTAGCTCGAATAGACACAGTCAAATTTGATGAAGAATATATCGGTAGTCACCCATGGCTCGGACTAATAGATAAAGTGTACCCAATGATGTTACTTATCACTCAAATATTGTTCTTCCTCAAAAATATATACTTTATCTTTATTGTTTTTCAACACTTGTGGTATAGATCTCGTCCATGAAACTACAAAATCATATAGAGCTCGTCCATGAAACTACAAAATCATATACTCTTGTGTAATCACTCCTCTCATGAATTCGGCTATGTATTTGTTAAGCTCCTTTGGTTCTTAAAAGTTAAGTTATCATTTGTGTAAACAAGTATCATGAGGATAGGTAAGCTTCAATATGATGATCACCTACAGGTCTATGAAGCCAAATTTCTCTCGGCTTGATTCACGATTAATCATTATACTTGTGGCCATAAAGCATTATCCCTTTCTTGAAGACTTAAACTTCTGTTGACTGACCGAGCTGGAACTGATTTCAGAACTCCAAATACCTGCACTGATAAAGTTTAGCGATACTGAATTAGTGCAACCACTATGATATGTCAAACTCAAACTAAACACTGTTGGGGTCCGAACTTGCTTTTTCATTGTCAGCTTTTTCCCATCCTATAAGCTAATTGTAGGTATTGAAATAGTGAAAATAATTTTTTGGTTGTTTTCAAGATCTTGAATATATTAATTGTCTAATGCATGTTGAACCCAGCTCAGCTGATATTCCCATTGACTGACTTGGAAATCTCCACTCCTGAAACCTTCTGGTTATAGCTGGATGTGGGCTGAAGTTTCCTAGTGGATCTTATCTCATCCATGGCGTATCCGGGGATTCTAATATTCCAATTTCTCTCAAGATGAAGTTGGACGTCCCTGGCATCAATGGTATCAACCTTACGGTGCTTGGCCAATCGGCAGGCAAATCCTGCCACAGAATTTATAAATTCATCTGCCAAATCAAGAAGCAACTCCTCGACATTACCATCAATATTGGTCTTACCATCTCCTTCATCTGCACCGGTCGTATTAATCAATTCACTTAGCTTTCGCTTGGAGAGCATCCGCCCTCCAGCGTCTGGAAGGCTCCCTGAAGCTCCATTGCTAGCAAGGTCAAACATCGGCAATTTGGTGATGGCTGGAGTATTCAAAAACGCCCCCAAACTATTGGCCGACCCACCAGTAAGCGAAGGTCTACTATCACCAATTACCTTAAGAGTGACAGATGCTGGAGGTTTGACGTTTATCGAACTAGAAATAGGAATGGATGGAACACTGGGTTTGGTAATTCCTGACAAATTAACAAAAGGAGGTTCGCTGGACCGTGCAGCCAGTGACGGAGTAGCTGGTTTTTGTGGCGATGTACCTTCCTTATTAGATGAATCTGCGGCAGAATTTGCAGCCGTTGATGCGTTGGGAATAATTCCAGCAGGAGTAATGGTCTTTCCATCAACGCTGGGCACAGTGGCACTTGAAGCTGGTCTTGTCTGGACTGGAGGTGATCCTGCAAGATTGGTGTTTCCTGGGGTAAATCCTCCAGGTGTCTGACCCAGACTAGGTGGTGCAATGGCCGGTTTGACTTGAGTAGGCACTGGTGCATTAACAGGTGTACCCAACGTATTTTGTCTTTGTTGTTGAGGCTGTACTTGCAGTTGTACTTGTTGCTGTACTTGGTGTTGTTGTTGCTGTACTTGCTGCTGCTGTTGTTGTTGTTGTTGTTGTTGTTGGAGAATTCTTTGTGCTTGCTGCTGCACCTGTTGAATTTGATTCACCTGCTGAATAGGTTGATTGCGCTGTTGAGCTTGTGTTGTAGGTCTGGACTGCTGCAAGTTTTGCACCGAAGGAGACCCCACTGCTTGTTGTTGATTTTGCGTCAGATTAACGAACTGAGCTGGTTGTGTCTGATTTGGTGTAGCCCCCAACCCAGTGTCTGCAGCCGCACCATTGGGGTTGCCCTTAACCTGCTGCATTAGCTGATTTCTCATGATGATACCCACTCTTTGGAATTGGGCAAATTTGGCTTTCCATTCAGTGATTTCTCGATCAATCGCACCCATTTGCTCCTGAGAAACGTTTCCCTTTTTGCTCTGTTGCAAGATCTGGATCTTACGCCCCACTTCCTGAAGCCTTTGCTTCACTTGATTGAATCTTTCAACGGTCACCGCATTGGGAGGAATAGAAGGAGCGTTAACATTGGGTTGGCCAGACTGAGAATTTGCACGCAATTGTTGTTGCTGCTGGAACTGTTGTTGTGCTTGTTGAGACTGTTGAGATTGTTGCGATTGCTGTGCTTGCTGTGCTTGTTGGACCACTGGTGCTTGCTGTTGTTGTTGTTGCATTAATGGCGATTGGTGCATCTGTTGTTGCATTACTGGCGATTGACGCTGCATCACCGGTGACTGGCGCATCTGGTCCATTCCCAACCCTGGTGATCCCATAATAGGTGTTGCCTGAGTCGATGTTTGTCGACTTTGTAAAGGAATGTTGTTGGCAAGAGACGATTGGACGTTGGATGCAGATGCTGGAGGTGCAAATTGTTGCTGCGTGTTCATGTTGGATGCACCTGAACCACTCGATAATTGTCCATTTTGTTGTTGTTGTTGTTGTTGTTGTTGTTGTTGTTGTTGTTGTTGCTGCTGCTGCTGCTGCTGCATTCGATTTCTTTGTTGTGCTTGATAATTTAATAATATTTGCCTAATGTTCTCTGCCTTGCTGTAATGCTGCTGCTGCTTAGCAGGATCATCAGCAGATGCTTTTGCCATGGCCACTTCATTCTTGAGAGCCAGTACCAAATGAGGCACTTGATTGGGATGGACGTTGATTTGTCGT
The DNA here is from genome assembly GCA_030561405.1 of Suhomyces atakaporum. Lineage (NCBI taxonomy): Eukaryota > Fungi > Ascomycota > Pichiomycetes > Serinales > Debaryomycetaceae > Suhomyces > Suhomyces atakaporum. The sequence continues at coordinate 46,232 of JAKTXH010000021.1, forward strand.
TGGCCCTGCGTCCGGTTGGCGTTGTTTCCGTTTGCGGCTTGCTGTCCCGAACCTGCACCGTTCATGTTGTTTGCACCAGAATGGGGTTGATGAGATAGATTGTTCATACTGAATGGGAAGTTGGTACTACTTGGAAAAGTTCGTGGTCGACCTGTCACGTGACGCGCTACCATAATTTGCAAGCCTACCCTAAAACTACGCTAAACTTGATGGTTGGTTTCGAGGAATAACGTTGAAGTCGAGATTGTGGTTTGTTATGGGCTTCTTAAATTTTGTGCTGGATTAAATTTCGTTGTCACAACTCAAATTTTCGAATTCAGCGCACTTTTAACCCTTTCAACAACGAAGATCATTAGAATGAAAGGCTCAAGTATCCAAATTGAATATAAATGATTGAAGGAATGCTGAGAGTATTTCGGGGGATGCTTTTTCAGAAAATTTTGCCTCATTTTAACAAAGATTATGGACTAACAAATGTGATTAGTCGTGCAATATCTTGGCTATACTTAAGCTAATAAAGATACTCTACAAGACTAAGCTCACCCAGATGCGTTATAGTAAGACATGGCCAGCGAGCTTCAGAATTTGGTTGATTGGTTTCTGCTCAGTATTGAACATTTTAGGATTAATATCTTCTTTATCAGATTTTACTACCCCAAGTTTATCTCTTTAAATCCACCTTTTTTACCTTCAACAAATAATCTTTATCTTTATCAAATAATCTTTATCTTTATCAAATAATCTTTGTCTTTATCAAATAGACCTACATCTTTTTCACCTTCACTTTTCTTTATCACCTTTAGTTTATCTTTATCACCTTCAGTTTATCCTTGTGCTATAATTGTCTCACTCAGAACAATAAAGTCCATTAAAGATCGACACTCCTCTATTTGCCGTACATGCATCATCACCATAGGATCGACAAATCCCACCCCCTCCTCTCTAAGAAAATCTTCCATCTTTTTGACATATTTTGTAGCTATGCATAAACTATAAGTAAAGACCCTGACACCAAGATCGACAAAATATCTGCAAAGATCTGTTCAGATCATCTCAAGGGCAGTTACAAGTTCTACAAGGTAGTGCTTAACTCTTTGGATATTCATATTAGGATATTATTATTATGTATGTGCACCTAGCGTATCACTAGTTATTAAGTATTATGTGAGCAGTATTAAACTGAGTTGGAAACAACCTCTTCGGGCTTTTCATGAGTATCTTCACTTTCAGTGGAGTGAGCAGCGGCAGCTTCCTTGGCAGCAGCTTCCTTGGCGGCCTTTTCAGCTGCCAATTGTTTGAAGTAGGCAGCGTAACCGAAACGGGACTTGGCTCTGAAACGAGGACCGAATTTTTCAAACACGAAAGGAACTGGTACCATAGCAAGAGCAACAAATGCAAATAATGAAGAAGCCCAATCAATATGTAATCTTTGATACATTTGAACTGTGAATAATGGGAAGACAGAAGCCAAAATATAACGTAAAAGATTGTTAGCAGCCATAGCAGAGGCCACACACTTTGGTGGGAAGGCCATGGAAAAGTATAACAACACCGACAAGAAAACCAAGATTAAACCGAAACCGAATGGGAAACCAGAGGCAGTTGGGGCCATCCAGTGAACATCTTTTCTACCGGTCCAACCCATCCAGAAAAGAGAAATTGGTAAACAAACAGCACCGATCTTACCGATCAACAACTTCTTCTCAGGTGGATCCCAGACGATGTTTCCGTTTTCATCATAATTACCTCTAGTACCATCAGGGTTCTTCTTAAAGAAGTAGAACTTATCCATGAGAACGTAGAAAATAACACCACTGATCAAACCCAATCCAACACCAATGAATGGAAGACCTGAAACACCTTGGCCCATGTCGTAAACACCCTTGAAAATGATAGGGAAAGCTTCGAAAAAACCAAACAACACGGCAAAGATGAAGGCAATATAAGTGGACATAACCAACACGATTGGTTCTGTGAACAACATTTCCAAAGGACGGAATAACACATAAATGGCCATTTCCTTAAGCACGGTTTTGTCGAATTCAGGCTTCTTAATCTTGTAACCTCTCTTCTTGGCTCTGGCGGACAAAATTGTAGGCTTATAAGTTTCAGGAGTAATTAAGACAAAAGGTAAGATAGCACCGGTAAACATAAGTGAAACCCAAGCAGCAGCCCATTTCCAGCCCTTGTATTCAGCAGCAAAGTTACCAATGATAGGACCAATGACAGGACCTAAGAAAGGAGCCAAACAGAAAAGAGCAATGGCAAAAGACATATCGGAAGGAGAAGAAGCCCAAAGATCAGAAACAGTACCACCAGCAATCGAAAGAGCTGGACTACAGAAGTAACCTGCAAAGAATCTGAGAACCAAAACAGTATGAATGTTTTGAGACAATCCAATACCCATAGTGAAGAGCATACCGATTGGAAGTGATAACACATAAATCCATCTACGACCGACAATTTCTGATAATGGAGAAGTCATAAGTGGACCGAAAGCCAAACCCAAGATATAGAAAGTCAAACCTGAAATGACCAATTCTTGAGAGGCACCGAATCTTACCATCATTTGTGGAGTACCACTAACGAAAAGCGAAGATCCAAGAGAACATGTTAAACACACAAGAGCCACGATGAAAGTGATGGACCATTTTTTCCAAGGAGCCCAGTTTTGAGGATTGGCAGGGTCAGAAGCATCGTCCCAATCCAAAGCAGCAAGTTCAATCACCTTCTCATCGGAATCTTGAGGTCCCACGGTAGATGCGCGACGCTCCGAAAGAGTTCTGAGCAACTCACTGGCGGCTTCAGCATCCACAGAACGATTGGTGCTTATTCTTTCGAGGGTGGCACGTCTGTTCAATCTGTTTTCTTCGTTGATCACATCATCATCATTTTGGTCATAATGGAAAGGTTGGGGGTCCTCATTAATACTGGTTTGTTCTGAGTGATGAGCGTCCTTATATTGGGAGGAGGCGGCGGCATTGATGGTGCTATCGTCATGATCTTGGTCTTCAACAGCACTAGCGCGATGTTCAGGAGTAGGATATTCTTCAGCAATTGCTTCGGAGGCATCGTCAGCTGTTTCATAGGCAGAATAATTGGCAGACGAATACGATTGTCTGTGTTCGTCCAGAGCTCCTGCGGCAGCACGGAGCTGTTCTTCTTCTTCTTTGGAGGCAAACAACACCATTTTGGATACTGGGAGACTTGCAAATGGGCGGATGGGTTTATATATAATGGAGGATGCTTCAGCCGGACTGGTTGCGGAAAAAGAAATTCCCCGAAATTTTGGGCCGAGGGTTGAACTAGGTTTGAGACGCATGTCTTGCCGGATACCGACACCGTGTTTTAATTCACAAACTACACTACTAACAAATATAAGGGTCCACTACTCTATACCGAGCTTACTAACATCTACTCCTACTATAAATTTACAAAATTTCCCTGTGTCAATCTGTCAATGGTCTTCCCCTCCGATCATATGTTAATCCCGGATTACCAAGCTATTATTGTCAAACTCTCAATGCTAATTTAATTTTATTTTTCACCGGTCATAAGTGCGAATAAAGACGAATGTCCCCTCCTGACCCTGCCTTGGACCCCGTTCCTCATCGCTGATCTATTCTATTGATGATCACTCACTGCATCCCTTGGTGATCTCCGTACCGTGCAGCAGTGTTGGGTTTTATGTCATCACTGATTACTAACTTTTCGGTTACCGGCTCGGATGGTATCAGCCCTTCCGCCCCTAAGCCACCACACTATAAAACTTTAACTAGCTCATCCCGCTGATAACCCGATGTGATATTTTCAACGTTTGTTCACCATTGTCAATGGGTCTCTGGTTTGTAACTCGATTGTTAAGTTATTGAATCTCTTGTTCTCCAGTTGCTGGTCCTATCTTCTTTTTCTATATTGTGTCCCGGTTACAGTTGCTCACGATATGCCAAAACTCATTGAGATGAATTAAAAGCTAAACATTATACCCAATCGGGAACACAAATCACTCACAAAATCCTAATGCCGGAGATAATTCTATTTTCCTGTTTGTTTATGCAAATCGCGATCCTGCAGGTAGGGCTCCCATCCATAGTACATTTTGGCTCGAACATATCCAAATGTGAAATTGCAACCAAAGATAACCACCAAAAACCCGGCCACCATCAAAAAAAATTTAAATCCTAAGGGTTCAACTAATGAATTTATTAAAATTCCGATGGTTTGAGCACTAATTGATGAAGTATTCCCCTTTTTCCCTGGATCTTGGCCCATACACTTATACCAGTAAGCACATTGCCTCTCTAATGCAGGCACAATCGTTTCAGGCATACAATTATTTTCATAGTAAGATCTTCTGCAGCTCTCAATTTCCACCATCAATTGACGGGTTTGTTGCACCACTTTAAACAGTACATCCTGTCGTATTGACAGAATAATTGCATATACGAGATACCCTGCGTATATTGACGTTCCACCGTTAACAATAAGCTGAAGGTATGAAGAAAGAAGATATGGTACTTGCGATATAGGTCGGGAAGTCGAAGACCATGGCTGTGGAAGTACGGCTAACTCTGAATTGAAATTCTCTATATCGCCCTCCCTGACAGAACTGTTCTCATTTCGGGTGGCCACTTGACCATTCAGGGGCTGATGGGTTTTTTCGGGTCGAAATTCACTCACCTGGTTGTCCCCATAATAGTGGTGATGATGAATAACTGAAGGAAAGAGTGGGGTGCGGCCATACTCGAACCCCATGGATTTCCTTAGGTTGTAGCTTTGGGTCATGGCATTCTCACTGACCCCGTTGGTCGTCACATTGTCATAATCCCCTCTGGTAGGATTGTAAAAATACTCTTCTGGGTCCTCTTTAGTCAAAAAGGATGAGATATCTGGCTTGTATGAGAAGGAACTAACCTCCCGAAACCGAGGTCGAAGTTCCCCATCTAAATGATACTCTCCTTCGTACTCAACTGCTTCCACTTTTGGGCTGGGAGAAGTATACCCTTCTTGAATATTGGGCTGTATGGACGGGCTTTCTTTCTCGATCCGTGCTGGAGGATGATATTTGGGTCTTAAGGCTAGCTGGGCCCCTAGAATCGTAGGCGATAGTATACTGGCCAATCCATGAGATTCTTCCACCGGTTGTGATACGTCTTCAATCTCAGGAACCACATCCATCAATTCGCTGGGATCATCGATTTCCATCAAGTCTTCCTCCATGACGTCCTCATGGTAATCGTCTGTGATCGATAACGATTTGAGAAAGCTTCCATCGAATTCGCCTAACGACATGGTGTAGCAATGTGTGTAATGAGTGCAAGACTTTTCAATATTATGGGATTTTGGAAATTAACAAAAATGACTAATGATGTTGATCAAGATCTATGAGTGCTATGAGGGATGACTAAGGATTATGGAGGACTCCTAATGGTTCGGGGTTGTAGCAACCTCTGCTCTGATCTGATCAGTCTATCTGGTGGATTATCATCTATAAATGGCGTGCCACGACCTGCTGCGAAGAGCATCAGATTTAGGTGAAAGTGAAAAGTATCAAACTTACAATGGGATCCAAGAAGAAGAAGGCCGAGAAGCGCAAGGACTTTGTCAAGCCCAAGCTCAAGGTCGGTAAGACCGCAGCCAAGCCTGACAACCACACCGATACTTCGTTTGTGGCCAGAACCATTAATTTACCCAACCAACTGTTAGCCAAAAAATCCACCTCCCAATCATCATCTGAAGTCGACTTATCTCATCACTTGTCTCTTACCAAGCATCATGCCTCTTCCACAAGAAAGGAAGTTTTGGGTTATATCCAGCAGCATCTTCCCTCCAATCCTTCTTTCTACAAAAATATTCTTAGTGCAGTTATACCGTTAATTCTTGATCTGTCGACGGGTGTACGAGCAAGTTTGGTCAGTTTACTTGTGGCTAGTGCTGAAAAACAGCCCGGGTTGCTTGATCTCCATTTACGTAGCACAGTGTTGTTCGTATACTCCGCGATGACCCATATTCTGCCTGATATCAGAAATGACTCTACAAAATTTCTTCAGATATTGGTGGACCATGCGGGCCAAGCTTTAGCCAGAGCTTACTTTATCAAGACTATCAAGAACTTTTTCGGGTTATTAGCATGGACATTGACTGATGATAAAAAAGCTCACTCTTTGGCTATCACCACAAGTCTGTCTTTAGGAGGATCCACTAAAAAAGCTAGAATTTTCCATTTGATCGTTCTTCGTAAGTTTCTTGATGCTGCTCTTTTCCAACCAAGTGATACTTCAAACGAATTGGAAAGTGCCAGTGCTATCCATCCCCAAGCATTCAAATACCAAATTTCACAGACTCCCCAACCCTTTACTCCATTGAACTTATTCACAAGCACCATTCCTAGATCACGGGTTGCAGACTCATCGACCTCAGGCCAGGGACTTGACGACGGAACTTTTTCACTTAAAGACTTGGACACCATCTCATCTGAAGATTTGGAAACCCGGAGAAAAATTATGAAGGACGTTTTCTTGAAGCCCAGTATTAAAAACTTGAAGAGTTTGATCAAAGAAGGGGGTGAGGTAGGTAGAGAAGCCAACTCGTGTATGGTTATATTAGAAAAGCTTGAAAAGGAGTTGGCTCAAGCTGAAAGTGAATGATTGCATGTATAGTAATAATAGACATTGACGGGATCATATACCATAATTGAATTTTGCAGTTCTGCTAGCAATGATTGAGATCTTTCTCGATTACATGTAATTGGTACAACACCCACCTTTCTGTCAAATTTGTACGACCTTAAAAGAAAATACTAAGCTTGTCATATATCAACTGATCTTCATATTCAATCCTCTAACGTTCTTTTTATGTAAAACATGATTCTGAGATGGCGAAGATAAATTGATTTTATCAGTTTCAAATTTGGGTTTAACTGCTGCCCTTTCAAGAGATAAAAGTAAGCAAGTAACTATTTTCGAATGGTCGGGGTATTGACTGCAGTTTGGACCAATGTGAATTTGTGCAAATATATTATTCGTGGCTAAGCAAGCAGGAAAGATATGATACGAGAAAATGGCGGATATTTTTCTAAATTAGTCATTAAGGTATAAGCATTTTTCGAATTTTTTATCATTTTACAAAAATTTTCTGTAACTACACTAACGACAACTCCCAAACCTAATACTTGAACCTAATAGAGCGACAGGTCCCAACCCGTCAAGTTCTTAATGCTTGATACTTATCCTTCGGCTTTCGGTTTCTTCAATACGATTTTTGATTTGGTATATCTTTTAACACAAATATTTATTTAAACTTAAATTGTTCCGACGGAAGTTTATATAGTCTATCCTTATTGATGCATTGTGACTCTTAGCCTCAATATTCTTGAATTGTAGTCTTTAGCAGTTTTTTTTTTGCAGTTGAGAATTTTAATTGTGAAGCCAAATGTTAACACAGTGAATTTTTGGAGGTCAATGTCAAATTTTAACTATAAATCTTCAAGAAGAGCATACTTAAGACGACCAAAAGCCTTCTCGTCAAGTTTTTGCGCTTTGTAAGGGAGGAACTGAGAACTCTAGAAAATTAGTTTTCGCGAATTTAATCGAAAACATGACAGTTAAGCTCCAAATACCCAAAAAGAATGTCAGGATCTTCGTTACTGTAATAAAGAAAGCGTTTTGGCCATCTTTTGCCAATTCATCAATAAAAATGGAATGAGGTGTTTTAGCGCAATCCAAAATACAAGAAAATGCCTGCGTAGCGTAATGGTTAACGCGTTTGACTTCTAATCAAAAGATTCCGGGTTCGACTCCCGGCGTGGGTTCTTTGCGGTTTTAGCTCAGTTGGGAGAGCGTCAGACTGAAGAGATTCAGTCACAGTTAATCTGAAGGTCCTGTGTTCGATCCACAGAAATCGCATCTTTTTTTACTTTTCATATCTTCTTATAATATGTATTTAAAGGGGATACTTGTCTCTTTTTTAATCCCACTAAACCAGTGTCTGTATGTCAAGTAGGAAAACAAAGATCAATGCATATGTTTATTGTGCTACCATTTCATTTTGTTTGAACCTATTCCGTAAGTTATACTAAGAGTTTACTTTAATTTTACAAAACATTAGTTGCCAAATATGGACTACCAAAAAAATTAAAGCTACAATTCGACCTGCTATGGCCAAATAAATGTCACTATATCTAATCGGATCGGTCTGTTTCCTTTCATAAGAAAACCTTCGACCAATCGCACTACCACCGTACTGCACAAAGTCCAGTTGCAAGCTTCTTCTTCAACCATACCATGATTAGAACATTAAGACTTGCCATAACAAGGCCCGTATTTGCTTCCAGAATAGCTCCTGTAAGAGCGTTTTCTGCTGCTCCAATTTTGCTCAAAAAGAAGCCCAAAAAGGCTGCTGCTGCTCCAGCAGTTGAACAATCGGAAGAAGCTTCAGAATTGATCGATTTCGAAGATGCCACCTCCAAGTTCAATCAAGTACTTGAGAAGTTCACCAAAATCGCTAACGAAAGCAAGTTGGGAAAGACAAACCCCAGAATTTTTGACAAATTGACTGTGAATATTGATGATGAAGAATTACCATTTACTTCGGTTGCCCAAACCTCTGTTAAAGGAAGAAACTTCATTGTCACCTTATTCGACCCATCCAGCTCCAAGCATGTTATCAACACCATTTTGGGCTCAGGTTTGAATATGAATGCTCAAGTGGACCCTTCCAATAAGTACACATTGAAGGTGCCATTACCCCCAGTCAATACCGAAACTAAAAAGGAAAGTATCAAGCAATTGAAGGATGTATACGAAAAAATGAAGAACGGATCATCCAAGGGCAGTTTGGCAGCTGTTAGAGCCGATGTGAAACATAAATTCGCCAAACAGGTCAAGAAACAAAAGAGTGACGCCGAAAATAAGATATTACAAGACTTTGAAAAGTTGCATAAGAATTATACCGATAAGTTGACCGAAGCATTCAAGGCAGCAGAGACAGCAATCCTCAAATAATCAAAAACTTATAGTTGAAAAATCTCTAAGTCGACATGTCATTTGATTCTATTAATTTTAAAAACTAACTCCATTTCCTATAAACAACCGTTTGTAATTCTTTTCACACCAGTTAATCACCTTCAAACTATGGCTAATCAAGTCTCTTGAATTGATTCCTTCTGTACATAAACAATAAAATTCGAATGTATCATCACAAAGCATAAACCCAGTTACGTTATTCCATTTGGTGTAAGTTAATTTTTTGTTACTGAAATGAGTCAATTTTGATTTGAATATCTTCGTAACCTTGGTGTTCCTAAGCATGGAATAGAAATACACCAATTGAATACAACTATTGATATTCTTCTCTCCGTTATAATGGCCCATATCACTCATGATATACTGATTTGGTTTGGTCAATTTATAGATGAAATGCTTTATCACGGGGACATTTATATCATGCAATACCGACAATTTTGTAGATAAAATCAACTCTTTGTATAATTTAGTTTTGAACGAGTTGTGTTTGATCAATTTCAAGATAATATATTTGGAAACTTCTTGCATATTAAAGAATGAGTTCTTGTTGCTGCTGAGTAAAATAATGGTTAACGGAGGACATTGAGAACCAGCCTCAACATAATCCCCCAAATTAAATTTTTTGACAAACACATAAAGAAACCCATTTTGATTAAATTGGGGCAAGCAAAGAGGAAACCATAAATCACCTTCACCAACATCAGGTTCATGAGATTCAGTGGATTCAATCATCGAGAATAACAATGATATGTCCTCGTTTGACAACGTGTGGTTTTTGGGTTTTAAATAACTTAATATTTTATGAGACACAGTGAGGAAAGAAAATAGTAAATCTTCACTTATATTTTTTTCATCTTCGTCTTTGATCATGCCGAAAAAGCTAGTTAATTTATCTGAATCCTTATTATCCACCTTAAGTTTCTTCGAGGAAAGTAAAATATTATTAAGACGAGTTCTAGTTGTGTTTGTAATTTTGATATTTTGTAATGAGGACCCTAAAAGTTGATTTACAAAGTAATCAAACCCAATGGGGTCCTGTCCTTGAGGTTGAAGTCCATAAGTCATCTTCATACATAAACTATCAAGATTATGGAAATCTAATGGTGTAAGGACTTTTCTTAAATCGTAATTCATTCTATTGTGGAAATTCTTCTCTAGGGTTGGCTTGGATAAGATTGACAATAAGTAATTGTACAAATTATTGAGTTGATTGACTAAAAGCGTATCCTCTTCATGATCATTAGAAGATGACATTGCTTCATAACCGATCTTGGTGATTGCCACGAATATGAGTTCATTTTTGTTGAGTGCTACAATCTTGAGATCATCACCTAGAGTGATTGATTTAATTTCTTCCTTTAAATTCTCTTCAAACGTCGAAATGATGGTAGTTATAATACCCATATACCCTAATATGATATCATCAGACCCATTCATAGAGTAAATGGGTTTACCTGCTGAGGATAATATGAAAAATTGCTTCAACTTGTTATGAAATTGTACCTCGTCGTTCCCCTTATCAAGCATGATATATTTGTTTAAAAAATCGTCATAATCTTCCAACTTTTCCGTTTTGAATATGTTCAATTCCATGATACTCAAGGGCTTAGACTCATTCAGAGGTTCGTGTCTTATTAAATCATTCAATATATTTTGAAGATCCTCTTCCTCGATTTGAGAATGTTCAATTTCATCATCATTTTCATCACTACTGTATTCGGGATCATTCATATGACTGGTGTTATCGGTATCAATACCTTCGTTGGTCTCATTGCCTACGGTTTCCAAGTTCACAGCTGTGGTGGGTTGGCTCAGCAAGTTGCTGGTGAGTAAAGGTCTTGAAGGATTGGAGAACGGACTTGGGGCTTTTGGAAAGAGTTTGGTGATATCTGTGTGGACAGTCTCATCTTCCCTTCGAGGACCCGTGGAAACAGACTCATGGGAGGTTCCAATGGATCCATTCTCGTCTGTCATAGGTGTGTTGTAATTTATGGGTGTAGTGAGATAGAAAAAAGTGCAACCTTAGATACTCATACTATAAAAATAATAACAGAAGTCTAAGCAAATAGTATGTAAAAACCCATACTACGTTTATTATTAGCACAAGTCTAGCTATGCTTATTCTTATTAAATATACCTATACATATTGACCTTGACGAACACCTATAGCTATATACTTATCGTGGAATTGAATTAAATACATCGTGGATATAATAATGTATTAGATGTCTGGTGTTGGTGACTCCTAAATCAATTCAGAAACTGCTCTAACTAGTTCATTCTTTCTTACATGGGTCAGGATTTATTCTGCACATTAGAAGAACTTGTACCAAATGATAAAAACGAAGATTAAACCAGCACCCACAATAGGTACGTATTGTCTAATCAAGGCCTCTAAGTTGATTCTTTGTGCTTTTCTTCTGTATTTAAGGGAGTCACTTTTTAAACTAGAAGATAAGTCACTCATTTTATCCAAGGAATCTCCCCTGTAAAGTAAATCTTCAATGTTCTTGGTCATCACTTTCTTGACATCAGCCAAGTCATTATTTAATTTATCCAAATTTGATTGGGCTCTTTGATCTTGATAAATCTTCTTAGTCTTGCTAATGAAATTATCGAATGAGCTGAATCCAAATGGTCTTGCACTATTGCTCAAAGCTTCTTGGCCATGAGAATGTTGAAATTCATTAGAAATTTCTTCCAAGAACGAAAATGCCAATTTTCTAGGGTATGACTTTTCACAAATAGAAAGGTAAATAATGGAGTTTACAATCAAGTAATGAATATTATAAGGTCCTGATTCAACAGTGGCTTGTGGCTCTGAGTTGGGAGTGATTCTGCTGATAAGAATCTTGCATTTCTTCTTTTGATCCAAAAGAGCAGGATCGTTGTTGTCATCTACTGAACCGCATAATGGAAGAGCTAAAGTTAGTATTAGCACAGAAATGAAATTAAGATGAACGAACCAAAAGTGATAAATGATAAATGAATAAAATAATACCAGCATCACCGAGCTTATGGTAACTTTGACGATATTTATCCCTCAACAGTGCCATCTCAAAGAATTGAAGTCCGACTAACTCCACCCATAAATGTTACCGGTAACAAGAACTTATTGAGTTAGATCTTGGCAAATCCAAACCTCTTAAGCCATTGGTAATCCAACTTGCAACACTCTCAACGTCTCCATCTATCAATTGTCACCGTATATCTCTTGTTTTAGTGTTATCTCTTCACATTGTATCGACTAGACCATCACTCTTTTCTGGACCATCTGTGACTCGATGATCACAAAAATTTCACAACCGTAACATCTCAACCATCCCATCTCATCAGAACCATCAAATACTCACCATCATACCTATAGATTAAGGTTGATTGCACCATGGTTATCACTACGTGTACTCTCCTTTTGAGTAAGTGCACGTAAGCCACCATCTCCAGTGCGATCACAAAATTTTAACCACACCACTGATAACCTCCTTACACAACACCCCCATGGATTTGTCGAACCTTTCATTCGACCTCCCACCCCCTAAACCAGTCAACCAGACTGCCATCGAGGATCTCTCGCGTGATCTCACCACCGAGTTCAAAAATGCTGCCAAATCAGTAGCAAAATTGTACAATTCTTCTGTTGCCGTCAATCCTGGTGACAGTCCCAAAGCAGAATTTGCCAATGCTGCCAGATCGGTAGCCGCCTTGTATAGAACCACCCATAACGCCACCCTGTTGCTTCAATACAACGGTTACTTGAATTGTTTGGATGATTTGTTGGAGATAATTGCCAATGATGGTGATGTAGAAAACTGGGCGTTAACGAAGCGTGCAGAGATCACCAATTTACACAAAGAACCAGAGAAAACAGAGCCAGAAAAATCCGAACTTCGAGCTGAAAAACTGGTAGAGAAACCTGAACGAATTCCTGAAAAGAGTGAGCAATTTGCATTTCCTCTTGATTTCAAATTCTCGTTCAACCATGATTTGCGGCCAGGTAGACCATTCGTTCCAGGCATCCCTCCATTATCGGTTGACCACTTATATAGACCACGTCGTCGATATGAAGTACTGTCACCAAAATCCACCAGTAGCAGCGACGATGAGGAGGTGGTGTTGAAGAAGCGATTGTTTGATGGCAAGAAGTGGAAGAAGACCGAGACCCAGAACGATCGCAACGAGCGCAACGAGAGAAACCACGAACGAGGCGAATGGTGAAGTTCGCCGCTTTCTTTGTTAAGAAAGGACTCGCATACAAAGTCGAAGAGAATATCATACAATTTTAGACTGGATTGGTCGCATACTAAACTTGAGTAGGTTGTCACAAACACCTAATTAATATGTTTATGACATTCAGGGCTCAATTAATTAACCTATATCCACTTATTTCTAGTCCCTCATATACTGTCCAGTTCCGTTTGAGCTGGATACCCGACATTATTTTGTCGATCCCTGCATTGCTGCTGACAGCATTTTTCATCTGGCCGGCTAGCCGGCCAGTTTGCATCACATCTAAGGATGTATTGGTTTATTTCGATGGTTAGGTTAGGTTATTGCTACAGGTAATATAAACAGATATACGAAATGTAGAAGTGCTCAAGAATGAACTACTATCAGTCAAAACAACACTTTCATTAAATATGTAAAGGCCCTATTTATGAAGTCTGGAAGGGTTATACTATTTATGAACTTAGTAAAATATATGCTAAATAACCTTTATGAATACTCTTGTTTTTGCTTCACTCTGGTTCGACCAGATGCAGACTACGTAAAACTAACTTCGTCAATAATTCGGTACTAAAAATCCTATAGACTAGTATGCAAATAAACCGTCTTCATTATCACCATACTCATCGTAATCACCCTCATCATACTCACTATCCGATTCTTCATCGGAGTCTGTTTCCAGAGAATCCTCTATAACCGAATTGTCTCCTTCAACCAAGCCTTCCAATGTGAAACACAACAATGTTTCATTCTTGGCCTGAGTGCCCTTGGTAACTTCATGAGTTGATTCAACATTACAGTTGGTGAGTTTAACCTTGGACCGTAACACCACTCCATGTCCTATAATACAGTTTTCCAATTGCACATCATCTTCAATGGTGACATTATCGAAAATGAGAGACCCGGTTAATTTAACTCTTTTACCAATGGTACAGTTTTTTCCAACCACGGTTCTCTTGACGTTGGTTTTCTCACCTAAAGTGGTGCCGTCACCAATGAGGGAGTCAATACCCACATTGGCAGCTAATTTGTCCTTAGCTGGGGTTCCTTGTTGAGCCTTAGCAATAGCTTGGATTTTCATAAAGTGACGATTGGCTTCCATTAACACTGGGATGTTGTTGGCTCTGAAGAAGGTAGCCTGGTGAGGTATTATCAAGAAACCCACGGTCTCCTTGGATTTCGAATGCTTCCAAGACCTTCTGGCCAAGTCACGAATGACTTTAGTGATGGATCTATGTTGGAAGTACGATTCATTGAATTTGTCAGGGTTTTCATCGAAAATTCTAAAGATCTCGCTTGAACCAAAGAAAATGGAACTGTTCAAAAGCTTGGTGGAAATGGTAGACTTAGGGTACCTCCAAGTCATTTGAGTTCTAACTTGAAGTGCTTGATGGAAATCAACATCCTCTGACGAGTAGATATCTAGTAAATCGTTCTTGCCATCAGGTAACTCGGCGTAGACAGTATAGTTTTTAGGAAAGATCTTAGATTTCTTGTCTTCAATCTCTAACTGGTTACGATAGTGCACCAATAATCCTATGTCGGATTCTTCCTTGTTTCTATAAGCTTCAATCAACACCTGGGGAGGCAAATTGGTGATCAAATCACAGGGCAACAACACAAAGTGGGCTTGGGACTTCAAAACTGCATTCTTGTGAAGGTCGTAGAGAATCTGACCACTATTCTCACTGTCACTGGTAAATGTGTTGATACTACCATTATACTCTTGTTGTTCAACTTCCAGTTCCAGACTCTTCTTTTGCTGTTTGAACTTCTTGTATTCAGCCACTGCAGCTTCAATGGCATCCTTGCTGGCAGTGTCAGTGACGATGGTAACTT
This sequence comes from Suhomyces atakaporum, assembly GCA_030561405.1. Lineage (NCBI taxonomy): Eukaryota > Fungi > Ascomycota > Pichiomycetes > Serinales > Debaryomycetaceae > Suhomyces > Suhomyces atakaporum. Next base: position 61,318 of record JAKTXH010000021.1, read on the forward strand.
TTGGGAAGAATGCTTTTTCACACCAGTCCAACACGTACTCGATCATGGGTCTGTTGGCGATGGACAAAAGTGCCTTGGGAGTACCCGACGACCGCGATTGCGAGAATGGGGTCAAGGCTTTGCCCTGGCCACATAGTAAAATGGCGTGGAACTCCATTGAAAAGAGCGATGTGATCTCGGTTGAAAATGAGTGAGAAGAGTGAGAAAAGTGCTATGAAATGAGAGTCGCTACATTAAAAGATAACTGTGATTAGTGTGGAGGATGGGAGGTGGGTAAATTTAGTGAATGTCAAGATTCGTATAGATGAAATAGGTCTTGGTATAAAACGGCGGACTAAAATTAGTCATTAGGGCTCTGGTAAATATTTGATGTTCTTTGTGAAGGTATTTTTGACTAATATGTGGAAATCTGGTGAAGGTGTAATTAGAATTTAAACAGACCATCGGAGATATATTTAAATATCTATCTACTCTATATAATGGCTGTTATGATCTATGGACTGACACTGTCAAGACCATGTAGCAACTTAGTTAGAGAAATATCTTTTAGATTATTTCCATGAGACTATTTCAATGAGACTATTTCAATGAGACTAAATGAGACCGAGCCTTCAATAACTGAGACTTTGAATTCAACTCCTAGACCTCGCAAATTCGACCGTCCAATCGACACCAAACCACCACTCCAATCAAAAGACATGTGTAGGGTTGATGGTGTTAGTGACACACGGTTTAGCTCAATAATAATTATGGATCATAACAAATTGATTCTCAGAAATGCTCTTTATAACATAATTCATATTAGGAAAAAACTCATAATTCAAATTCCAATTCATATAATATATAAATATATTTATATATATAGAGCTCATCTTCTGTTTCATATCTCATCCGTTCCTTTACAATCATATCTTCTATCCAATCCTATAAACTCATAGTTCCATACTGATCAAATTTTCCTCTTTCTCCTTCCAAATCAGTGGACTCGTTTCGAATCTTCGGTCGATTCTTTCTTTCCATTTATCGCCTCTCTTTTCCTCATTTTATCCTCTTTTATAGTCTTTTGGCCTTTTGATGTTTTGCAACTTTTTCCACCGCTTCCACGTGATACCTCTCGACAAGATTTGCCACTAAACACTCCACAACTATCATCATGAGTACCGAAGAAGACCCCCTCTTGGCTGCCTTGAACTCAGAGGAACACGCCGCCCCCTCCCAGCCTACAGATGTCGAAAGAGAAAGAGCATTGACCAAATTTAAAGAAAAGTTGATCGAACACAGAAAATGGGATTCCCGGTTGAAGGAACTTCGTCTTAGCATACGAGACTTGGATAAAGATTATGAGAAGACCGAGAATGACATCAAGGCCCTTCAGTCGGTGGGTCAGATTATCGGTGAGGTGTTGAAGCAATTGGATGATGAAAGATTCATAGTGAAGGCTTCTAGTGGTCCACGTTATATTGTTGGATGTAGAAATACCATCAAGAAGGAAAGTTTGAAGAACGGAGTCCGGGTGTCGTTGGACATGACCACCTTGACCATCATGAGAATCCTTCCTAGAGAAGTTGATCCATTGGTATACAATATGACTACATTTGAACCAGGTGAAATATCTTTTAATGGAATTGGTGGTTTAACTGATCAAATCAGAGAATTACGTGAAGTCATTGAATTACCTTTGAAAAACCCTGAATTGTTTACAAGAGTTGGTATCAAACCTCCTAAAGGTGTTTTACTTTATGGTCCTCCAGGTACTGGTAAAACTTTATTGGCTAAAGCAGTAGCAGCTACTATTGGAGCAAATTTCATCTTTTCTCCTGCTTCGGCCATTGTCGATAAATATATTGGTGAATCAGCCAGATTGATCAGAGAAATGTTTGCATATGCTAAAGAACATGCTCCATGTATTATTTTCATGGATGAAGTTGACGCTATAGGTGGTCGTAGATTCAGTGAAGGTACATCTGCTGATAGAGAAATTCAAAGAACTTTAATGGAATTATTGAATCAAATGGATGGTTTTGATACATTGGGTCAAACTAAGGTGATTATGGCTACAAATAGACCTGATACCTTGGATCCTGCCTTATTAAGAGCTGGTAGATTAGACAGAAAGATTGAAATCGGATTGCCTAATGAAGCTGGTAGATTGGAAATTTTCAAGATTCATACTTCGAAGGTGGCTAAACAAGGAGAATTTGATTTTGAAGCTGCAGTTAAAATGAGTGATGGATTTAATGGTGCTGATATAAGAAACGTGGTAACTGAAGCTGGATTCTTTGCCATCAGAGATGAAAGAGATTACATTGTTCAAAACGATATTATGAAGGCAGTCAGAAAGGTTGCTGACGTAAAGAAATTGGAAGGTAAATTAGATTACGAAAAGTTATAATTTATCACATAGAATAGTATGATACTATGAGATTATAAATGTAAACTACATGTAGCTATATTATGTTCATTGCTAAATTTTAGCTTGTATATACATGATTCACGATTCAATATTCTTGATTGTTTTTTCAAAATCAGGAATTTTGGAGTTGGATAATGCTTCCAAATGAGTAAGCATGGCAGGGTTATCAATCTTACTGATATGTTCAGCAATCTTGGTACCAATGAAGTCTTCAATTTCAGGTGACAATTTGGTGTATGATTTCTTAGGCTTATTAGCATTCTTTGCCAAGTAAATCTTTTGTTCAGTGGACAATGGCATTTCTGGAGCCTTGAGTCTTCTTGCTTGTAATTCACTGAGAATTCTCTTCTTATATTTGGAATGAGGATTTCTCAATTGAGCCAAAGCTTCTGCTGGTACAGGAGGTTTGGCAATGGTTTGTAATTCATAAGTCTTTTCCAAAGCAGCATCACCGTCAGTAGACAATTCGCCTTCTTCGAGCTTACCTGGAGGATTGGGCCATGGTATTTCAATAGTATCATGATGCTTGACAAATCTTCTAGGTAACCATTTCTTATATCTATCATCATAGTATTTGTCTTTCAATACAAGCTGTTCAGCCACCAAGTAGTTGGTAGCACCGTTTTCATCCTTCTCTTTACCGGCCAAACGAACGTGCTTTCTTGGGATAAAGTTAGGGAAGTCTATCACATGACTGGTTTGTCCTTCCACCCAGTTGGACTTGTGAAAAAGTCTCTTGGAGGTGGAATTTGTCACCACAAATGAATCATAGTTCTCAAGGTACTTAGTGACGGTGGTGACAGTTCCCTTGATGTCTCCTTCTGTGATGTAAACCAAGTCTCCTTCTGTGATTCCGATTTCAGTCAGAGTTTTGATGTCTTTATCTTTGAGTAGAGGTGGAGTCTGGACGTCGAAGGTGGGCAATGCGTACTTGATGGCTTCCCGTTGGAAGCTGTCCCGAAGACGTCTGGGAAGAGCCTCTATGTCTCTGGTTAGTCTCTTTTTGGCGGTGTTCCACGACATGGTAGAGTTGATGAAAATTTTTAGATTTGATAAGTGAGCGATTCCAGTGCGACCCTAGCGAGACAGTGGGAAGTAACACTGGGGTTAAGAAGGAAGAGAATATTAAGAAGAGGCCATTAAGAGAGAACTTTACAGAGGTAACCAAGGTAGGATTTCTGAATAGTATAGTATATTTGGGGCTTATAGTTACAGTATTCGTGAAATCCTGTTTGTTTGTCCTTCCTCATTCTCACTACAGGTTCTGTTTTTAGGCGGAAGTTGTCGTTATTTTCGCACAAGTCTCAGACCAGTCTCACCGCAGACTGCCACTAGGTCTCATAATACCGTCGCTAAATTCTACACTGTATTTTCATCATTATAATTGTCAGCTATATGGATAGGCATACTTTATAGTCGGATTTGACCTTCCTAAAGCGTTTATAGTACATAGACCGTCTAGACTCACCAGTCTTATTCAGTACAAATATTAATAAATTCCTGTTCGTTGATCTCTCCATCTTCATCTAAATCGAACTCGTCAATCATAGCCCTTAACTCGTCATCAGTTAAGTTTTCACCCAACTCCTTCGAAACTCTTCTGAGGTTTCGCAAGCTGATTTTTCCTGTATTATCATCGTCAAAAAGCTTGAATGCCCGGCGTATTTCGTCCAATGGGTCTCTGTTGACAATTCTCTCTCCCACTAAATGTTAGTACACTTCCATCTGGAAACTCGATGCCTGAATGATACTTGATGATGCTTATGTTAAGCCTTCGTTATGTCTCGAGATACAATGATCTATAACCATCGTAAGAATAAACAGTATACTAGTGTATCACCTTGATTATAGTGAGATCTAGTATAAAAGGCCATATCAATCTTGCTGAATCGATTCTTTCTCCGTCATCAATCGTTCCGCTTTTTTTATCATCTCTGGTAACCTTCTTATCATTCAAGTACTTTCAGGCTAGTCTCATTATAATTCATTTCACATACCTGCTTGAAAGAAGCTCTCGTACGTTATCAAGTTCCGATCATCTGTATCGTACTCGTGTATCACATCCAACACTTCTCTTTTACTCAAGTCGAAACCTAACGCCCGAAACGCCACTTTCAATTCATGATAGTCGAGGCACCCATCATTATTCATATCAAAGAGCGAAAACGCCTCTCGGATCTCCTGCTTCTGTTCATTGAGCAACTCGAGCTTGAGGTTGCCCAATGCTCTCTTCGAGTTGCTACCACTGGAGCCTGCTGAGTTCTGGTGGGACATGGTCGCGTTGGTAAATATGAGAGATGTAAATATTATTTGTTACCAAAAGGGAAAAATAGAATTTAAGGGAACAAGCAACTGAATTAGATATGGATTGGAAAGAAATATAGTTTAAATAATGAAGTCATAGTTCAACGTGATCAAGATGTCGTTGGTACAAAATTAGAACTCGATATTCCTATCCATCACGTAAAAGACTCGCTACAACTTCATACAAGTAAACAGCTGCAAATTCAAGCAAATAGTACCAGATGTCACGTTTGAGAATACATCTTTCCTACTTCTACTTCTTTAGTTTCTTATCATAATTTATTGGTGAAATTACCGTCTTCTCATCCACCGTTATCTTATTCCACAACTGGTACAGTCACGTTTCAGCTTCAACTGGTTCTGACCATTTCTAAACACTTCCAACACCTCTCAATATCTCCTACCACCCATGATTGGCCTGCGTGTCATCGTCCGTGATGAGCCTGGAACACTCCGATTCACCGGAGAAACTCAATTTGCTCCAGGCACCTGGTACGGAGTTGAACTCGACCGTCCTACAGGCAAGAACGATGGGTCTGTCAATGGAGTTAGATACTTTGAGTGCTCTCAAAAAGGAACATACGGAGTGTTTGTACGACAGGCCCTACTCAAGTATGAAAAACCCAATGGTACTCCTGCTCCAAAGCCCATATCAAGGACGGTTTCACAAGTCTCAGATTCCAAAGATACAAGTTCTACCACAGCTCGATCCAGTAATAGGAGCTCACCCGGACCGGATTCACATGAACCTTCTGCCTCAACTCTTCACAAAATCATTGAAAAGCTCCAATCCAAACTTCAATCCACCACTAATGATATTAAACAATACAAGGAAGCCATACAACAGGAGAAATCCAGAGCCTCGGAGCTTGAAGAACAACTTGAAATGGTCACTATCGACAAAGACTATCTTACAGGATCCAATACCGATCTCATGTCCAAGTTAAATGATTTACAATTGAGGTACGATGAGCTCAAGACCGATTATCAAATTATGCTTGAAGAAACAGAATTGAATAAACAAATCGAAAATGAGATAAAGTCACATTTGGGACACTCGGAACTCGGCAAGGATGTTGAGGTTATTCTCCTGAGAAACAGACAATTAGAAATGGCCCTACTTAATCTCCAAAAATTGTCTGAACAATCTGAATTGACTTTAAAGCAGGAAATCGAATCTTTGAAGCAACAACTATCCGATCAAGGTCTGCTGGATATCGATTACAAAAATATCAGCATAAAATTGAGTCTAGCCGAAGAAACTATACAGTCACTTCAAATACAATTAGACTCTGCATTATCTCTGGAAAAGATTATAGAACATTTAAATTTGGAGAATGAAAAACTTGTTGAGCAAGTTCAAAGTCTTAAGAAAACAGTGGACGAACTTACGGAATTGCATGAATTGGACAAAAGCTTGGAAGAAAACCAAACATTGGTTGAAAATGACTTGAGAAGAGATTTGAAAAACTTACTGGAAGTGATAAGAAAGGATCAAGCACTTATTAAGGATCTTGAAAAGAAAAATATGTTTTTGTCTTCCAAACTCAAGAATGCAAGCACAGAGGCTTTAAAAGATGATATTGATATTGAACCATCTGTTTTGCAGAAACAAATTGAATCTTACGAACAACAACTAAAACATTTGAAGGCCACAAACTACTTTGATTCGGTTTCCGCAAAGGTATCTGAAGCAAAACTTGAATTACTGAGAGCAAGGATAGAGTGGTTGAACTTGGGTGATGAGCATCCCATGGGTGCTCAGCTAGAGATCCTTTATTATATCAAATCAAATATTGCAACTTGCAATATCTTGGAAGAGGTTGCAAAATCTATCGACAATGAGTTTGCAGATATACCTTCTAATTTCAAAATTCAATTCAACTATTACATCGAAATTCTTGCTAACTTTCTCAAAAATCTACTTCATATCTGGGAGTATAACTACCACTCTATAGACGTCAAAATCCTACCAATATTGGAGAAACTCAATGAGTCGATCAACTCTTCCGTCTATTCTCTTCAAAACCTAGACCCCAACATCAACTATGGTATTGTTGAAACATCCATACACTCAATTGTGGAAGTACTCCAGTTTGATTTTGATTCCCAATTAAAGTATTCCAATGTCTCCATGTTCAGGTTCCTAGTCAGTCTCGCCAAACATACTAGTGATTTCTGCTCCAGTATGGTAAATCAATCTAGACAAACTCATCAAGATAGTGAAGATGAAGCTCTCAAGAATACACTTGCAGACCTAGCACAAAATTTTGCCGATATCAACACAAAGTCCACAAACATTCTCAATGATCTAAAGTCAATTGAGGGAGATATCAAGGTAGGGGATGTCAATTATGATATAAAGACTGCTCTATCACTAACGCTAGAAACAGTAGCACAGTTGATTGAATTTCATCAAGAAACTTCCCATATTCCGGACATTGATCAGGTTAGAAAAGAAGCCACTGAATTATTCCGTGTTAGTATGAACATTTTGGACACTAAATTTGAAAAGGTACAAATTACAGTCGGGCCAAGTATTTACCAAGCGTTGAAGAATGAAAGATGGGCAGGGAAGACCAATGATAATTCTGTAGAAGAATTGCAGAAAATTAAAGAGAAGTACACAGAAGTGACCCAGAGCCTTATTCAAAAGGACCAATTACTTGACGAATTCCAATTGAATGTTCAACTACTTGAAGGTAATATGCGATCACTTAATCAAACCCATAGTGATCAATTGGTTCTGATCAAACAAGAGTTAAGCGAAGCTCGACAGGAACATCTCGAGAGTAAAAAGAGAGTAGAAGAGCTTATGATTCAAAACTTGGATTTAGAAGAGCAAGTTCAAGGACTCGTGAAGTCCAATAAGATTTTTGAAAATGGAGACCTTTTAGGTGCCTTTGAAGATTTGGAATCGGAACAACAAGCAGGAGAAAAATTGGCCATGATTGAAGAAATTGCACTTTTACGAAGAATGGTTCAATCGTCATTTGAGATCGGAACACACAATCACTATGAGTGGCTTCAAAAGCCATTATGTGAAATCAAGACCCAAAATACCGCATCTTCATTTACAAGAACTACAAAAATGTTACGAACTTTAGCCCTGAATACCAAACCTATCAAAGTAGTCACGTCCAACGAATGGGTTCCTCGAGTACAGAATCAAAAATATATCACGTTGAGTCTTTGGGAACAAGCCCTAAATTACAGTAATGAGAGAAAGCAAACAATGAAGCAACTACAAAGATGAGTTTCATCAAAGATGGCTCGCATCTATTTAATAAATAATTGAATCAATATGATCCATGAATAGGGAAGAATCTGTTGGAGTGATTTTTATCTATTTCTATCCCTGGTTGTCTGAGATATCTGTAACTTCTTTCTTCTTCTGTGGCCATTTGGTAGCCAAGTCAATGTTTTTGGCAGGATGGAGAACGTCCAACACCTTTAATATAAAGATATCAATAATCACACATAATACAAAGAATTTTCCGGCCACCAATCCGCAACAATAATATTTCTGAATACGAGTTAGGAGAGACTCGTCAGGTTTATCAGAGTATAATGAATTGTAGACATTTTCCGTTCTCTTGGCCACGTCTTCCCAACTATACATTTTAGCCACTTCATTATGAAAATTAGACGTATCTATTTTCCCTGATTTCATGAGTTTTATGGCTTTATTTGCAGCCTCCACCAACGAGTCCTCCTCAGGTTCAGCAAAAGTGGTCATATGGCTAGGCAACACTTCAGGAATCCCTCCCACTCGGGTAGTTACCACGTACAATCCACAAGAAGCTGCTTCTACAATAACTGTGCCAAACGCTTCGGTTACCGATGGATGCAAATAAATATCGCCTTGTACCATGACATTTCGTACGTCTTCATGTCTGACAGAGCCCATAAGTGTAACTCGTTCCTGTAAAAAGTACTTTTCTCTCATTTGCTCCAAATCTAAGAACTTTGGTCCATCACCTGCAATTAAAAAGTTGACATCGGGATTTTGCATGCAAATACGTGGGATCACGGCTGTTAACAAATCAGCACCTTTATTAGGGAAAAGCCTTGAGATCACCACTATTGTGATGTTTTTCTTAGGCTTTGTCGCAGCTTTGGGAAGAGGACAAAAATCCTTAGAGATCACAGCATTGGGAATAACCAGAACGTTCAATGGATCGATGCTCGCCCGTAACACCGTGTTTTCCTTACATGTATGCGACACCCCAATGATATGGTTGGTATCACTAAGGGTGAACTTCAAAATTTTGTTACCAATGATTGTCAAAAGTCCAGCAAACCCAAAAAGTGAATGGTCTGTAAATACTGTTTTCAAGCCCATGGTTCTGGCATGAAGAATGGCCTCGTGACAAATGTTGGAGTACGAACCATGGCCGTGTACAATATTGATCTGTTCTCTAATATAAATATTTCGTAGTACTGGTAACGCCAGAAAAAGGGACGGAAATGTCGAGCTCATAAATACAGTAGCGTAGGGCACGTAATACACTTTGAGTCCATTTGTAAGTGTCCGAACTCCTCTTCTGGTACCGTAGTCATGGGTCACGATGATCACGTTGTGGCCAAGGTCAATGAGTTTTTGGGAAAGATGGTGGACGTGAAACTCAACTCCCCCCGATTGGGGGTAGAAGAAATCCGTGACCATGGCGATGTTGTAGCCCATCACGATGGAATACGAACAGGCGGAGTTTCAGGGGATGCTTTTGGAGATGGAAGGTGAGACTTATAAAAGTGTTGGATTGAAAGAGTACGCGATTTCTGGGAGATGCCGCTATAAAATCATCAATTATTGAAATATTAGATAATTTAATTACTTTGAAAAGTTTACTAGTTTAAGGACAACTATTGAAGCTATATTGGATTATTAACAAGCATGGCTCTTTCGATTGTGATTTCTTGGGCTTTTTCTACGTATAAATGTGAAGAAAATATACCACCTCTTAATCTAATTGAGGTAATTCAGATAGTTCATGTTAAGTATTAAAACTACTCCTAATTTTACTTCTACAAACACTCCAACTACTCTCTACATGTCATTCTTTACCAATACAAAGTCATGTTAAATTCTTTACTTTTATTAAAAGGCATACCCACACCATTATCAGCCTAACATGGTAAACACATTTTCTAGTGATTACACTAATTGTTCATTATCGTGTCCTTATCACAATAATTGTACCTTCAACTTTGTTTAAACATAAGCCTCCCTGGGAAGTGTGGCCACCGAGTTTTTGAAATTTATAGTACATTGTTGATAGTCCCAGTTACTTTGTTCACAAAGCATTACCCCATATTGTAAATTTAATTTTGTCTCCAAAAGAATCTTAACCAAAAGCTCTTGTTGCACTTGGTTGAAACTAGACTTGATTTGGGGTGGAAGGTCTGCTGTGGTGGGGGTTGGTGCCACAGGAACAGGTGTGCTGGATTGAGTAGGAACCGCAGATGGTGGTGCACTTCCAGATCTGTTGGCGAGATTCCAAGCATCAATTCCAGAATAGTTTCTTACCGATAATAAATCACTGGCTACGATCATACCTCCATTTGGACCGGGAATAACCACGAATGTTCTATCAAATGATTTTTTGGAAAGAGGGATCTTCTTATTTTTGTTGCTATTACCAAATCTTCCTCTAGTGCTATCCAAATTATCGGGTTGAGCAGTTTCATCAAATGAACCATGAATAGTAATCATAATACCTCCTAATTGTGGGTATCTGTAAGCTTCCACACTAAACAATTGAGGCTTTGTCATCAAATCATGGCGAGTTTGAGGTATTTGAGTAAACAACTTAAAGATAGCTTCTTGACCGGTACCTAATCTTGCTGTTTTTTGCTTTCCTGTACTCACACGGGTCAAGTTTCTGGATTGCGGAATGTAGTATCCAAAATCAGTACCATTGAAAGTAGAATTAGAGGATTCTATTAAATGAGGATGTGATGAATCCACTTGCATGGAGAATTGTGATTCGTTTTGATAAAGAATCATTAATTCAGAACGATTAGAGTCCCATAATTTGTAATAGTTAGTGATGAAATTGGTGGCCATGTTTTGAATTTCTTCATCTTGGAAAAACATGGATGCAGGGACATCGAATGGGAATGTCAAATTGGTTTTCAATGCTTGTTCGTTTCTTATTATTTCACCATTCAACACTACCAATCTGGGGAAAATTCTCATCAATTCAATCTTGACGTTACCATTCCCATTTGCTCCATCAACAATATTATTACCCACCAACAATAATTCACGAAGGTAATTCAATTTATTCTTCCAAATTTCAAAACTCTTGACCCGAGTGAAGTTATTATTAACTAATGAAAGATTTTGTAAAGTAGGAAAAGATTGGGTTAATGTAGATACCAACAGCAAATCAGAAAGTTCGTTTCCAGATAAGTCGACACTCACTACGTCCAACTTAAGTTCCGAAGCCACCTTCATCAACGCTGGGAAAAACTTTGAAGATGTAGAATTGGAGTTGAAAAAGCCTCCCGCATTCACAGTAGGATCTTGTTTGACGGAACTAAGGTTCAACAACTTGATTTCGGGTTGATACCTTGACTTCAAGAATTGGGACAACGCCTCAATAGCATTGCCAGTGTTAGCATTATTAACACCCAATTTGCCGGAGAACGAGTCAGCCAGAGCTGTTTTGGAAATACGTAATGAGTTCCCAGCAAACTTAACACCCGACCATGATACAAGCTCGTTGGCCTTATCCATGTTGCTGACATACCCCTTAAGGATCCCGGTGTTGGGGTCAGTGGTATGGTTCATCACGGAAATCTTACATTTTCTGGAGATGAAGTTGATACATTCTTGAGGACTAGCACCATTCCAACCAAGAATCTCCACACCCACCGAGTTCTGGTTGGCAAAGTCGTTCACCTGTTGTGAGAAGTTGTTGCGGTTGTATTGGTTGTTGTAACCACCTCTTCCTCTTCCTCTGTAGCTCATGATGAATAGTTTTCAATGGAGTGCACGAACAGGAATGAACGCGAACGAGGATGGTGGTATAGGAAGAGAAAGAAAAGAAGAGGTGAACAGAAAAAAGATGAACACAAAAAATGATAGGCTAGAAAGGTAATGTCAAATGAGACAGGATTGTCGATTTGGATAGGTTTGGTTTGCTGCTTATAGCAGATTCTTTAAATACTGGTTCTGTCAAGTACTGGTCTTTCTATGCTCTTTCTAATACTGAGTTTAGCGTAAAAAGTTTCAAATTCAGTTGTCGATTAACAAAATCACTAGTAATACACCAGTTAAGCATTACTATTAATATTAAGTCTACAAATATGTTTACACTTCTAATATTATACCCAATAATATACCTAGTAATATACCCATTCTTTTATACATTGTTCACCTCACAGTTCTATATATAGCCAGATGTTGTCTATCCTGATTTATGATCCTTCCCTGTGTGGCAGATTGCAAAGATTACTTCTGAAATCACAATTCCAATAACAGATACTTGAAAGAGTTAAAGAGAGTTCACACAACACATTTACTTTGAGTAATTCCTCCACACAAAGTCGTAGAGATGTTTGATTTTCTACTTTTAAGAATATTTATCAAATTTTATCAATTTATTCATCCAATCATCTTATCAAAAATTACTACTAAATTTTCCTAGAATAACGATCGTATGCCATTTAAGCGTATGGAATTAGCATATCTGCGTTGCTAGTATATTTTGCCATGGTCTTCAGCACTTATTCAGTTTTGTCATTCTCCAAAGTCCCCACAACAGGATACTTATTTTCGAAATGTTCTTCCCAACCGTCCAACGACTCCTTCTCGGCAGGAGTCAAGTCTTCCAATCCATCAATTGGCTCTCCAATGGGTGTCAATAATTCAGGTTCAAATGAGTTTTTAGCCAATCCCCTCGAGGCATCACGCCCGGCAAAGTTCTCGTAGGGACCTCCAGGACCATAGAATGAACCACCTTGACTGACATTGAACACTCTGCCCTTAACAGCTATAAAGATTTTGGGATCATCCGTACCATTGAATTTCTGTAAAGTTTTGGGAGTGAACTTTCCTTCAACAATTGGTTCTTCCTTGGTTTCTTCTGAAAAAGGGTTGAAGACTGATACTTCCGACAACGTATTCCGGAAGAGGAATACGATGAGTAGCACAAGAAGAATAGTTGTGATCATTGGTGAGAATTGACTGATCGCAAGCCTATAAGTAGAATTAGCATCATGTGATGAGTGAGCCAATAAGGCAACTATGATTACACACCAGCATACAATAAATGAAGAGATGCCACAGATAGATAGTCACGAATAAGAGGAAAAAGAATTTTAAAACGATTCTTTGACTTTAAATTTGGGCAGTATTATTATGGGGGAGGATTAGGCAGAATTAGCGTACCAAACCTACTGGACTACCTCCACTTTATGGAGAATACTAATTCTCTACCAAGAATAAAATACCATTGATTGTAATGTGGTTGTGTACACTAATGGCAGCTACTCTCCTAGTCTCTCCCGTTTTGTCACAGCCATGGATAATTCCAATGAATAAATTGTCAGCTAAACCATTTTCTAATTTTAACCATTTTCTAATTTTAATCCATTACACTCTTTACATTCATATATACAACCCCTCTTTACTACGAACATGAGCTCGGTATATCCAGCCAACTATTCAATCACATGGTCTAACCATTGACATGGCCGTTTATCCTTTGGTAGTCCCCGCATTCCATGTGGAGCAAAAAATCAGCTTCTTTATACTACACTACGAAACTTGTGCACTCCGCAATAGTATGGTAGGCGATTAAGCTTTGAGCTAAAATCATGACAGGTTCGGAGTTATCTTCACAACTATGGTTCTTATATTTAAATTTTAAAGTGACTGATAATCATGACTCTAAAAGCCTTTAGTGAATTTAGTAAATTTTATTCACAATCAGTGTGAGATTTACTAGCTTGTGGGCTGGTGGAGTGATTCCAATTGAATTTCAACCTCATCATCCACCACCAGGGTCAATTATTCATTGATCGATAAGTATGGCTCGAGAAACAATTGTTTAACTATTTGAATTCTGGTTGTTGCCATTTGATAGACCATTTGATATCATAAAACAATTGATTTGATTTCTTTTGGTCCATTGTAACATGTCTTAAGTCAACTCACCCATACCCTTTTTCGATGAACCTGATTCGTGTTTGAATCACAACCAGCCACAAATTATCATATCAGCGTAGAAATATACAACTCCATCCAATAGTACCCAGGGTAATTTTTCAAACATTTATTGTCATACCTTCCAGTGAATTATTCGCATCTGGGACCATTCAAATATTGGTAACTAAATCATTTAGTCAATCGCGAAATTCTCATCAACCATGACCAGAGACATCATTTCCCTTGACGATATCACCCCCAACAACCTTGGGGTTCTTCAGAAACTTAACGAGGTAAGCTTGGAAACATCTTACTCTAGTCAGTGGTATAAAGATGCGTTACAATCCGATCAAATAGTCAAGCTTGCCTACTATTCTGAATTGCCAGTGGGTGCCATCAAGGCCAAATCTTTCAACACATCGAACCCTACCAATACTTACGAAAACACCCAACAATTGCAGATAAAGGATCAAATTCCTAATGCTATTTATATCGAGAGCTTTGCGGTTTTACAAGCTTACAGAGGTCTTGGTATTGGTACCAAACTCTTAGAGTACGTAATTGCCGAAGCTAAAAAGAGATTTGTCCACGAAATAGTACTCCATGCCCATGTCAAGCAGCTGCAGGTAGTAAGCTGGTACGAGAAGCGTGGATTTGAGAAGGGCGACTTGGTGGAGGGTTATTATAAGGCACAAGGATTGGAGGATCCTGATGCAGTGGTGCTCAAATTAAAGATTTAGAACTAATGTCAATTCCATGGAGAAACGATAACGTCCCATCTACAATATATAATCGACGAAAATTCGTTTTAAAATCATACCAATGTCCACCCCATCCTGTAACATACTGGGATATAAGTACTGATCTGTAAAACTAGCCAATTTCGTCAAATTCATTCAGAATTTGGATCTCTTTCAATGTGATCCATTTTGAACGTCTATCTCTTATATCAGAAAATTTAAATGATCCCACTACTATTTATCTTGAGATAGTTATTTATTTTCTAAGCTATCGATGTTATATCTAGTTATCACCCTCGTCTTCGGTATCTGTATTTATATCGGTGAAGACACTTTCATTGTCACTGGCATCATCGTCAAGTTCTTGAATTTTAGAAGGTTGAGTTTGTAGACCTTTTAAGGCAGCCAAGGCTCCTGCTAAGGTATCTTCTTCAGGATCAGAAATGTCACTTTCGTCATCATCAGAATCGACTTCTTGCTTCTTTAAGTTCACTCTAGCGGGAGGGTTCTCCACATCCAAATCAAGAGGAACATCCACATCACATCCAAAGTAAGAATTGTTTTTCAAAATGAGTCTGAAATGATATGAGCCAACAACTTGTGGAGTAGGAACGGTCAATAAGATTTTGAAAGAACTGATCACCACATCCTCACCCTTTTTCCAAGTTTCTTGATCCAATGTCAAGTTACTTAAGTCAATATTTTCCAATTTATAAGATGTAGTACCTTCAGCCAACTTACCATCCTTTTGAGCCAATATGAATGCCGTCCATCCACTACGAATATTGTTAGGGAAATAAGGAGAATAGCTGAAAGGAAGAATAGGTTGTTGCTCATTGGTTATAGCTGGGTTTCTCATGTAATCTAAGGTTTCTTCATCTTTCAATCTTTCATCATCAATGTCAGGACACGATTTGAGTCTTGGAGATTTAACCAAAAATTTCAATGAAACATGTGCGTTAGAAGCTGGCGTGATCACTTCTTCACCAGGAACTTTGAACTCGGCTTCAAGCACTCTCAAGGAACCGATTCTTTCAGCAACTCTAAGGGCAGTTTCCAACTTATCCTTATCTTCAATACCCAAAACTTTACCGGCTTCTTCTTTGGAGATAGCAAATAATTTACCCAACTTTTTAACTCCGGATTTTTCTACTGCCTGTTTGTTGACATAAGGCAATTGCAACAATTCTTGGTACTTACCTTCTGGTTTAACAGCTTGAACAATAGATTTTTGTAAATCACAAGCAACCAACACAATGTCTGATTGTCTGAAGACAGAAGCAATTTCAATCAATCCTTCAATTAATTTGGGTAACATAGCCACAAGCTTAAGTTTGTCATCTTCCAAGCTGGGCTTGGTCTTAGCAAATTCGAAGTTTCTGTTCAAGTGTCTGGCAATCAAGTCTCTGACCTGATTGTAATCCAAGTGTTTAAAAGTGGTTCTAACTTCGTAACTCAAGCAGATCCAATCCAAGATGTCGTAAACAGTATAGAGCTTGGTGGGATCCTTGTTAAGCAATCTTCTGGTGAATAAACCTGCAGTTTCGATGTGTAATCCCTTCTTGGTGTAAGCCTTAACATTACTCCACCAAGTCCCCACAATAACAGGTAATAACACACCAATTAACAAGAAATAGATCACCACCATGATAGCTGAATATTTACCTTCCACCAAAAATTTGGGTAAGGCAATTCCATGAGACACTTCTTGAGGACCGTCAGGGTTACCATATTTCAAAAAATTGTTCCTGGTGACCTCGTCTGTCAACGACTTATAAGCCAAATTGATCTTGATAAATGCAGCCTCCATTTCTTGTTTGACAGCATCCGTTAAGTCCTTTGGAAGTTTATCTGGATGGAATTTAAGTGACAATTTTCTATACTTCGACTTGACTTCTCTCTCACTAGCAAATGGAGAAACGTCTAAGATGGTGTATGGATCAAATGCACCTTGTAAATCGGCTTCTTTAAGAAGATAAAGCGCTACATACGCAAACAACGCCCAACCTACCACGATCACCACAAGCGACAAATTGAAAATCCGGGACGATTTCTTTCTGGACTGGAATTTTTTGATAAACGATCCGTTCTCCACCGGCACCTGGTCGGTCACTGCTCCTTTGATATGAGCATTTTCTGACCGAGCATCGGTATTGTTCACCAAGTTGTAAATGTACTTGATGGTCACTGGGACCAATATGAAGGATGATACGGCTAGTAAGAAGAAGGGCCATGTCTCGCCTTCTTCATCGTAGGTGTATTCGGATCCCATTATGGGCTAGGAGGTTGCAATGGGGAGAAGGTTGGAATTGGGCACCAGATAGTGTAGTGAAATATTGACTTAGTATAGTCGTTGACGTGTTTGTTACAATGTCGCACAAAAAGAATTTGCCAACAATAAGTGTATAAATATATCAGAATATATATAACAGGTGTGTGGATGGGACTCTGGAATAAGGTGATTAGTGGAAAGACTACATAAATATGCTATTTGGACAGTTGGCTATTTTTGAGACTATTGATGGATATTGCTAAATTTTTTATGATATGTTTTTGACTGGTGTGTGAGGCTTCTGGTGTCTACAAATATAAGGACAAGTATGCTATAAATATTTTAAAACGTGAAGTTCAATAATTTGACCAAATATTTGACCATCACTGAATTTTAGGTCATGGTGTGAATTATTGGGATCGGTCGATACTACATTTGCCTCTAAAATTATGGGCCGGCCGTGGTGGATATTCTGACAAATTAGTCCTTGTGTGTGCGGAAGTGTCCAAATCAGGAAGAAGCTTGGGAAGGATAACTGGAGCACATTTATGAGATCTTTCTAAACCCGTAGTCGTGAGAGCTTTCCCATCATCACTTTCACCTCCAGCAGAAACCAACTTTATGCTCTCGGGCTCATTAAATTAGCCAGGAAGAACTAGCAATTCTCTGTATACACTAACTCTCAATACTCAATATCTCGACAGTGCCATACCTCTCGATAAACGTCCGAAACTGAATACCCATCATCATGTAACTTGGCATATTCTTGGATCTTTAAAGAACGTGGAAGCTTCATATCACAGGAGCCGTAGAAATACATTTTATACAATACAGTCCTTCTACATATTTCTTTTCAATGAGTTTATTAAACGTACTAATGAAGTCTTGACTTCAGAATTAAAATACACTAATGATGGAATAAACGAATTGGGTTTTCAACGTAAACCACATCGAAGGAATCGGCAGCTCCGAACACAGCCTTATCCATAACCGATCCAGATGGAGCAGCGATGTACTTGACACCAGATCTCACGGCTCTGTAAACATTGTCTGGGAATGGGAAAAATGCATCAGATGACAATGCAACGTTAGTCAACTTGGCGGACCATTCTTCTCTTTCCTTTTGAGTCAATGGTTCTGGTAATTCGGCGAATTTGGATTCGTATTCAGTCTTTTCTGGTTCAGTGGTTGGAATTTGACCAGTAACGTACAAGTCAATGGCATTGGATTTTTCTGGTCTCTTGACACCCTTGGCCCATTTGAAACCTAAAACCTTAGGATGTTGTCTGAACCACCAGTTATCAGCCTTGTCACCTGCCAATCTGGTACAGTGAATACGAGATTGTTGACCGGCACCCAAACCAATAACCATACCATTCTTGGCGTAACAAACAGAGTTAGATTGGGTATATTTCAATGCAATGGTGGCTACAGTTAAATCTATAGCACCTTGTTCTGGCAATTGCTTGTTCTTGGAAACAAACTCCTTGAAAGAATTTCCCTTGATGATGGCATCATTACGCTTTTGTTGTAAGGTAATACCATAAACTTGTCTAGATTCCAATTGTTCTGGGGTGTAGTTTGGATCGATTTGTAAAATACAGTACTTTCCACCCTTCTTCTTCTGTAAAATTTCTAAAGCTTCCTTGGAGTAACCAGGAGCAATAACACCATCAGAAACTTCCTTAGAAATGATTTGAGCAGTTGGTAAATCAACAATATTAGATAAAGCAATGAAATCACCAAAAGATGACATTCTATCAGCACCTCTGGCTCTAGCATAAGCATTTGCTAATGGAGATAAGTTTTCAATGTCTTCAACAAAGTAGATTTTCTTTTCAATATCGGTCAATGGTAAACCGACAGCTGCACCAGCAGGAGAAACGTGCTTGAAAGAAGCAGCAGCAGGTAAATTGAGGGAAGCAGATAATTCCTTAACCAATGGCCATGAGTTCAAAGCATCCAATAAGTTGATGTAACCAGGAGAACCATTCAAGACTTTGAAAGGTAACTCACCTTGAGAAACAAAAGCTTGAGCTGGTTTTTGATGTGGGTTGGCACCATATCTCAATGGCAATTGCGACACGTTTTCAGAGTATTGCTTTCTGAAGAAATCAGAGATGGCCACATCATAATCAGCAGTATGTTCGAAGGCCTTGAGAGCGTATCTGTTTCTAGCTTCAGCCGAGATTTCTCCACCTTTCAATTCTTCCAAGAATCCAGCGTAATCCTTTGGATCAGACAAAATAGTGACTCTAGCATGATTCTTTGCAGCGGCTCTCAACAAAGTCACACCACCAATGTCTATTTCTTCAACTGCCTCATCAATGGTGACCGCAACCTTAGAAACGGTTTCCTTGAAAGGATATAAGTTACAAACAACAAAATCGACTTTTTCGATGCCTTGAGCTTCCAAATCTTTTTCATCGCTATCCAAGTTTCTGGCCAAAATACCACCATGAACAGCAGGGTGTAAAGTTTTGACTCTACCACCCAACATTTCTGGAGCTTTAGTGATGGTGGAAACATCTTCAACAGGGAATCCGGCACCACGAACCAATTTAGCAGTACCACCAGAAGCTAAGATTCTAACATTGGCAGCCACCAAGCCTTTAGCCAAGTCCAACAAGCCTGTTTTGTCGTAAACAGACAAGATTGCAGTTTTAGTGTAGTTAGTCATGATAAAAAGAGATATGGATAATCAATTGGCTCCTTTCCAACTTATATGGGGGGAGGAGGGTCGCGCGCGAGCGTCCAATATTTAGTAGTAATTAAGTGGAGTCAAATTTGACTCGGTGAACACAAAGATAGATTTATCACAGAGAAGTCAAAAGAATAGATGAATCAAAAAGGTACAAATCAAACTAATTTAGTTCATTTCTTAACCAATTTTAACAATGATTGTAAGTTGCACAAATTAAATAAAAATTTACTTCACCTAATAAAATTTTCCATTACTCGCACTACAATAAAATTAGTTGATCTCAATATTCATTTTTACACAAATATACACATCAGAGATTTTAAAGCCCTAATGAAAAGCATAGCCGTGTCAAAAAAAGTATTTTGACTAACACGCTTAAGATCTGTATCTCCACAAAGACAAAGTGTTTTGTCTCTTCCAGGTGTGACGACGACCAGCCTTGGTGTTGTTGAACAAGTGACCCTTGTTGATACCTCTGGACTTCTTACCGGTGGAAGTAAGACCTCTGGCTTCTCTTCTCTTGTGGACTGGGTTAACGATCCAGTTGTATCTAGCATCGTTTCTGATAGCCTTGTGAGATGGATCGACCAAGATGACTTCAAAGTACTTGTAAGTAGAATCTTGGTTAACCCAGTAAGAGTTCAAGACTCTCAAGTTAGAAGCACGACGACCAACTCTTTCTTCAGCAGTAGATCTGGCAGATCTTTGGTACTTCAACTTGTTAACACCTTGGTTGGTTGGCTTACCATAAGTAGCACCCTTTGGAACAGGTCTCTTTCTACCACCTCTTCTGACTCTAACTCTGAAGATAACGAAACCTTGCTTGGCCTTGTATCCTAATCTTCTAGCCTTGTCTGGTCTAGATGGTCTAGAAGCTCTGTGGATAACAGTCTTTTGTCTGTATTCCCAGCATCTAACACGATACAAGAAACGCATAACATCGGATTGCTTCTTTCTTTGCAATTCTTCTAAATATTTGTAGGCACCCATTTTAACTAACTTATGTTGTCAACAAAGAAAAGAAAAAGAAAATCGAAATAGTTTTTTGAAAATTTTTTTATGGTACCGGATGGTGTGAAAAATTACACAAAGCCAGGGTCGGGTAACTCCTCAAAAAAACTTTTTTTCCCTCGCCAGCCCCGGTACCTGAATTACCCGGGATGAAAATTACCCCTGCGATCTAGTGCACCGTCACGCGTATAACGCTATAATTACCCCATACAGCCCACTATAGAATTATCCCACTAAGTATGGGTATCGTATCAGTCTGACCTTTCAACAAGCCGTAACTTTTGAAATGATCCAAATATCTTAATTTAAATCCGTGTCACGTGACGCGACTCTAGAGATGAGCATCGCAAATGCACCAAACAAGGCAACATGACAGAAGAGACGAGAATCCCAGATCTTGAGCAAATAGTCCCAGCCGTCAGCCCTCCAATAAAAGAAGACAATACTGCTGTTGTTGGTGATGAGAACCCTGAAATTTCCAAAGAAGTAAATCCATCCAATGGTGATCAAATCGAGGAAGTTAGCGAGCCAATCATGCCGTCTGAGGCTAATCAAACCACATTGCATGAAGTGAGTGAAGTAAGTGAGCCAATTTCCGACGCATCCAATGCGTTAGAAGCTAGAGCTGACGATGCAGTCGAAGAAAGCAGTCATCATGGAGTGAATGAAGCTGAGAAGGTTGAAACTAAAGAAGAAGTCATTGAAGCTGAGAAGGTTGAAAGCTTAAAAACAGAAAAGGTTGAAATCATAGAAGCTGCAAATGGCACTGAGAAGGTGGATCAGGCCGAGTCCACTGAACTTCAACCTACTGCCGAAGAACTCAAAGGCGAAGCTAATCCAAACACATCTATCAAAGATTTCATTAAACAAAAACCAGAAGAAGACATCGCACAATTATCTGATGATGATATTATAATTGATGGGATTAGTTCAGGCTCTGATTCTGACTCTGATTCCGAGTCCGAGTCGAGCAGTTCTGATTCTGATTCTGATTCTGATTCTGATTCTGGATCTGAATCCGATGGGGAAGTTGTACAAAAGGCAGATGTGGATTCTGATGAAGAAGGAGACGGTGTTACTGGGCCAATTATCTCTAAGAATGAGGTGGTCAATGAAGTGGCACCTAGCTTACCCGAAGACTACAAGATTCCCGAAAACGCTCCTATCGAACGAATCGGAATTGTTACTGCATTGGTTGAAAATAGTGTTATCATAAAGGCCAACATTTCAGGAGAGTTTAGGGTGTTAAAAGATCAATCAGTATTATGTTTTGAAGATCGTACCGTACTTGGACCACTCTTTGAGATTTTCGGTAAATTGCAAAGTCCAGTTTATCGAGTTAAATTCAATACTGTGGAAGAATTCGAAAAATTCAAAGATTGCAAAGGTAAAAATGTCTACTATGTTGTTCCAGATTCTACTTTCATTTACACCGATACTATTAAGAGCATAAAGGGAACAGACGCTAGTAATTGTCATGATGAAGAATTGCCTGAAGAAGAACAAGAATTTTCTGATGATGAAAAGGAAGCAGAAGTGAAATCTAAAAAGAAGAAAAAGAATAAGAAGAAGAATGATGATAAAGATCGGAAGAGAACTAATGATTCCAATGAACCAGACGCAAAAAGATTCCAACCTTATGGATATGCTCAACCAGAACCACGTACCCAGCATCCAAGAACTCAATATACAGCACCTCAACCTTCTCATCAGCTGTATGGAACTCCACCTCAAAACCCTCAGGTAGGCTACGCCAATCAAGTGAGTCATCCACAACAATTTGCACCAGTTGGTCAATTAAACCACCAACAGTATCCCCCTTCTCCATATGGAGTTCCATTCAACCAGGTCCAATTCAATAATCATCAAGTTTATGGCCATCCACAACAAGGGTATCTGAATCCAAACCTTCCACCATATCCAGGACAATATAACCAATCTCAACCTCAAGCATTTCAAAACCAATGGAACCATCCAGCTCCACAACAACAAAACTTTCAGTATCCACCTGGACAATTTCAAGCTGCACCCCACCAATTCCAGGCACCTGCTGGTCAAGTAGCACCTGGCCAATTGCCCCAAAATTTACAACAATCACAGTTGCAGCAACTTCAGCAACTCATAGCCAATCAAATCCAGCAAAATCAACAACAACCTCCAACCAACCATGACTAGGAGTGATAGACATTAGAAATAAATTACACGATAAATTTAACCCTGTATAAGGTCCAGCTAAATTGTAACCACTAATTCAGTACAGTGTATAAAGAAAAAACCCATTACGTGCCTTAAATTAAATTAAACCATTGATACCGATATTTTCTAATTTTTTAAAAGTTTACAATTTTTTACGAAAATTACATAGTCAGTTTATATCAAGGGTTCACTTCACTGTGGACAGATGATAATGTTTATTTGATGCTATCGTTGATTTTTGACTAGTCCACTTCTCTGTTCAATACCTTCAAAGCACTCTTTGCACTCTGTAAAGCATTATCAGGAAACCCTGCCAATTGTGCCACCTCTAAAGCGTAAGACCGTTCGCTTATTCCAGGTTCTAAAGCATGGTCAATGATAAAATCAATTCCCTTACCTTTGGCTCCTCCCTTTTCAGAATTGTATAACACTCTGGTTCTATAATATTTAATTTTGTTCTGGTTAATCTCGTTGGCTGTTAAAAGCTGATTCAATTCCTTTCCGAAATGAGTTGCAAATAAAGTACGACACTTGTTTACTTGTAATAAATTCAATAGAGTGGCATATGCTATTGCCAACCCTTCTTTGCCACTGGTCCCTCTACCAATTTCATCGACTATTGCAAGCGAATTGGAAGTAGCATTTTTGAGAATATTACTGGTTTCCACCATCTCCACCATGAACGTACTAAGATCACTAAATAGATCATCGGAGGCACCTATTCTGGTGAAAATTTTATCCACTATCCCCAAACTAGCTTTTTCAGCAGGAACGAATGACCCTATTTGAGCCAATATGACAATCAAGGCATTTTGTCTTAAATATGTACTCTTTCCGCCCATATTTGGACCTGAAATCACCCACAAAGTTTCTGAGCTAGCACTAATTTTTGTACTGTTTGGTGTGAACATAGATCCTACCGACTTTAATCCCGATTCCACGACAATGTGTCTACCATTGGTAATGTTTAAACGAGGAGTTTTGGTGAATTTGGGACATGTCAAATTGTTTTCCTGTGCCAAAACCGCAAACGAAGCAGTGATATCCAAAAAATCAACCAATTTACTGACTCTTCTAATTTGAGGAATAGCCTCAAGAACTTTCAATCGTAACTCTTCAATAATTTCTCTCTCAAATTCTTTAATTTGATCACTCTTTTCATCAATCATGGCTTGAAGCTTACTCCATTCTTGAGGTTTGTAAAGTATTGAACCTTTCCGCTTTTCTCGAACCTCGCTTTCGAGTAGAATTGATGCTTCTTCAATCAGCTTTTGTTTCCCAGAAATATGAATCACATTAATGAACCTCCCATGTTGAGCCTTTTTGATTACTTTTAACTTAGGATCAATTTCACTCATTTGCCTTTCAATTTCGTTTAATAACTCAGCTTCTTGTAGTTTCAATGAGTCAATTGAATGATGATACTCAGCTAACTTTTCATTGAAATCTCGTCTCACACTGAATAAAAATACATTTTCGACTTTAGGCTTTTCAATCCCCCTGTATTTTTCTAACGATAAATTGGAATATGATCCAGTTATTGATATCATATCATCCTCTTCAGTTGAAATATCGGGAACTTCCATTTCTGCCGAGTCTTCAACTTCCACATATTCTATATGTAAAGTGTCCTGAATTTCTTTAGAGATTTCCCAAGGAACTTTAAGATCTTTTAGCAATGAGCCCAAAACTTTGCAGGATCTGGAATTGTTCTTATATTCTTCGATTAAGAACAATTCAAGATCGTGTAATTTATCAATACCATCAGAAATGGAAAGAAGATGAACTACTGGATCTCCAGCATTCAAAGAGAGTCTTTGAAGCGATCTTACAAAATCACCTAGTATTGATAATTTTGTTCTGATCGACTTTGTTAAATATTCGTTTTCAATGAACATGGTAACAAAACTTTGACGATATTTAATTTCTTCAATATCTAGTATAGGAGACTTTATCCATTGAGTTAATAATCTGGATCCTGAAGGAGTAACTGTTTTTTTTATTGTATTAAAAAGAGTTCCAACTGTTGAATTTTTACCACTATTTGATCTTTCAGTAAGTTCTAAAGCATCTCGACTTCTTGAGTCTATTTGAAGGTATTTTTGATTCCAATATTGTGTAGGCAATTCCAATGAAAGGTTTCGATCTGGCAAGTTAATATTGACATAAGATAAAATCAAGTTCATGGCAGCTTCCTCCCTCATGGTAAAACTTTCCAATGCTTTTCGAGTACTTTGGATATTTGATTTGAATTTATATTTCAAGTCCAGGTACGATGTTTTATGATACCGTATAAAGTATTTACGTAGGTCGAGTAATGGGGGATACCACTCTCCATTACTTATTTGATCAGTTTGAAATTCTTTAGAAATAAGAACCTCACTAGGGTTTATCCTTGATACATCAGTCATTAAATCGCTTAAAGTTGTTTGCTGAACATAAAATTCTCCCACCGAGAC
The DNA here is from genome assembly GCA_030561405.1 of Suhomyces atakaporum. Lineage (NCBI taxonomy): Eukaryota > Fungi > Ascomycota > Pichiomycetes > Serinales > Debaryomycetaceae > Suhomyces > Suhomyces atakaporum. The sequence continues at coordinate 86,577 of JAKTXH010000021.1, forward strand.
GTCGATCCAAGAAAGACCAATTTGAAGGTCTGGATCAGCCGGGATTTTTGTACAGTTTGGAGGGAATGAAATTGCCACAAGATAATTATTTTGGGAGTAGTTCAAAAACGATTCGTCCACCAATGTTCCTGGAGACACTATACGAGAGATTTTTCGATGAATAATATTTTCCACCATCTGATTTTTACTAGGATATTGATCGATGATAGCCACATTAACCTGATAATCTTGAACCAACATTTTCACAAATTTCTGGAGCTGAAACGTAGGAAATCCTGCCATTGGAATCGTATACAGACTAGTCTTTCTTGAAGCCACTTTAAGTCCCAATTTGGGACCAAAAATCGATGCTTGATCAAAATAAAGTTCGTAAAACAGGCCCACTTGGATCAAGCAAACACATCCAGGATTGGAATCGATGAGCTTCTTCATGGACGCGTATAACGGGGTAAGACTATTTTTTGCAGTTCTTCCACCTCTGTCCCAAGATGGAAGAGAGTTGAGTGATGTTAGGGACGAGAAAGACGAGTCATTGAGCTGTGGCGAGTCCGTATGAATCGATTTGAGGGGTTTAAAGGGATGCGGACTGCTGGATATGTACCGAAGATATCGGCTAAGGATGCTGGGGATGGTTGACAGGCCTCTTCGTATCATTATTGGATATCAGTAGAGACGTATTTTGTATGAAGTTGTGAGTAGGAATTATTCCTTTTCTATGATGATGTTAGTCGTAGAGACGGAAACGAATGTGAAGTGATGAAATGAAGAGTGGGTTAAAGACTTTTCAACGATTTTGATTCAACCATAATAGGTGAGCTGATCTAGGCGATTTGATTTCGCGACTTTTTAGTCCTTTTCAATAGTCCTATTTTTCTTAAGGTACTATGAGTGATACTACTAGTTGTTATTAAATATATCTATAAGTGATATTATCAGTTGTAATTAAATATATATCATGAATTCATGGATTGTAATTATCAACAGCCTGTATAAGTATACTTTCTCAAAAAAATTAAGAATAAATATATCAACCCTCTTTATACTATATGCTCCTGGTTGTATCTAAACCCATATCCTGATCATACCATATCATATAGACTTCTTAATAAGCTCTTCATCAGGTATTTATGCTTAATCAAGTTTTTAGTGCTTCATCAGGCTTTTAGTGCCCCATATTGAATCTGTTTAAAATTTTATACCCTCATGTTGAGATCAATGGTTTCCTCCAGTCCTATCTTCATGGACTTGCTCATGAAATATATTATAATCACAATTCAATTAACCGCGTGTTTTTGTTGAATGCTCAGCTCGGGTATTTTATATAATACAATTTATAGTACAGGGCCAACTGGCTGGACTGAATTAATATAACTCAATCTTCATCCACTTGACCAGTTGCCTCTAGCGTCTATCAATCGTCGTAGCTTCAAATTGAACACTTCTTGACAATTGAAACGGATTCCACCAATATCTCCTCCCTTATGCAAAATTAATTCATTTCTTTCTGGTGCTTCTTCTTACTGGAACCTTTGAAGGTGGTGCACTGGACCGGGTGTTTCTTCTGGTAGTTGGCTTGGGGGTCCCTTCTTCTTCCTCTTCCTCCTTTCCTTCGGAATCGTCCAGTTCTTCAGGTTGTTGGCTCTTTTCAGAGCGAGTCCGTCTCTTGGGCTTCGAAGGAGGTGTAGCAGCACGAGAATTCTTTCGCTTGGGGGCTGGAGGCTCTGAATCCAATTTGGCAGCAGATCGTGTCCGCTTCTTTACTGGCTTGGGCTTTTGTGTCAGTTTCTTGACACCTCGGGTAGTTCGTTTCTTGGTGTCGTCTTCCTCTTCATCTTTCAGATCGTCTTCACTGTTATTGATCTCCTCGGTAGTGGCTCGTGAGCTCTTGGCTTTGTCAGTCTCTTCGTTGGACGAGTCCGAGTCCACGTCGCTCAAGCCCGACGAGTCATCCTTGTGGTCTCTTTCGTCATCATCGTTATCTTCTTCCTTTTCAATCTTGGACTTGGACTCTTTGTCTTTAGATTCTTTCTCATTCTTGATGCTGACCTTCTTTTTGGTCTTGTCTTTCTCCTCTTCTTTCTCCTCTCCTTCGCTTCGATAGTCCTCTAGCACGTCCAATTTGGGAAGGTTGTATAGCGTTTCAAGCTTGGCCCACACATCATTGGCAACAAAAGGCTTTTCGCCACCTTTGTTGAGAGCCTCAACAATGACCTCCATATTCTTGTGCTTGTTGGAACCTGCTGGCTTGTAGTCACAGATGAGATTGAGTAGATGGATCTCTTCGTCTAGAGTCCATTGGCGTTTGGACATGGTTAATTATGATATGAGATTGTGAACAAAGAACGAGATGGTCAATGGAAGAATGATGGGTAAGGGTAAATTGACGCTCTAGGACGCTATGGGGAAGGAATGGAAAGTGCTAGACTTAGCTAAACGTGTAAGTGGGATCAACAGTGGTTGTAGTGATATTGGTACTGCGAAAACATAGAAAAGAGGTGCGAATATTTAGCGTGAGAGAGGGCCAGGATTAGGTCACTCAGGATGGTTGTAATGGTTGATAATTGGTGTAGAATTAAGCGGAGAAGTAGACTCCACAAAAAGGCAAGCCATAAAACACCACCACCTGACTTTATTGAGAAATTACAAGTGTAATATTGTGAAGATAATCAAGGCACTCAATCACTACCAAATAAACAACCGCATAGTGAACTAAGTAAGATTTTGACTTGAAATATTTGAGTTCCTTAGCTAACTGGATTCCTTTCAACCATCAAATAAGCTGTAAGATAACATAACGACTCTCTCAACGAAATTAGCTGAGTATTAATACAATAACTATTAATAAAAGTAATAAAACAAAACCACCAAAATGATGATCTTAAACTTGGTAACAGTTCATTAACTGTACGACAATTAAACCACCCAAACCATGTCCCATAAATCTCTTTACTCTATTTACTACTATTGTGAATTCTGGAAATTCCTTCATTGGTATCAATCAATGTATGAACATTTTTCGCGAGAAAATTTTGAAAAATCACCACCACCAATGCCCAGAAAGACACAGAACCTCAACTCCCTTAGTAGAGGGAGAGTGAGGGCCTCCATGAACAAGTACAACTTGTTCAACCTATACAAAAAGGATAAAGTCTCTTTTGACAGGCTCACTCTCTTCCAGCAAAAGTGGAAAGCCAAGGCTGAGACCAGAGCCTATCATGGTGAACATTTAACTGAATCAAGATGGAAGACCTTGTTCAACCCTTCACTCGAGTCTGTGGCACAGCTTGACGCCTCCCTTAAAGGATCCAGAGTTCAACCCACTCCTATGGTGTTACAAACATATGCTGCCCTTGAAAAGAGATTAGAATTGGCAGTGTTTAGAGCCATGTTTGCATCTTCAGTTAGACAAGCAAGACAATTTATTTTGGGTGGGAATGTGTCTGTGAACGGAGTGGTCATCAAGCATCCTTCATTCCCTTTACAAGCAGGAGATATCTTTAACGTTAAGCCTGAAAAAGTGTTGTTGGCATTAGGAAGAGTTAAGCCAGGATTGGAACAGGCAGTTAAGGTGGATAACAAACAGATCGTGGTGTGGAACAAGTACGTACAATCTGCTCAGCAAAACCCTAGAGATGTTTGGGAATTGAAACAAGCAAAACCTCAATCTTTAGATACCACCAGATCTCAAGATACCACCCAGTCTATCAAAAGTTACAATGAAAAATTGGACAAAGACATGATTGCCAAGCAAAAGAAGACTACCAGAGAGCTGATTTTAACCAAAATCTTGACTCTTGCATCCAAGAAGGAAGAGGTTGATGAAAAAGTGTTCAAAGAATTTGGTTCTCAAGCCAAGAAGTGTCATGATGTATATAACTTATTGTTTGACTCCAAGCATGATTTGGTCCAAAACTTCTCCCCTGCTGCTAGTGCTGAATTTATCAGTAAGAAGAAACCAGAAATGGATGCTGGTGAAAAACATTTGACTTCTAGTGTCAAGCAATTATTGGGAGAAATTCAAAAAGCTACTGTGGAGAACATTCGTGTCAAGGCCCAAGAATCCAAATTACCTGAAAATGCCAAAGCTATCCCATTCACATCGCAATTTGGATCAAACTTGAAGTTTCATCAAAAATTAAATAAAGATGAAGTTTTGGAAAATGAAGCTTCTGCTGTTGTTAACTTGCCTTGGCAAAAGGGATTGTTTGGTCGTCAAGATCCTTCCAAACCATACTTCACACCTTGGACTCCAAGACCATTTTTAGGAGCGTTTGCCATTTTACCTTCTCACATTGAAGTCTCTTTCAATACTTGCCACGCCATCTACTTGAGAGACCCAATTGCCAGACCTGGCCACTCCGAGGTGATTACTCCATTTGCTGAAGATGTACATGAGAGAGCTTACATGTACTACGTTAGAAAGGGGTTGTAATCGATGTATATAGTTACTCATCTAGATCAATAGATGATCTTTTCAGAGACAACCAAGAAATATAATTTGAACATAGTCAATTTGATCAAGTCAGCTAGTAGGCTTGTTCTTATTTCCAGTAGTCTAGTAGGCTCTATTTAATTCCAGTAGCAAAGAGTCAATTAAAAGTTCAGGATTGAATCATAATAGAAAACAGTCTGAAAGAATTACTGCGATTTAGTGACCTGGTGTGATTAATATAGTCAAGTGGGCACTAAGTTCAGAATGACAATGAAGTCAGAGATAATCATAGTCTCATAATATGATTCGAAACTTCCTACTATTACAATAAGCAAACTCCCAATATGGCCATAATTTCCATCAATAACTTGATCAAATCATAATAAAAACCACGATAAACACACATGATTAAATGTGAATTTTTTTTATTCTACTAGCTAATGTTATTTAACTACCTAATTGGATTAACTCTCTAGTTAATACTGAAGTGAATTCATATCAGAGTGAAAAATTTCCATGGGTGTGACTTGAAAATATGGGCTTATAAAGATGATTCAGAACAGATTAATACTATTTGAATTATATTTAATAAGGGACATCATAATAATTAATTTAGGTATCCCTAATTTAATATTAATAGTGTTACCACTATGAAGCCACCAACGGAGGTAGTCGATCTTCCGTCTCCCTAAAACCAACATCAAGTGACTCTACAACTACTTTGATACTTAGCACGGATTTCCAATGTCTGGCTTAGAAGTGGCTCTTTTGGATTCCTAACTCACCAATATAGTCTCAGTACTGGTATAAAATCTCCACTGTGACCACCTCAAATCATCACTTTGTAGTATGATCTGACCTGACTTATCCACACTACTTGACACATTACCTTTTCATAGCTCACCAGTTAAAGAAGTTATCTCATCATATCTCATCGCATCACATTTCATCAAATCACACCTCTTTACATCAATCATACCCCCAATTAATGCCACGACTATCACCACGACTCATCAAAGAGGCCCGTGCTATCTCTTCACTTCTTCCTCCTCTACTACGAGCAAACCCTGTTCTCTCCACAGCAAAACAGGAGCTTCAATGGATCAAAAACGAATTGCCCCGAGACAAATGGCAAGATGCCGTGATCAGAAGGTCTCGTCTAGAACCATTACAGTATATCCTCAAATCACAACCGTTTGGACCCCTTGACATCGAATGTCGTCATGGGGTGTTGATTCCTCGATGGGAGACCGAAGAATGGGTCACTAAACTATCGAGTTTAATATTGGAGAACTCCGAATCAGGTTTACGAATTGTTGATGCTTGCACAGGGACGGGATGTATATCATTATTACTTAACCACCAGTTGAGTAGCATTGGGCCTTCCATTCTTGGTTTTGATATATCTTCCCTGGCATACACTTTAGCCAATGACAATTTACAGAGAATTGATCCTGGATCTAAGGTTGTACTGTTTCGCCAACTAGACTTATTTGACAAATCTTTGGCATCAAAAATTGGAGAAAATGTCGATCTTCTCGTTAGCAACCCTCCTTATATTCCATTAACTGATTATAATTCGTCTATGTTAATGAATGGGGTAGAAAAATCAGTAAGAATTTACGAGCCATCACTAGCATTAATAGGAGAAAATGAATTTTATCAGGCTCTAATAGACCAGTTGGTCATACCTTTGAAGGTAAAGGGCTTTGTATTTGAGTTGGGCTACCAACTGCAAGCGGACTACGTGAGTCGGTTACTCACGGAAAAAGGTTGGTCCGTGAAGAGAATGTACGATGGAGCCGGAAGAATCCGGTGTGTGGTGGGCTGGAGAAAGGAAATGGAGTGGCTAGAGAATTTAGCGAGTACTGAAGAAAACGTCGATTGAAGTTAGAGTGTCAGTTTGATACAAAAGGTTATACTATAGACATTAATGATGATGACACGATAAAATTATTTTATTATGCTCTAACCTTTTACGATGGGATGTACTTTTATTAATGTAATACTCTAGTTGGGTTCGCTAGCGAACTCGTTTGTTTCAGGAGTAGCTAAACCTTCAGAAGTAGCTGGAACTTCAGATCCGTCTTTCTTCTTCTTGCTCACACCTCTACCAACAGCCATAATATTTTCTCTTGGTATGACTCTGGTTCCCCACAAAACGTAGCCTCCAAACCCTCTCATAGTCATTACTGGATGTAATCTTCCAATGATAGTTTGGTGAGGTCTGACTCTAGTTTCAAAAATAGATGGCGCCAATACTCTTTTATCATTTGTTAAAGAGTGTTGAGTCTCTAATAAGAGTTCTTTATACTGACTGTATAATACAATAGGTCTAGATCCTCCAATGGTATTAAGAACGTCTGGTAAAAGCGAAGGTAAATGAAGAGTGCTAACGGAAATAAATCCGTCAAAATTACCTGCTTGAACGGTTTCAATCACTGCATTAATGTCTTGACTTCTTTTTAATCTCTTTTCGTATTGGGATTGTTTTGTAGGTTTCAAGGCATCGATTTCCTCTTGACTCAAGATTTCCAAGTCGATTTTTTCATTTTCAGGTTCTAAAAATTGTAACCAACTGATAGGTTTGACGATATTATTTATTTCTTGTTCTGAATAATCAGAATATCTTAATGCAATATGATTAGGATGTTCGTTTTCATGAACCAACACAATCGAACCTTGACCATTCATTCTTTCCATCATAGCGTATAATATGACACCACCAGTTTCATCCAGTAATAAATAATTTCCACCAGGTCTGACATTGGCATAATTTAAAATTAATCCCATAGTTTCTTCACTTAAATCAAGTACTCTTGGAAGATCTTTTTCAATATAGTATTGAAGTAATTGTGATGATCCAATATAATCCACGGTAAATCTTCTCAAGAATTTTTGTTGTTTTCTTCTAAGATATTTTTGCTGAGAGAAAATGGTCTTCTTATCAAAACCTCCATGACCAGCAATAATTTTTTCAATGATTTGTTGACCGATATTTGACGAGGCCCCTGACTTCTTTAATTCATCAATTTCTTGATTACTAAGACTTTGAACTTTAGATCCAATATCAATGATCTGTTGATTATTTTCAGCATTAGTAGAGAAATATGACGTAAGAGCATCCTTAGAAATTTCGGGCTCATTGGTTTCAGCCTCCTCTTCACCTTCATCCAATCCTGGTGCCAAACTCTTCACGGGCTTCACAGTATGTTTGTCTAAAATTTCAAAACTCTGTCCAAAGGCATAACCTAAAATGGCATTAACCTCGAAAGATCCGAATTTTCCAAGGGAGATGGTACCGTCGGGACGAAGTTCGACAATTTTCAATCCTTCCGATGGCAACCGGATTAGCGCATGTTGGTTGGCAGTGATAATAGTTCTGTTTTTAGCCATTGATATATGGTTAGTTGAATATGGATTGGTACTATGGAGATGAGTCGTGGGGGCGGCCAATTTTTTTTTCAGTCTCTCATTAAATCTCATCTCATCACTAAAGATTAGAACAATTAAATAATGGGTAGAAAAGCCAAAAATAAGCAAGGTGTGCCACCTTCATTCGAAGAGTTCCAGGCCAAGAAGGAAAAGAAGGAATTCAAAAAAAGAAAGGCTGAAAACGACCAGAAACCCGAAAAATCCCTGAAGAAATCAAAGCCAGAACACTCCAAATCTACTACCGAAACTAAATCTAAAAAGAAGTCTAAGAAGAATGAGGAGGAAGAGTACAAAGATCCAGTTGATTTGCCTGAAGTTGACTTGGAAGAACTCTCCTCAGCCAAAAAATCCTTGTTCGACGATTCTGATGATGAACAAGAATTAGAAGATGATGAATTTGATGTTGGAGCTGAAGAGGACTTTGACTCCGATGAAGAAGCTCGTGCCAACCCCATGTTCTCTGATGATGATGAAGACTTGGAAGAATTGAATGCTGCCAACATGGAAGCTTTGTCGAGAAAATTGGATGAAGAAGATGAATTGGAAGCTGAAGAAGCTGAAAAGGAATTATTGGAAGGTGACAGAAATCAACCAAGAGCAAAGATCTTACCTACTGAAGAAGAAGAAGAAGAACTTGCTAAGGCCCCTAAGGATATCACTGTTATCAGAACTAGAATGATTGAAATTGTTAAAGTATTAGAAAATTTCAAAGAATTGGCTGAGGAAGGTAAATCAAGAAATGATTACACCAGTAGATTATTGAAAGATATCTGTGATTATTTCGGCTATACTGAATTCTTAGCTGAAAAGTTGTTCAACTTATTCTCTCCATCTGAAGCTATGGAATTCTTTGAAGCTAATGAAATCTCTAGACCAATCACCATTAGAACTAATACTTTAAAAACAAGACGTCGTGATTTGGCTCAACATTTGGTTAATCGTGGTGTTAACTTACAACCTATTGGTGCATGGACTAAGGTTGGATTACAAATCTTTGATTCCCAAGTTCCAATTGGTGCCACTCCAGAATATTTGGCTGGTCACTATATTTTACAAGCTGCATCTTCCTTCTTACCAGTCATGGCTTTAGATCCTCAAGAAAACGAAAGAATCTTAGATATGGCTGCTGCTCCAGGTGGTAAAACTACTTATATTGCTGCATTAATGAAAAATACTGGTACTGTATTTGCTAATGATGCTAACAAAGCTAGAACAAAATCATTGATTGCTAATATCCACAGATTAGGATGTAAAAACACCATTGTGTGTAATTATGATGCTAGAGAATTTCCAAAAGTGATAGGTGGATTTGATAGAATTTTATTAGATGCTCCATGTTCTGGTACTGGTGTTATTGCTAAAGATGAATCAGTTAAAGTGAATAGAACTGAAAAAGATTTTATTCAAATTCCCCATTTACAAAAACAATTATTATTATCAGCTATCGATTCAGTTGATGCTAACTCTGCAACTGGTGGTGTTATTGTATATTCTACTTGTTCAGTTATGGTTGAAGAAAATGAAGCTGTTGTTGATTATGCTTTAAGAAAACGTCCAAATGTTAAATTGGTTGAAACTGGTTTACAGATTGGTAAAGAAGGTTTTACTTCTTTCCGTGGTAAACATTTCAATCCTAAACTTTCTTTAACTAGAAGATATTATCCTCATACTTATAATGTGGATGGATTTTATGTTGCTAAGTTTAAAAAGATTGCTCCATCTCCACATGATGTTTCTAAAGCTGGTGCAAAAGAAAAAGAATCTTTGGCTAGAGCTGAAGCTGAAGAAGAAGGTATTATTCATGACGATTTCGCTGAATTTAACGATGATGAAGATAAAGAAATTATTGACCTGGCTATCAAGAGAAATTTGAAGAGAAAGGGAATTAATCCAAACGCCAAGCGTAGTTAGCATCTGTATAGTATAATCAACACTTCATTTGAATCATATTTTGTATATCTACAAATTGTTTGTTAATGTACATTAATTTACAAGGTTATTGAATCATCTTAAACACACATTTCCCAATCCATGCTCCTTAATATATTCAGGACCATATTCTTGATATTCAGCCTTAGTAACATAACCATGCTTGCTTTCTTCTGATTGGGACCATTTTTGCATACCTTTCCAAGCATCATTTATAGGATCTTTGGCAACCCGTACTTTTAATGGTGCTCCAATAGGTAATAAACTTGTAAGGTCATTGGTAACTCTTGATTGGAAATTTCTCAATTTTCCTAAACCTCCAGTAATAAGTACGTTTTGAATAAGACTATGAGCTTGACCACCAGGGCTGAAATTATTATCTAATCTCTTTTGAAGAAGATCGCTCAATAATTCAATAATACCAGCTTGATCCAATCCTGCGGTGTGTGGTTGAAATAATATTTCAGGTACCCTAATTCTTTCAATATTCAAATGCATTTGATGGTTCTTTAAAATTATTTCGGGATGGTTGGCAATTTCTTCTTCAGTAATACCTTCAGCTTGTAAAGATACTGTTAAATTAGGACGTGGCCCATGAATAAACTTATGCAAAGCCAGGTTTTTCCAATCAAAAGTACGAGACGCTGAAAAAGTATCTTCATGGTGAAATGAAGGATCATATTTCAATAAGTCTTCTTCAATAGCCACGATTTGTTTTGTGATTTGTTCAAGATCTTCTTCTATACTTGAGTTGGTGATTTCTCGATAAACTCCCCAATCGTCATCATTAGCTCCAAAGGTATCAGTAGGATCATTATCAATGGTAGCAGCTGCTCTCCGTCTTTTTCTATTACTGGCATTTCCAGATGCTCCCACTGATTGATCATTTGCAAGATCGGTGATATTTTTCATTCTTTGTTGAGCGGCCATAGATTTTCTGTCTTTGAACGAATTTAACAACTTGGTTTTCTCTACATGTTTGCTGATCAATTCAGCCACTTTTAATCTTTTAGTGTTTGACCAATCTTCCAAGTCTCGTTCACGCCATTCGATTTCTTCCTTTTCACGTTGAAGCCTGGCTTCTTCTTCTTGTCTTTGGATCTCTTTGTTTCTTTCACGAGCTTCGTAGTTACCCTTGAGTAATTTTTGCTTTCTCTTTTCTTTAATTTGTTCATCATTTAATTGATCATCGGGAATATCCACCAATGGCCAAGATGTGGCAGGATCGACCGGGCCATCATCTTCTTCATCATCTTTGGATTTGAGTGCCTTTTCCAAATTTTTAATGTATTTGATAAACTCACCAAAATCTTCAAATCCTTCATCAACTACACGATCAAGCTGAATTTGTTTAGAGTAGCCTGCAATTTCGTCCCTCAACTTCGAGTAGTAATCCAACTCCTCCTGTTTCTGAAGTCTTTTCTCAATACGCTTTTGTTGTTGTTGTTCTTGTAATCTTCTTCCCTGTTCTCTTTTTCTTTGTAATTGTTTAGCCAATTCATCTTCAGACTTCTTTTTGACAGTATGTAAGCTTAAATCAACTGGGGCCTGTACAACCACATCATTCAGTTCTAAAACATCCATATCAAGGTAACTTTTCAATTCATCGCTATAATTATTCAGAATATACGAGAAGTCTTTGAACAAGTTTGTGGTGTGGTCTGCAGTGAGTTTGGCGGGAAAGTATGGGTACTTCATCCCCAACAACCGGGCCAAGTATTGTTGGGACAGATTACCACCCCAGTCGATCCGCTTGGTTTGCAGAAGAATACCTTTACCATTCAATACCGGGATCACATGAGTCAGTTCATGACCAGTTCCTATAATCAAACCATCAGAGTTGGCGTTCAGATTGGCATGGTACGCAAATAGGGAGTCAATTCCAAATGCCACTTTTGGTACTTGATACGCTTCAAACATGAGCTCATACATGTTAGCTCTATGACTCAACGGAGCACCCACGGGTTCCGTCAAGATTACTGGATTATTCAAGCGTCCGTTGGTACTGGTCACACCCAAATGTTCAAAAGTGTAATCCAACATCGCTTCCACGTAGTCCCAATTCGTTAAAAGCGGCCCGTCAAACGGCGATTTAATGGAGGTTTTAAGGACCGGATCACGGTAAACGTCGTTTCCCACGATGGTCACGGTGACAGGCTTCTTTCTATACCTGTAACGGGCTAGCACCGAAGGAAACACGTTGTTGGGCTCGTCAGTATTGGTTAAACCTGCTCGAAATGAAGACCCTCCGATATCGAGAGCTATGGGGACATTGTGGTGATAATTGGAGTAAAACGGCTCAGGGACGAGAGGCGGGGCCGTCTCTCTGAGGTAATGGACCTGTTGGGGAGGGTACTCCTCAGTCTTGGAAGGGGCCATAGTGGTGAAAAAGATGAAATGAGAATGAGAACCAAATGATAAAGAGACTGACTGAGACTGAGACAACGAGATTTAAAATACCACGACATAAAGTGGAAAGGTAATAAAATATAAATACGGAAATACAACTGTAGAGGTATAAGCCTAAAATTGAAAGTTACAAGATCTGTCATACATTATAAAATGTATAGAGATTCAATTGGCCTGATTACGATCAGAGTAGTTATTAGTACGAGCTATCGATCGTAGTCACGATTGACTGTTAGAAGTCACGATTGATTTTTAGTAGTCACCATTAATAGGTGAATCATCTCTATAGATATACAACCCATAAGTTAAATTAATTGATCTTTTCACAATTTCCCCAGTTTGTAGTATAGATGTCTGATTGCATTATCCACCGAGGTTACCGCAGTTTATGAAAGGCAACAAAATGGAATAATTGAAGAATTATTAAATAAAATAAAGGTTGGATCATATGAGCTGAGCCAGTCCCTCAACCATTCATCTATACAAAGGCGGATTGTTGATAATAACTGTCCATGATCGTAATAATTAGCACTGTTTCCGATCTCATTAAATCAGTACAACCTCACGTATAACGACCTGTTCCATCATATGTCCCTAATTAACCCTGGTTTACCTATCCAATGTACGCCCCCACTTCTGCTTATACTCTACACCCATAATAGATTCTAGACTCTCTCTACAATATATCCTTCATATGGCTCATAAATCTCATGATCCTCCTCTCCTTTTCAGTGATTCTCACTCCTATTTCGCGACTATTTACCAACACCATGTCTACGGAAGAATCCAATCAATTCAACGTTCAGGGCTACAATATCGTGACCATCCTCAAGCGTCTTGAGGCCGCAACCTCCAGATTAGAAGATATTACCATTTTTCAACAAGAAGCTACCAAAGAGAAGTTCGAGTCTCAAGGAGCAAAGTCTATTGAATCTGGGGCCACCAATGCCGAAACCGCCATCGAACCCAAGAAGGAAGTGGTTGAAGAGACCAGTAAATCGGTATTGGCTTTCGAACAATTCTACAAATCCTATGTAGAAACCTTCTTAATCAAATCCAAGGAAATCGATCCATTGGTGGGTGAAGCTGCTCAATTCTTAAGCGATGCATTCCTTGCTCAAATCCAATTCTTAGCCATAGTCAGCAAATCCAAAAAGCCCGAATTGAGCGACCCGGCATTCTTGGAGATTTTGAATCCTATCAATGAAAAAATTAGTAGAATCATTGAAATCAAGGATAAAAACAGAAGATCGGAGTTTTTCAATCACTTAAACACCATCAGTGAAGGATCTCCAGTCTTGGGATGGATTGTTACTGAAACTCCCGTATCTTTAATTCCCGAATTCAAGGATAGTGCCAAGTTCTGGTCTGATCGTGTTTTGAAAGAATTCAAAGAAAAGGACCCCAAACATGTCGAATGGGTTAAAGTGTTCGGAACTATCTTTGATGAACTTAAGGCTTACGTTAAGGAATATCACTCTACGGGTCCTTCATGGAATCCTAACGGTAAACCAATTAAAGAAGTTATTGCTTCCAACTCTAAGTCGACTGATTCCACTCCAACGTCCGGAGGTGCACCACCACCACCACCACCACCCCCACCACCTCCAGCTTCTATTTTTGAAGACCAACCAAAGAAAGAAGGTGGTATCAGTGCCGTTTTCGCCGATTTGAATAAAGGTGAAAATATCACTTCTGGCCTTAAAAAGGTAGACAAGTCAGAAATGACCCACAAAAACCCCGAGTTGAGAAAACAAGCTCCTGTGGTATCCAAGAAGCCCTCTCCACCAAAGAAACCATCCAACTTATCATCCAACCCACCTCCAAAGAAGAAGCCTGCTAACACTGCTCTTGTGGATGGAACCAAATGGATTGTGGAAAATTACTCTGAAAGCGATATTGTCGATCATAAACCAATCAAGATTGAAGCTGAAATGCATCAATCTATTTTCATTGGTAACTGTTCAGGTATCACAGTCCAAATCACGGGTAAGGCGAATGCCATTTCGATTTCCGAAACCAAAAACACAGGTGTTGTGGTGGATTCTTTAATTTCTGGTGTTGACATCATTAAGTCCTACAAATTTGGATTGCAAATCACTGGAGTAGTGCCAATGGTCAGTGTTGATAAATCTGACGAGGGTAGTATTTATCTTTCTAAGGAGAGTGTTGCGGCCGATACCCAGATTTTTACCAGTAGCACCACCTCTTTGAATGTCAATGTTCCTGAGGGTGAGGATGACTACGCTGAATTGGCTATTCCTGAACAATTCAAACACACCATCGTGAACGGTAAATTAGTCAGTGAAGTTGTGGAACATGCTGGTTAAATTTATTAGCTATATCTAGAACAATATACAGACTGATGAATTAGAGGGTAAATATTATGTGTAGTTTCAAAATGATGAACCATACCCATATATTAATCTCGCAGAGGATTATCAGGTAACATCAAGTGGTATGAGATTCAATTGATTTACTGATCCTGTGAAATATCACAGCGTCAAAATGCCGTTAACATTTAAATTATCAAGAACGACCACCTGCTTACTGCGTCATCGCACCAGCTCCGTTTTCCTCGTCATGTTGGACTACTTTATAGTGAAATAAAGAGATCTCTATATTTAAAATCAGCTATTTATTCTTCTCTTATGGAGTAAAGTCCATCACACTCCCTACTAATTATACCAGTAGCTAATAATCTGATCATGATTAGTTCGGTGACGTACTGTAAGCAAATTGTCACCGCTGTCACCGCTGGCCTCGATAGCTAAAAATTTAGGAGGATGACTATCTGTATTTTCCATCATCGGTACTTGGCTTTCACAAACACTTTGTGTCCCTGTAACGTTAGTATAATTATGAATTATGTCTAAAGTGCAGATCACAGGATGAAGTAGCATCGCAACATATTTTACCTATAAGGATCGTATACTGATGTCCCATAAACCTGATCGCCTTGGTTATCTAACAAGTGTTTGAAGGGTGCGATTACTGAGCTGACATATGGGTGTCAATTAGGGCTCATTTTGTTACTAGAAGCCGCTATTAATTGCCAGGTTTAGTCTCCATTCAGAAAGAGAGAAGAAACAATACGAAGTGACTTAAAAATCAACTCAGTTTTTGACATGAAAGGTCCCACGTCCTCACCAGTCTATCCATCTTCAACTAACAGTTCAGAAAGCAAAAATTCAATTTGAAGCGTCCAGAAAATTTACAAAATTCACAACGTACTCTTTCACAACAGAATTAACACGTAACCACCACACTATATACACGCTACTATACTAGTTACTATAATATTCATGACATTGAAACCCCTCTAGCTTCTGATCTTACATCATTGTTCTCACTAATTACCCAGTTGGGATCAGCTGCGTTCTGTTGCATTACCTCGGAACATCCAAGATTGAAGAAATGATTGCAAGCTATTCACGAAACACCACTGAACCTGATTTGTATAAAGTAACATATCTGATTCAATATCAGAACCTTTCATAGCTAATTCTTCCACGGTTACAGTAACTTTGCAGTAGAAATTATATGAAGGCCGATCACGTGCGCTGGAACCTCGAAGAACCCCAGCGAAAACCAGAAAAAAAATCGAAAAATGTATAAATCACCTTCACAAACTTTCCCTACACCAAAATGGTCAAAGATACTAAGTTTTATGACCTCTTGGGGGTCTCTCCATCTGCTGGAGATAACGAGTTAAAGAAAGCTTACAGAAAAGCAGCCTTGAAATATCACCCTGATAAGAACCCATCACCCGAAGCCGCAGAGAAGTTCAAAGAGATCTCTTCCGCTTATGAAGTGTTATCGGATGAACAAAAGAGAGAAGTGTATGATAACTATGGTGAAGAAGGATTATCTGGCCAAGGTGGTATGGGTGGTGGTATGGGTGCTGAAGATATCTTTTCTCAATTCTTCGGAGGAGGATTTGGTGGTATGGGTGGCGGTGGCCCTCAACGTCCTACCAGAGGTAAAGATATTAAGCATTCCATATCATGTACTTTGGAAGAGTTATACAAAGGTCGTGTTGCCAAGTTGGCACTTAATAAGACCATCTTGTGTAAAGGATGTAATGGTTTAGGTGGTAAAGAAGGTAAAGTTAAGAAGTGTGGTTCTTGTTCAGGTACTGGTATGAGATTTGTTACCAGACAAATGGGTCCTATGATTCAAAGATTCCAAACTGTATGTGAAACTTGTCAAGGTTCTGGTGATATCTGTGATGCTAAAGATCGTTGTACTGTTTGTAAGGGTAAGAAGACTCAAACTGAAAGAAAGATCTTACAAGTTCATATTGATCCAGGTATGAAGGATGGTAGAAGAATCGTCTTCAGTGGTGAAGGTGATCAAGAACCAGGTATCACTCCTGGTGATGTTGTGTTTGTTGTCGATGAAAAGCCTCACAAGGAATTCAACAGAAAGGGTGATGATTTATTCTACGAAGCTGAAGTCGATTTGTTGACTGCCCTTGCTGGTGGTGAAATTGCCTTCAAGCACGTTTCTGGTGATTACATTAAGGTGATTATTCACCCAGGTGAAGTTATTGCTCCTGGTGCTACTAAGGTGATTGAAAACCAAGGTATGCCAATTTATAGACAAAGTGGTCACGGTAACCTCTTTGTTAAGTTCACAGTTAAGTTCCCAGAAAACAACTTTGCCGATGAAGACAAATTAAAATTATTGGAAACTATCTTACCAGCCAGAACTCAAGTATCTATTCCAAAGGGTGCCGAAGTCGATGAAGTCGACTTGGTAGACATCGACCCTTACAAACACCAATCTTCTGGAAGACGTGATGCTTATGATTCTGATGAAGAAGAAGGTGCCCAAGGTAATCCAAACGTCCAATGTGCTTCTCAATAGATTTATTTATTCTGCCTTCGCTTCATTAATTGGGTATTATATAGTTCTTTTTACAATTTATATATACATAGAACTTATATGAGTTAATTATTGTAAGAATTTACTATGATGAATTTCGCTAATATGTTTATAATTCCCAATCCTATATTTCCTTTAAATAACTTCTCGCTAGACATCTTGTTAGCTTAATTGTAGAGCCAGCTCTATTTACGATTATATGTAACAAAAACTAATGATAATCCACTCATCAAACAGAGGCCTGCCATCAAAGTGTAAGTTCCTCCTTCACCCATTTTGTCCACCATTTTTTGTAACACTCCTACACCAATAGCACCAATCCAGCATCTCAGTAAATTCATACAACTGGTTGCGGCAGAACCTTGACCAGGATACATGTCAAGCAAAAGGGTTGTAGAAGCGCTCATGAAAGAAACAGCACAACATGATATAAAGAACAACGAGATCAAGACAGGCACCACACTAAGTTGTTTATCTAAGGACCAACCAAAGATAATGGTACTTACTATAAGTAACACGGTTGGAATGGCTGCGAAATCTAATCTTGCTCTCAAAATATCAAATTCTGGTCTTTCTTCCTTGGTCAAATGGGTATATTTGTAGTCATACTGAGCCTTTCTGCGCTTGTAGATCCAATCAATGATCTTACCAGTAACTATAGCACCTACCAATGTACCTAAACCGGGTGCCAAATAACACCAACCAATATGCATGGTGGAGTAATGATAATCATTTTTGAGGTTTGTGGAAAGAGTAGTCAACGACATTGTCCAGGTTGCAAACTGGAAACTGCCTGGCAATAAAGAGAAGAAAACCTTCTTTTCCACCATGATTTTCCATGATCCCAACACCTTCATTGGGGTAATCGGTTCCTTGGTTTCAAGATCATTAGTTAATCTTGATTTGAACCGTGGCAATGCTAAAATAGGCAGTTTGTTGTAGAAGGGTTTTGGAGGGATAGTCATATTTCCCACAAGTGATCTGTTTGTTTCTGGTAACATTATGAAAACGATTACTCCCACTATCCCACTTCCTATAGCGAGAACCACAAATATACCTCTCCAACCCCAGCGGGTAAGAATTAGAGCACCTAGCAATGCGCCAAAACCTTGACCAAGAAGTTGGATCCCCGACACCAACCCCACGAATTTTCCTCTTTGAGAAATAATTGACATATCACCAATAACACCCGAAGATATTGCAATTAAAGAGGCGATACTACCTGCTTGGAGACATCTTAAGAATGCCAATAACCAGTAAGCGTTAGAACGCGAAATGGCGATACACACGGCACAGTAGGAGATAAGACACCCCAAGACGCAAGGACGTCTTCCGAAATGATCAGAGATCGAGGCAAGGATGGTGGGACATACTCCCTGAAAAAGTAAATATGCTACCACTGAGAGATTGGCGGTATCAGCGGAAATATGAAATTTTTCAGCAATCACTGGTAAAGCTGGGAAGTAGATCGAGGTAGACAATGTTGACCAAATACCACTGGCACTTAAAAGCACCACCATGACGTATTTTTCATATTTGGTAAGAATAGAGTAAGGAAGCTCGTTGGACTTGGTGGATTCTGCACAAGTCAAAGTTCTACTTGTCTCTACCGTTTCTTCCAAATCTTTGAATTTTGCAGCTCCAAACGATTCCACTATCGTGGGCAGACTGGCACTCAGAGATGATTCCAGATCTAGACCACGTTCCAGACGTAGTGTAGAGTCCATTCTAGTTAATGGAATAGCATACTGTTCCAGGCCAACCTCAATAATAGATGAGGGTCGGAATTTGGTGATATATGGCGCCTTCTGGGGGGTGTTTTGGTGGGTCATAATGAAAGTACGGCATCTCCTCAACCCTGGATCCTCGGTGTCTATATATAATTGTCATTTATCCAGTTATGAACCACCTACACTGTAGTCGACAACAATTTCTGACCCTTCTGATCCCTTCGATTGTTCTTTTGTGCTAGCGACTTGGAGACATTGTTCGCAGCCAAAACCTGCCTCCCAAAACAGTTAAATTAATGTTCTCCCGATGCAGAGAAATTGTCCTATTGTTGCGAGACAACAACGCGAGCATGATTGGTATTGAAAAAGTTGCAACCTAAGCGAACCCACAGACCACGGGGTCATATCCGTGGGTTATGTTGATTAAGCAAACCGAATTTAGTAGGGCAAGTAAAAAATAGTGTAAATTCTCTTCAAGATTTAGTTTGGGTATTTTCTTTTTTCTTTTTAACCCGTTTGAGCTAGACGAGAATAATGTCTAGAATGGCTAGATATACTTATTTTTCAGACCACCAATTTATTCTTGTGTGATTTTATCCTAATTGATCTTCTCAAATAAATACGCGTTAAAAGTTAATGGAAATCGGATATCCGGTACCTACATACACCACATCCTTATCCTGACTTGAATGGGTTTTTTTTTCAACAATCGATGCAAATATTATTCTATGGTACAAAATATTTGGTCTAAATAATGTATGCAAGTAAAATGTGTAAATCCTTGGTTGAATTGTTCTTATCTGGGTCCAAAATGCCACAGGTAAAGACAGTGATGTTCAGTGCTATGGACAAAACAGTTCTAAAATATCACTGTTTATGATTTTTATGCTGAGATTCTCGATCCGATTCCTGATCGGATTTTAATTTAGGTTCTTCTATCGTTGTTCGTGCTTGGAAAACCACATACACTAAAAGTAGGTTCGAAATAAAACATACACCACCCATGAACGTATAGGTTCCCCCAAGATCAAGACTATCTAACATCTTATCCAAAACTCCTGTAAAAAGCGCAGCCAACCAACATCTAGTAAAGTTTAAGCAACTAATTGAAGCATTGCCTTTACCCGGAAATAGATCAACTAACATAGTGGTTACGCAAGACATCAACGACACACAGGAAAAGGACACCAAGCATGAGGAAATAATAATCGATATGGCTGCTTCTCGGTACTGCAAGCACCAACCAAAGGTCAATAGACCCACTAGCATCAAAAAGGCAGGAACAACACACATATCCAACCTGCATTTGGCAATATTGAACACTGGTCTTTGGCTGATTGGAATACCATCATACTTTTGTTCATACTCAGAGTACCGGAAACGGTAATAAAAATTAAGCAACTTCCCTGTCACAAGAGATGATAATAGACCTGCCACCCCCTGGGGTAAATAAATGTAGCCAACATGCATCACACTATATTTGTATTTTGTTTCCAACACCGATGATAGTGATGTTTGGGTTATAGTCCAAGCAGCAAAATGAAGACCTGCTGGTACTAAAATACAAATCACTTTTGGGGTAACTAAAATTTTGAACGGAGCCAAGACCCTGAAATTATTCTTTTTCCTCAACGTTGTATAATCGTTATTGAGTTGTGACTTAAAATGTGGAAGTAACGAGAATAATTGTTTGTAGATGAAACTAGAAGGAACTACCGAACCATTTCCCACTATCAGTCTGGAAGTTTCGGGAAGTAAAAGACAGGACAATATTAAGGCAGCACCGCCCATAATGGCCAAAAATACAAAGATAGCTCTCCAGGTGCCGAACCCGTGAATCAATGCTGCACCTAAAATCCCTCCAAAACCGTTTCCCACTAGTTGCATTCCCGATACAATCCCCACAAACCCACCTCGTTCGCTAGCGAGACAGACATCGCCTGAAAC
The DNA here is from genome assembly GCA_030561405.1 of Suhomyces atakaporum. Lineage (NCBI taxonomy): Eukaryota > Fungi > Ascomycota > Pichiomycetes > Serinales > Debaryomycetaceae > Suhomyces > Suhomyces atakaporum. Next base: position 107,349 of record JAKTXH010000021.1, read on the forward strand.
GCTTGAACCAATAGCGATAACCGGCCCGATCGCTGCGGCTTGTAAGCATCTTAGCACGGCCAAAAGCCAGTATACTTTTGTTTGAGATAGCGCAATACACACCGCTGTATACACGAGTACTGACAAAATCAACACTGGTCTAATGCCTACGACATCCGCCATATTTGCAATAACCATTGGCGCTAACCCTTGAAGCAAAAGGTATGCTACCACCGAAAGATTCATCACCGAGTCCGATACCTTGAAATAGCTGGTCAAAGTGGGCAATGCTGGAAAGTAGATAGGACTAGACACCGTACTGCAAAAACCCACCAACGATAAAATACACATCAAAACAGCTTTTTCCTTCTTCAGAAAGATGGTGAATGGAGGACTGTCATGGTCTACAGGAATGGTCTTTAGTTCATGGACCAGCTCCTGAGCTGTATCGTCTTCCATAGTATTGGAAATCCAAATCCGCGCCAAGCGTAAAAGTATGACAAATCAAGTAATGCCACAGATGGATCTGCGGAGTAAGTTTGGAGAACCAGGAGATAAAGGAATTTATCTTGAGAAAGGAGGCTCGTATAATTGAAGTTTTGGGCCCTTTATACAAAGTCAGAATTGGATGAAGCTTTTAGTGGTTTTATCAAAACATTATAGACTTTTTGTACTGATTGGTGTATGAACAAATGAGTCAGAAGGAAATGTTCTGGTGGAAAGGAAAGAGGTTACCCTTCGGGCCGAATGACGTTTTATATCAAATATCCAACAGTGAACCGACCGGACTTGAGACTTACTAAAATTGCGACCGAAAAATGTTTTTTCGTATGGTCACTATAGTGAGCGATTCATTGGTGACAAGCATCTAGAAACCATATGGTTAGTATCAAGGCACATTTGTATGTTTGGGTAGCCTTGGTGCAATGTGTTCCTTGTGACAGATAGCTAAGCTTGTTCTGTTCATGGTCATTTTCATATTGAGAGTTTATTCTCAGTGAAGTGAATCTATTTGATTTTAGGGGTCGGTTTCTTCCATATTCAAATCTATCAAGCTGATAATTTAACTGGAGAAAATGACCAAGTATTTTACGAAGTTGGAATTCATTTTTAGCTCAAAAGAAAATGTCAATAATCAATCAGGCGCTCGATTCTAGCTTTCAATAAGAAGCACCCGCAACACATAAAGTTTGCTCGCATGCCAATTTAGATCTTGTGAAGTAAGCGTAATATTGAGCTATTAAGACAAAGAGAGAAAACTCACTGGAATACTACTCTTTATAAGCTCGACAAACTTGTACTTACAATTAAATTTCCTACCACATCAACTGCAAAAAACTGTATCCTCGGTAATCAACCAGCTTATTATTTTCATCGGACACCTCAAATTTCTCCAGCCATCAAATTCAAATTGCCACTCACTATTTGGTTGCAATCTCCTGCACAACTCTTGCGACGTCATCATCTTTACCATGGCTATCTTCGGTGTTGGGAGTGGAAGCTCATTCTACAAACAAGAACGTAGGCGGATCGCCGCCATCATAGAAGAACCACTTCTCATTCAAATCATCCAGCACTTGCCTCATCTTCAACTCACAATTGATGAGCAACAGTTGAAATGGGAACTTATTGCTATCAACATTAACAACCAATTCACCAAGGCTTCTGATGAAGAAGGTGCGGATGGCTCGATGAAAGTGCCTATTCTTAACGGTAGATACCTCAAGGAGATGTTTGAGGAGATTGAGCTGAAACTTAAGGCTAAGTTTGAAGCCAGAGATCCATATGTTGATCCTGCCCACTTGGAAAATCCAAGAAAGCTCTGTACTACTCGGTCTGACTTTTTGATGTATGAACTCTATATGTTGAAGGGGTATGATGCAAAGGTACTTGCCGATTTAAGCAAAGAGCACTTTGAGAAAGAGTTAAGGGCCCGTTTTGAAAAAACACTCAAACTCCCTGAATCGGGTGAATACGAGGTCGATGCAGACACCAAGAAATTGGTTGAGGAACATAGAGAGGCCCTGGATAAATTAAAGCTCGAAGTTTATGAAAAGGAGTTGACCAAAAAGAACAAACGGTTGGACCAATTAGCGAGCGAAAATAAAAAGTTGTTAGAGTTGAACCATGATTTATTAGAAGGAGGCAATTATGAGAGGTAACAGTATCAGACCTTTTTCTAAGAACGAAATTTGCAGATAAAGCAATGTCAGGTCAAGTATCCGATGAAGTGCAAGATTTGTTCACAACAAAAATCGAATTTCTTTCTTGAGATTCGTTGACCTTTCAAACTGTTCCGTAATTTCAGACAGCTAGAGGAAATAGTCATTAGTGATCCGGTATGTTTGATTATGTTTTGATTCATGCCGAGAGAATTTTTTGCATAATAGGAGAAATTATATTCTTTTCCCAATGAAATTTAATCCATTACCGTCGATTTCTCAAATTTACCCAACAAATACCAGTATCAAATTAGGGATCATTGGTCATTACGAGATAGTATTTTACGAAAACCCAAAAGTTGAAAATAGCTTGCATACGGTATATTAATTTATTGAACATCAGCCATGTTATTCAGTTAGCAGTTTGTGCTAAAGTCTAAGCTCCACTATGTCACCAATAATCCCACTTTGCGCTGATATGCTTATCTACCAATTCAAAGTTTTAAGGCGAGCAAGCGAATGTAGAAAGGGGTGAAATTAATTTAAGTCCCATTAATTAAAATTAATGCTTCTACTTATGAATGTATGTAATGTACCTTCGAAGGTTCAATACTATTGAGTGTATATTGAAATCGAATCTTCATATCAATTATTCCCATGGCTATAGATTAATTGGTAATTTAAATTTAGAAATTCAAACCTCGGCTATTCTTGAAATAACTAGACGACTTGGCGATGTGGATGTGTTTCGCCGTAGTTCGGCAAACTATAAAGTTACTTCCAGGTTAATCCAAGGCCAGGTGTCCCGCTGTATCTTCAAGTAAGTATATGTCACCTGTTTAGGGCGGGCTCATAGTAAAAATTTCCTGATCGGGTGCGAAGAACATGATTGATGAACCTAGATCAGAGATTTCAGCCTCGGCATGATGTTATTAAGGCATTTCCTGCAGCGTTTACAGGTATATAAAGTTTAAACGGCTAGTAGAGACAATACATATCGCCAAGACTTACCAGAATTACCAAAACAAAGTTAGGTGTTTTATGATCGCTTACCGAATACATTAATCTACCGTTTCGGGAGTGCTGCCGCAGAAACGATCATATCATTTCCCAATTGGGCAAATTCGTTTTAAGGGCGAGATCAAATTAGGAAGTGCACTTTTTATTTGCAGCTAACATATACCATTACAATGAATTTATAAGCAACTGACGGACATACTACTTTACCGACTTGTATAATCAAAACTGTGGTACAAAAGTTATTGATAGCCCTATACAACAATTATATGGCTCTTGTTTAAACAATAGAAATATTCATGCAGTTTTCAATTGAAATGTTCATGATATTGTCTGATCTACAACTGAATACAGTAATTTTTAATGTGCATTTCTATCTATAATTATAATGGGACCAAACGTAAAATATGTTACAATAGGAATTGAAAAGTTATTTATCCTTATTAGGATTATTGTACTTCCGAGCAGGGGGGTTCTTTGGCGTGGTAATCATGAAATTGATGTTATTTGTTTTCGAAGTGGGTTTCTGTTTTTTGTAAGGAGGTGTTTCTTCGTGGGGACTACTTCTGGTATTAGTTTCTGATGAAAATTGATGAGTAGGAACGGCATGAGCTGGTGGAACCATACCCATTGGAGCTGCGACTTGAACCATATATTGGGATGGTCCATTGTTTCCTGACGGTACAAAGTATTGATATTGTGGTTGACCAGGAAATCCGGGTGCCCCGGGACCGTATTGTCCAGGATGATTATATTTTTGAGAATATGGTGATCCTAAGACCTTACCTTGTTGCTCTCCAGGAGCCTGTCCTGGTGGAGGAGGAGCCATAGGTTGAGGGTATCCTGAAGTACCAGCTTGAGGTTGTGGACCTGGACTGTAATACACAGGATACATTATGGGTTGAGGAGGGATTTGAGGCAGATGTTGTTGAGAACGATGTTGGGGGTGTGGATTACCAGATGGTGGTAAAGGTAATTGATAAGTAGGAGGTGATGTAGTATTACTACCTCTATTTGTAACCTCACTACTATCAGATACTACCCGTCTATGGCTTGTCACTGGCAGTTTATTAGGTGATCTCAAAGGTGAAACAATATTCTTAATGCTCTCAGTAGTTTCGGTGAAAGATGGTAAATGGGTATCAGATAATTTTCTCTTTCCGTTTGGTGGAGTAGTTTTGCGAATTTCAAGAGGTGGCTCTTTTGATTTATTTATAAATTCATTCACAAGTTCCTGTGGTTCCTTTTTTATTCTATCGATTTTACCTTTCATATCATTCAAAGTATTTGAAGGTGAAGTAAGTAATAAAGATACTAAATCACCGTTAATATTCATAGACTTAGCAAGTTTCAAAAGTTCAATGGCAGTACATCCAATCTCATGCTTGATAGATTCTTGTCTTGTTTTTTCTTGTTCTACTTTATACTTAAGAATTTCATTTAAAGTTTCAATGGTGTAAGGCCAGAATTCTTCTTCTTCAACAGTTTGAGGAGGAAGTCCAAGAATTTCGGAAATCTTCTTGTCTATAATCATTCGATTCGTAGTGGGTGTAGAAGATTTATTACCTTCATCAACACTTAATTGTTGAGCACTCATCAGGGATTGATATCCATAATGGTTATACCTTGGTTTATCTATATTGAAGGTTTTAAGGGTATCAAGAAATTCCTTATTTGAAGGGGAAGGTTTCATGGACTTTTTATCTCCGTCCTTAGAGGTGATGGCAGGGGATCTTGGTTGTTGATCAGATGAATCTTTAATGATATAATCTTTGGTGATACATGATTTCGGTTGGTTGGGTGGACTGGATGATGATAAAGCCAGATCTTTGTCTTGCTTATCGTTCATGAGATTGGATAGAGACAACAACTTGGATACTGTGGACATGGAACAGGTATGTTACCTAGTAAAGATCCTGTTAAGATTGAAAGATAAACGAAGGACAAAAGAATAAGTGGTTGAAGTGGGAACAACGGATGATCGGATGATATATGCTACGGACAAAAGTATGTGAAATCAAAAGAGTTGCAGATTGGAATTATTTATACTTAGGCAACTAGTTTCGCCGCAACTAGTGATGAACTCCTTCAATATTTCTTTGCAATCAGGTATAATATCGGCAGGTCGCATACAACACTTCCTAAATAGGCAATGTTAGGTTATGCAGGTTATCACTCAATGCATAAGCCTTTTCTGGCATACAACCAAAACACCACATTGGGAAATTCTTAAGAATTTGATCAACCAATGAAGTTATATATTTGTAAGGTCTAAAGGATGATAATGGACAGAGGTTAAGCCAGTTGAAATTCAATTGACTATACTATCATGTACATTCAAGATTTAGAAAAAAAAACTACTCGATTGTTCGTATATTATACGTTCCTCTGGATTTATACCATCCAGTACGAGCCCCTAATGGTGGCCGCAGGAGTAGTATCTTGCATCATTAATTACTGCAAAAGGAATTTACTGAGACTTAATTGTTGGGATGGAGTTAGGTGCATGAGATCACACTTATGGAAATTACCTTCAAACTCTTGTTTCAGGTACAACATTCGGTGACACATTTTAGTATCTTATCCAAACAATAATAAAACATGATCAGTAGGATATTTTGACTTTAATATCTTTATGTAGCCCGAACAACTCCTAACTAAAATTTTGTTCAAAACCAGTCTCATTACTTTATCTCCCATCACAACAAAACACAGCTTTCGAGGCTTACGTAACTCATCAATGACCCTTACTTTAATAGCATTTGGAGGACCTTCATCTTCTGGTAAAACAACCGCAGCCAAAGCCATCCAACAGATCATTCCAAATACTCCCATCGTTCATCTCGATGATTTCTATTTTCCTGATGATCAGATCCCTATAGATCCTAAAACCGGTGAGACTAACTGGGATTGCCCACAAGCAATCGACTTTGCCAAGTTCGTTCACCACGTCAAAACCCTCAAAAGTGGGGACTCCATTTCCGACATCCGGTCAATCCAGCCAGAAGTAGATTTGGTACTAGATCAATCAGATATCAACAAATTACGGCACAAGGCTGAAGGTATCAAGGATGTGGTATTGGTTGATGGGTTTATGCTTTTTCATGATCCAGCCATAATTAAACTTTTTGACGTCAGATTGTTCTTTCATGCTCCATTTGATACTTTGAAGACAAGACGTGAAAGTAGAAAAGGTTATAATACCGTGGCCGGGTTTTGGGTCGACCCTCCTAATTATTTTGAAAAAATTGTGTGGCCATCTTATGTTGAAAGTCATGGTTATCTATTTGAAAATGGCGATGTTAATGGCAATGTCTTAGAAGAAAAAAAAATTGAATTGGGTTTTGAACATTTTAATAATGTTGAGGGTACCTCTTTGGTGGATCTAGTTGAGTGGTCTATCGATCAGATTATAGATGCTACCACTAAATGAAATAGCAAACTCAATGAAAATTTCCACAAACCATCGAAAATTCTCTTTAGATGACCCTATCCCACATCAACTCTTACAAGCAAATAAATGGTCTTGAAAGATGTCATTCTGAATATATTATTTGCAAAATTCCACATAACAATACAATTACTAAACCATATACCTTTTTAGAAAGACATATATCCTTTAATAACATATTGGAGCTTACGTAGGACTGGTTAGGTTTCTCCTAACAATAAATAGTTTACTGCTTCTTGCTAGGTCCAAAAATGGCAATAAACTCAAATCTCCCAAAACAGATTTTCCCAAAAATATATTTTATTATCTATATAATATGGCCAAAACATCTGTGATTACCCGTAAATACGTTATAATTGTATTCGAATTCGATCAGTTCTATGACTATTACAATGTATTATTTATTTTTAATTATTCTATCTAACCCAACTTACATTTAGTGTATCAGGCTTAACGTTTTGACTTCTTCCCCTTTTTAGGTTTTTTCAGGGCTTCCTTCATTTCCTTCTCATAAATCTCCTCGGCGTTTTCGGTGGCTTTTCTCTTTGAATTCTTATTTTTGACACTTACAACTCCCTTCTTGTCAACCGCTTTTTTAACGGAGTCAGTTGCTTCATTCCAATCAGCATCATCTGCAATAGTATACTTATCCAAATTAATGGCATTAATTAACTCTCTTTGTTTCAATCTTAATTCTTTGATTGCTTCATCACCTGCTTCATCTAAATCATCGGCCAATTCTTTTTCAATACGTTCATAATCAATATGTTCAATTTCTTCACCATCCATTTCTTTAAGATTATCTTCTTTAATTTCTGGTAAAGTATCTTCAATGGCTTTACTTAAGATAGTTCTGAAGAATGTAGAAAACTTTCTTACAATCTTAGCAAACATGGCCATGGATTGGTTGGATGGCAAATTCAATTCTCTTGATATTTCATCCATATCTTTATGCTGTAAACCAATGGCTAATAAAATTGCTGATTGAATAGAAGATAAACTCACTTCATTACCAGTTTTCTTAGAGAAGTATAAGTGGGCAATCAATGGTAACATATCCACAATAACATGATAATCAAGTAAATTATTCGCATATGAGTCCAATCTCTTTAAATCAAATGGTGACAAAATTCCATCTAATTCAGCCTTGGTTATAGTCTTGTTAGGTTTAGTTGCTTCACCACTTTCAATAGCTTCAATGATGTTTAAACATTGAACTGAAGAAAACTTTTTGAACTCATAGGACAAGAGTTGTAAGAATCTTTTGTGGAAATCATTAGAAAATTCTTTCAACCAGTTGTTCTCACGACCTTCCAATACGTTCATCATCACCATGGTATGTTCACCAGTCAAGTCATTTGCAGTTTGTCTGAGGTATACTGGCACAAATCCTGATCTCTTCCAGAATTTATGTAATGGAGCAGTCAAACCATATGAAACACCCAAATAATGTAAGTAATAAGGAGACTTTTCAGAAAGTTTCAACAACAATGGAGGCAACGATTTGGCATCTCTTAATTTGATTTCGTCCTTAAGAGAAGCATTCTGCAATTCTTCATCAGTGACTCTCTTGATAGTATGATCATTCAAATCGTTTGATTCACTGATATTGGTGAATTTACCTTGAAAATAATCTTGCAAAAGTTCTAAAGCTCTGGAACCGTAACCCATAGAAGCATATTCAGGGTTGGTAGCAATTCTAACAACTCTACCACCAGATAATGAAGCAAATTCTTCATCTTGGAATTGTTGAGAAACCAACCATGGAATCAAATCACCACCGGATCTTTGACCTCTTGAAAGGGAATTTCTGACCGATTCCTTAGAGATTTCACCTTCTAAACATAATTGAATCACACATAATGGATCTGGGATTCTGTTGTCTCCTTCTTCGATAGGAGGTAACAAAACATATAATTGATGTGCTGGGGCATCACTCATCAATTGAAGATCATTAGGAGTGTTTTTATAATGGGAAGCAACGTATAAAGACATCATTTTTTGAAGGAATGATTCAGACACTGGATGGTAAGAGAATAAAGTATCTCTATTCACATAAAATAATTCACACTTTGATGGATGTGGAGTTCCTTTAGTTAAGAATTTTGAGTTCTTTAATGAACCCACGTCCAAGCACAAAAGTTTGTTTAACCACTTTTCAACTGGATCACCTGGTGCGTATCTAATTGGTTCATCCAAAACAATTTCTTTGAGAGATCTTGCAGTTGGAGTAACATCTGATGCCTTATTGTCACGAGATACAATTTCAGTGTCGGTTCTACCAGACAGGTTTGATTGTGTACGTAATTGTTGAATCAATTTCAACGATAAGGATCTACCAGTACCTTCATAACCGTTAATGGTGGATGACATGAATACCAAGTATGGACCTAATAATTTCTTTACAATAGGTAATGGAATGGCAGCAGCTTCATCAATAATCACTAATTCAGCTTGACCCAAAACATGGTTATCGTTTGGAGAAATATATTGAATGGTTTGACGGTGCTCTCTCTTGATATCAACTCTAACAATAGCCTTATTGAAAGATGGATTTGTGGATTGAATAATATCATAGTCCATATGTTCAGTATAACCCAAAGCATCAAAACCTTTAAAGATGAATTCAAACAAAGTTTTCAAATTTTCAGGAGATGGAGAAGTCACAAAGATATTTGAGTAACCATGGGATACCGCAGCTGCAATAGCAATACCCAATGCAGCAGATTTACCACGACCTCTACCAGCAGTCAAAGTGACAGTGGAATCCAAGGATTTTTCAGATATAACATCGACAAAATTCAAAATAGCTTGAGCTTGATTGACGGTTCTGGCCAAGTTCACTAAAGAGCCCACTGGTTGGATATCACTCAAAGAGTCCTTAAGTTCTTTCAATTCCTGAGCCTTTGGAGTCAATTCATCATCATCCTTAGGAGGCAATGCTTTAATATGTTTACCACCCGAAATTGGCAAGACATTAAGTTCATCGTCCACCACCAAACAATTTTCACAAGAACCTAAGGATAATAAGAATCTTTCGTTGAATCTAGCAACGACATCATTATGTGCTTCAGTTCTATATCTAGAATGAATATCCATCGACATGGTATATAATTGTTTTAAAGAAGTCATGGATTTCAACAACACAATGACTAAACCACCACCTTCAACGGTTTCAATGGTTCTAGCAAGCAAATTGGGAGTCAACCCTTCGAAATCTTGTAAGATTAACATTCCGTATGTGTTACCCAAAATCTTTTCGGTTTCCTTATAATAAACATATCTGATGTTTTGATTTGAAATGAACGCTTCGAAAGGATCTTGATCGTTGACTTCTCTGATTCCTCTTTTGATATCCTTCTTGATCTTGGCCTCTCTCTTTTGTCTGTGAGAAGTGAACCCTAACAATTTTTTCTTATAGGCCCATAAAACTGATTTGTTCATCTTCAAATCGGCAGACATCATTAAATAGTGCAAGTTGGGGAGTTGGTTTCTGGCTTTATCACCGACGATAAAGAAGAAACTTCTCTCTCTCAGCTGCACACCATTACGGATAAGTGCTGGAATACGGGAGTCAATAGCCTTCTTACCCATGTTGATTATGAAGTAGTGATGAGCTAAATTTTTTATGATGAGTAGTGCGCGAGATGGGGCAATGAGAAGATGGAAATCATGATGAATGTTTTGAAATTTTTAGTGGTGTTTTTAGTGTATAAATTGAAGATTTAAGCATATGTGGTGGAATCGTGAAGAACTTGAATTTTTTGAAGATTTTGCGTTGTCTTTCTAGTGTTGATAATTTTTCCAGAAATTTAAAACGAACACTTTAATCACAAACTACAACTCCTAGTCAAGTCAGAGTTAATTCTACCTAATGGCATTAGTGATTAGTTTAGTTTTAGCCACCTAACAATTTTTTTAAACGTAGTCAAGAAGCTGAGTTCTGTTTGTACACCCTGTTAAAGGAGTCTCTCAGGTGTTAATCATAAAATAATTATACCAAAAGTTATAGCGAGCTTAGAACAAAAGATATCACAATGATCACACAGGTACATTGAAGCCACTTCATCCCTTTATAATAGTAAGTTTGCTCTGAATTCATTTTTTTGCAATTTATTACCAAGTAAGTGTTTCTTTAAATATGGTCGCAATTTCGCATAGTGATTGCAAAAATTAAACATGCCCTTAGATGAGGGCGGTTACAGTTTCGGCCAAGATCCCAATAAAGTCGTATCAACTAGTCCAGTTGAGTTCAGTGAGGCCAACACTACCTCCAAACCTAAACCAGTAATTTCCAAACCAAAAAATCTAAACATATCAGCCAAACCCAAAATTGCACCCAGAGCAGGCAGTCAATTTAAAGTAGGGCCACCATTTAATTCTACCACCCTTCTAAAATCGATTTTTTTAGAATCTACCAATGAGGCTGTGTTCCCATTCATAAATGCTAGAATAGATAGAGGGTTTGATCTCATTGAAAATCATTGGGTCAGTTATAAGAGAAACTATTTTACATTAGTAGCAGCCTTTGAATTTGAAAATCATGATATCGATATAACTCAAAGGGAAAGATTCTTGACCTTCGATGGAAATGATCAGCTTATCAATATCCAACATTTTTCAATCAAACTTACTTCTAGATGTTGTGAAGAGAACGCTCCCGTAGGTTTGGTGCAACATACTGCTAAGAGAGACAAAGGCCCTCAGAATCCTCCACCAGTGTATAATGCCATTCCAGGAATTCTTCCCAGTCACCAAGTCATTAAGGAAAGTTCCAATATTAGAAATGAAGCAAAAGTGATCTCCTTTAATAGAGTCTTTTTTCAACATTTGAATGAAATCAGGTTTGATTCACAAAGCATTTTGAATACATATCCAACTAATACAACTGTTGCGCCTGTATCAAGATACGAACGGATTCAATTTTCATCCGATGTTACCAATAAAAATTTTCCTATGTCTATGGTCAATCGACATTTCGTATTAACGGTGGTTTTGCTTGGAGCCTTGGAAAACGGAGAAATTATTAAATTGGCATATACAGAAACTCCCCCTTTGGTGATCAGAGGAAGATCACCATCCAACTACGTCAAACCCCATTCAATCAAAAACACACATACCATTCCTCTTGTAAAAGTAAAGGAACAAGGCAGTACAAAACCATTGCCTTTACTCAAAAATATCAAGCCTACCAGCGCGGTTAAACAAAATGCTTTCGTTACCAATAAAACAATAGTTACGATCAAGCTCCCCAAATTAGCCAAATTGAGAACCGCTGTACAACCAGAACCTAGAGAAAATCCACCTTTAGGAAGGCTAACACGAACAGATCCTCAAAATCGTACTCTTGTTCCAGGAGAGCTTCAGGCATTTTTCCATGACAAGCCCAGACTTCCCGCGTTCAGTAGTGAGTTTTCAATTTCACAAAAAATTGCCAACTTACAGTTGAAACTTGATCAGGATATTCAAACGTCCTTCCTTGATCCTGCTCTTCAAACTGGTGAAATAATAGAACCGATAGTGCTTACCAAGTTTTCAAAGCCCAAATCGAAAAAGCATAGAAAAATCAAAACCACCCCAAAATCAATTCTGGATGAAGCATCATTTTTGGAATTCCAAAAGGAACTAAGAGCCATAGAAGCAAATATCGCACCTCCCATTAATGTAAGTGATATTTCACAAATATTTTGGCCTAACCAATCCCTATTGTTTCCTAGTGGTGTGGGTCTACAATTAACCGAATAGTTCAACTCAAGTCTAGTCGTGCCTATACGTTTGGAAAAAAAATCACCCTAAAGTATTTAACTAGTATAAGTGGCCGATAAGTTTCTACCCACCCGATGTGATGTAATGCTTTATATAGTTATGCTCATAAACATTTTATTAGTATTTATTGTGTTTGACTCGTTTCTCGTTTGGCTATTTTTTACTTAAGAGTTTTCTCCTGTGTACCAGTGCGATTTTCAAAACGAGATTCAACACCGTTCAACACTACTACCATGTTATTCTTTAGTTTCTTTAAGACCCTTGTGGACCAAGAGGTTACGGTTGAGTTGAAAAACGACATAGAAATCAAAGGAGTCTTGAAATCCGTTGACCAATACTTGAACTTGAAGTTGGATAACATATCCTGTGTCAATGAAGGAAAGTACCCCCACTTACAGTCGGTCAAGAACTTGTTCATAAGAGGGTCTACTGTGCGTTATGTGCATATGAGTCCCAATAGTGTGGATTGCACCTTGTTACAAGATGCATCAAGAAGAGGTATGTATGGATACATGAGGAGGTGAAATGAGGCAGAGAGGCAGAAAGTTAAGGAGACTGTCGGAGAAGTGAAAGAGAGAGGAAGATCAAGATATGCAGAAAGAATCGAGAATGAAAGTGGAGAGAGAGAAACAGGGAAAGATACTGTGAAGGAAAAAGGCACACAACCAGTTTTACCAAGACGATGACACTCAGAGATGAACACAACGAAAATAACTGGAGTTAACAAAGCTTTGGCAGCAACCAATACGAAAAGAACAGTTCAGATTTCCTTAAACAACAGTCCCAACTGAATTCTTCTCATGAACCTCCTTTTCACTTTACTGAACACTACTAACAAAACAGAGGCATTGGCTCAATCAAGCAAATAATGTATTAAATATGTAATATAGATCATTAATCAATAGGCGTCAGAAGCCGTACCAAGCACTTGGCTCTCGAATGCCCTGATTTCTTGCAATATGAACAAATCTTTTTTGATTTGGTATGGTATGTGGTTGTAGGCTTGGGGTGATTACTTTTGCCTTCTGTAGGGGATCTGCCTCTTTGCTCAGTACTAATTTTGAGCTGGGAAAGCGTATCATTGATTTCTGAACTGTTAATCTGAGTAGTTTCTATCACCAAAGGCTTGAGATTTCTCTTCGGTATGAGTACGTATTTTGAATCTGACTGGTTTTGATAAACTATAGTATTGCAGTTGGGACATTCCACATCTTTGGAAATCATTTGACAAAACTCATCTCCCTCAAGATGTTCAAATTCTTGCTCCAGTAATTGAAGATTATCTATGTAAGTGTTGATGGTTTTCAATTTGGCGTTATACTCTCGTTTCAACTTTTCAAGCTCATTAGTCCGCTCAGTGATCAACCTGGCAAGTGAATCAACCGACTTCAGAAGTTCTAGCACTGACATCTGTTACAAGTATAGTGATCTTGGTACGAATGCCTGTACACTAATGCGATGGTACTGCACATAAGTGCCTGTATACAATGTTCACCCGACATGTTGTATTCTAAAAAAAATTGAAATTTTCGGCTGTGATGGCCTGTGGCAGAAGCGCATCGATCGTTGAACTCTTAGGGACAAGGTCCGTTTCGATCCTCGCGGTAGGTCTTTAGTCGGCTCGAGTAATCAGCCTCGCTCAGACCGGCAATGAGTAACAATACCACTGGAGGGAAGCAATTCAGCACAGTCTGTTACCCGTGAGGAGGCGATAGCGGAAGGCCGAGAAGTGAGTAAGCTTTGGCTTTCTTGCGATTACAATTCCCGATTCAAGAGTTCACTGGTGTGACAACTCAAAGTTTTTTTTTATATATGAGAAATTAAGTGAATCTAAGAGAGTGTTCCTGTTCTATTCATTAAGCATTAAGTTCTATACGTACTGTACTACAAGATAAAATTATGAAGGGCTCTATAGTGCAAATTAAAAATTTTATGATGTGAGTGGTTCAGGTCTCTCTTATTCTTGTTTTCTCTTGAATTTCTGGAACACTCCACTCAAATGCCCCTTGAGAAGGTCCCTCTCAGCGAAACATAATGCACCAAGGCTCGTTAAACAAATTAAGAAGCTTTGGAAAAATTGTTTAAACGTTTGAGTATACCAAGTTCCTGTGACCGTCACAAAGGTCAATTCTGATATCGCTCCAATAATGATGGGCTTGATGGAATTTTTCAACACAGTGATTATTGAGATTCTCACATTATGTCTTGCAAAGAATTTTCTGATTGAAACTCCAGAATAGACTATTCTCAACCCCATATTTATGGCATTGGACAAAATTAACCCCGATAATCCAAGCTTGTAAACCTCGATAAGCATGTACAGACTGACCAAGACAACCACACTCAGGAAGGTCATGAACCACGAGAATCTTTTGATGTCCTTGTTGGTGGCGATACTGGAGAAAAATGCCTCGAAGACCCCGTTGAAGGCTAGTAAAGGAAGATAAACAATATACTGAGGGAATATTTCAAAGATAGTAGTAGCAGCCCATTTTGTGGACTTTGAGCCTAGTAATATTTTTAACAAAAATGATGCATTGGTGAAACCTGCAAGGATGATAAGAGTTGACAAATTTAAGTAAAACAAACTCAAATTTTTCATGACATTGTAAGCATCTTCGATTTCTTTCTTTCCAGGATTTGTAGATGAAGAGAGTAATCTAGTGAATAAAAGACGCACGGACTCTTCTATAGGTTGAAACACCAACCTAGCAGCTATCGACCCATAGTTAGTAACGACTGAATATACACCTTGTTCTTCAACAGTACACAAATAGTTTATCAACAAAACGTCACCTTCACTTAAAAATTGTTTGAATATCATTTGTATAAATAAACTCTTCCAGACTGTAACAATCTTGCTATTGAAATAATAGTAAGTACTTCCGGAGTGAATTTTTTGAATAGAGTACTTCAAGTATTTTTCTGATTTAAAGTGCCAAAGATAAGAGATGGCCAAAGTCAGAGCATAGGTGAATTGACCCAATGCAAATGCCATCACCGCAAAGCCTTCAGAGTTAACTGAACTGATTTTATTTGATATTAATACTGCCCCAACTGTGACTAAACAGTTGAGAAGCACAGCATAGCTTTCGAACTTAGATCTTATTTTGAAGTTTAATTGAAATTGGTTTAGTTCATAGATTGGTTCTGCTGCCAATTCTATCAAAATCAGGGCTAAAATTAATCCGATAGTTAACTTATGATAAGGCAAAGTAAAGATTGAATCTTTGAACAAACTGCTATGAGACTGCCAGTATAACGAGCCAATTGATATTGGAATTCCCAAGATCAAGGGTATGAATCCGAAATTGATAATACTCTGATGTACTCCGATTGAACTTGTACTCGTGAAGGTATTTTTCTTGATATCAGTATCATTTTCGACGGTTTCAGTTCTTTGTACCGAAAGACGTGCACCCTCTCTACTGAAGAATAGGATAGTAGATACTAGAAATTGCAAGTAGGACGATATACCGAAGATTTTAGGAGATATGAATCGTATAAGGATCTGATTGAGAGCGAACGTTAACAACTTTGTGAATAATTGTACTAATATAAGGAAAGTGGCCCCTCTGGACTTGCTGATGAGGGATTGGGATTGAGATTGGGATTGAGATTGAGTCCCCTTGGAATCCACAACAGGAGTGGAACTCATGTTGTTTGGTGCTTCAATAAGTCACGTATGTTATAGCTCTCAAGGTGCAGGTTAAGGTATCTACTTAGTTGATCAAATTAGGTGAGTATTGGCTTACAAAAGATTAAAGTGTGTGTGAGCATGACGTATTGAATATTTGCAATATTGAACCATTTTACTCACTTCTTGACAGATTCAAAAAAACCAAAACATTAACATCATCTTACCCCTACCATCAGACCCTTTGAACAACTCATTAGTATCAGCATTATACCTTTTCTTAATACAGGTACACTGCAGGTAAACGCAGTCCGGACGTGTCCTGGCCAATCCGTCGATTTTCAGGTTACAAAAACAGGTTACAAGTACAGGTTTATTCTCTTGCGAATTTTTCCAACAACAGCCATTAACCATCGAGACATAGTAATCATTCATACCTTACTGAGTCATTACATAATCTGGGCCCTTTAACCTTCAGCTATTTCCAAGATTTAACAACTACTATTCTGCAACCACCGCACCATACCTCAACTCTTATCCCCATTGTCCCATAATGGACCCTAATATCAACCCCCACGATGTGGAACTCAGAGAACAAGATCGTTGGTTACCTATTGCTAATGTGGCTCGGCTTATGAAGAACACTTTGCCCACCACTGCCAAAGTATCCAAAGATGCCAAAGAATGTATGCAAGAGTGTGTATCAGAGTTTATATCATTTATTACTAGTGAAGCTAGTGATAGGTGTGTTCGAGAAAAGAGAAAGACTATTAATGGTGAAGATATTTTGTACTCCATGCACGATTTGGGATTCGAAAACTATGCTGAAGTATTAAAGATTTACTTAGCAAAATATAGAGAACAACAAGCGTTAAGACAAGCACGAGGAGAAACCAGAAGTTCACAGAAACAGGCAAAACAAGCAGCCGCAGTAGCTTCGGCGTCTGTTACCGAAGGTTCTGCCGATTTGAACGAGAACGGTACTGACTATAACCAATCTCAAACTAATTCTCCACCTTCTAATCTGGAGCATGATCACCAAACCAATCCAGAATTTTTAGAAGATCCAAATCACAATCATTTCATCAATGGAGATCTTGGCCAAACTTCCAATCCAGTAGATAGACCCGAATTAGATTCAAACTCGGTGACAAATGTTAATAGCGCAGTGGGTTCAAATCCTTCATCCACTAGCTCAATAGCGTCTCCTCAACCATTCTATGAAGAATTTGAAGAGAATGGTCAATCCAAAGTAAAACAAGAAGAAAGCGTGCCGAATGCTAAGGACCTTCCCGATGATTACCAATATGACGATTTTATCAATGAAGAACCTACTGACGATCCTCAAAATACTAATAGCCACCATATTGACGAATTCACAAAAATCACTCATGACGAACCTGATATTGATAGTTTGACTGCAGGTATTACGAACTCTACCTCCAACGGATCATATTTTTGAAAATTTCAACCTAGTCAATGGTGGTTTAAAAAAAAATCAACTTCAATTCTCTCAATGTGTTAAATTTAACCGGATATGTAAATAACTGAATGTATATTATGCTAGCGCTTAAAAAGGGCCCACCAGGGCAAAGAATTGAACTAAATTAGAATAAGATATTAGTGTAATTAAAAACTTAGATGTTGCCATCTACTTTTAGACACAACGAGAATTGAATTCAAATGGGTGATGCTTATAACTTTTCTCTGCATATTGGACAAGATGTAGAATATTCTATCCAATTTTTCAAGCAACTGTAGTGGAAATGATGGCCACAATTTAATTGTCTGACTTCATTTGAAGTTTCCATAGAGTCATAACATACAATGCATTGATCCAGAATACAAGTATTTGGGGTCTTCAATTTTTGAAGAGCTATTTGCTTTTTTTTGAAATTGACAAGACGTCGGGTATTATCAATCAATATGCGAAAGCTGGAATATGAGGAGGGAAGGATGTGGAATGGGAATGTGTAAACGTAAAGGAAAATTATCGAAAATAAGGCGATCATTAAAAACCGAAGAAGATTGACAAAGAATTCACTAATGTAAATAATTTTAAATCTAGCTTCTTTCCAAATAACTTGATCGTATTCTTCATCGTCAAGGTTGATGGTGTCTTCAAACTTTAGGTACTCATAAAAGTTGACTGCGAATTTCATTGATGTCAACACAATGAGTGGGAAGGTGTAAAGGATTTCAAATCCGAAAATCGCCAAAAGGATATTATCCTCAACATAGATAGTAGAATTGGAAGTTGGCGTGGGAACTTTATAGTTTCTTGATAGTTCCGATACAAAAGTTCGGTTATATCTTTGGTGCACTTCATGGAAAAATCTTACGATTAACAACCAATCTATAAGGTTCAAAAGCACGAGGCCAATAGCAAGTCTTATACCCACATACTTGACTTGTTTGGGACTTATACCGATAGTTCTGGAAGTTGGAAAAATATATGATACTCTTTCAGCAGACAAATAATGGAAACTTTTGAGGAGTAAAACACAGAAAAAGAGCCCAGCAAACTTGAAGAGTTCACTCTGGATCAACGTCACATCAATACTGAAACACTTGACATAGAAGATGATAAATCCAAAACAAAACTCCCATATAGTGTAAGTGACCTTATCTCTAAGCGACTGAATTTCATTGGGTGTAAGTCTTCCAAACACTACCCATTTCACACAGTTCACAAACACAAGTGCTAACACTATGAAGTTATTCTCAGGTTTCAATCTAGTAGGAAGTCTTAACACATAGTCCTCAATCACGGTTCCCGCTTGGTATTTGTTTTGAAGTTCAAGTCGTTTATAGGCTGATATACCTAGGAATGCACCAAACTAACGTTAGTTAAGATCAAACGGTTGCCATCATATACTTACTGCTCCAACTCGTAGTCTCCACCTTGCCATACCCGCTAATTATGAAGAAGAATAGAGGGTAATGATTTACAATATGTATATGTCGCCCCGCGCGAAATTGTAGCAAGACAATAAGGAACTTTGCATTCAAGTTATTACAATTTAATTTGCAAAAGTTGGCTTGAATCAAGGCTTGCTTGATATAGTTAGCGTGATTGGAATACTGCGTGTGATTTGACTTTTGCGTGTCTCTATGTAGAAGAGGCTTAGGCTTTTCATGAAGTCATCGCGTGAGCAATTGTAACTGAGGAAGCATCCCAAAGGGGTAGAAGTGATATTATTGAGGTGGTGATTCACGGTATTGTATGTAAACTTAGCGACTGAGTTTCTGAATCAATAGCTTGTTTTTCTGGTCTCTATTTGAGTTTTTAGATTAATATTCACCTATTAACCTAGACAAAGCTCCGCTTGGGAACAAATACATACTGGCCCCCAGATCTCAAATCTCGTTCTCAGAAACGAAGTAAAATACATCAATTTGGGACAAACTTAAATGAGAAATAATGTCCAAGAGACTTTGAAATGTAAACTATCACAAGATTAATCTTATTATATTGTTTGAAATCTTTACACATAATCTACTTAACTTTGTTTACTCTTGAATGAACAAAAGACTGATCTTTGATTTAAAATGAGTTATGAATATATAACCATACTACAATAGCCAAGCCATAGTAATGTGACTACGTTTATGACAACCCAATCCCAAACCTATCCCGTTTCCAATAATTCAATAGTACAAGCAAAATCTTTAGAATCTAAAATAATTACATTGCTCACAACTAGTTGAATGGCTCTGTTAGTGGTGTATCGCATCTCGACCGTATGCACTCCCAGTACCATAGTGAAAAATTCATATCTATGCTATCAAGACTATACCATTATACATTGAACATGGGTAAAAGGAACTTTAGAAAAAGCAAAGGTGGAGAAAAGAAAAACTTCGGTAAAAGAGGAGTTCAAGACAGAGATGCTTCTTGGACCGATGCCGTCAGAGAAAATGAAAAATGGGAAACTTACTACAAGGCCATGAACATCATTCCTGAAGAAGAATGGGACAGCTTCAAAAAACACTGTCAAGAAAACTTACCCATGACCTTCCGTATCACTGGTTCCAGAGCACATGCCACTGAAATCAACGATATCTTCACCAAGAATCACGTTGCAAAATTACAAGATGTTGAATTTGAAGGTATTAAATTACAACCAAAAAATTTGGCCTACTACCCTGGCAATCTTGGATGGCAAATTGATGTCTCCAAGGGTGTAATCAGAAAGAATAAAGAATTCGCTGACACCCAAAGATTTTTGGTTATCGAAACTGAAGTTGGAAATATCTCAAGACAAGAAGCTGTTTCAATGATTCCTCCTTTATTGATGGATATTAAGCCTCATCACAACGTTTTGGATATGTGTGCAGCCCCAGGTTCCAAAACTGCTCAATTGGTTGAGGCTTTGCACGCTGAAGAAGACAAGCAAGCCCCTACTGGTTTTGTTTTGGCCAATGACTCTGACTACAAGAGATCTCACATGTTGGTCCACCAAGTCAAGAGATTAAACTCTGCTAACTTCATGGTGGTCAATCATGATGCTCAATTGTTCCCACGTATGAAATTGAAGGGAAGCAACGACTTCTTGAAATTCGATCGTATCTTATGTGATGTTCCATGTTCTGGAGATGCTACAATGAGAAAGAATGTTAATGTTTGGAAAGATTTTACTGTTAACAATGCTTTGGGTTTGCATTCCTTACAAGTAAATATTTTAAACAGAGGTTTACAATTATTAAAGAAGGGAGGAAGATTGGTCTATTCAACTTGTTCATTATCCCCTGTGGAAAATGAAGCGGTAGTTGCAGCTGCTTTGAGAAGATGGGGCAAACAAATTAGACTTGTAAATTGTGATAATGAACTTCCTGGTTTGATTAGAAGAAAAGGTCTTAATGACTGGAAAGTATTCTCTAAAGATATGACTGTTCAAGAAAAAGGTGCTGAAGGAATTACAGAATCTGTTTTCCCTCCTACTGAAGAAGAAGTTAAGGAATTCAATTTGGAAAACTGTATGAGAGTTTACCCTCACCTTCAAAACACTGGTGGTTTTTTCATTACTGTATTTGAAAAAATTGACCCTGAATCAACTAAGAGATCTGGTGAAGAAGAATCTGAAGATGTCACAAAGAAGCAAAAGGTGGGAACCGAAGAAGCTTCAAAGTCACAACCCGCCCTTAAGCATCACCCTCAAAGAAAGGAAAAGATGCCTAGAGATGCTAATGAAGAACCATTTATTTTCTTGGATCAAAACCACGAACAATTGGCCAAGTGCTGGCCATTCTACGACATTTCTGAGTCTTTTGCTCGTGATTCTACTTTGGTTAGAAATGCTACTGGTGAACCATTAAGAACTATTTACTACGTCTCTCCAGTGATCAAGAGAATTCTTGATGCTGAGGAACAAAAATTAAAAATCATTCATGCTGGTATCAAATTATTTGTTTCTCAAAGAAATGATACTGGTAACTGTCCATGGAGAGTACAAAACGAATCCTTGCAAACCATTAAACCATTCTTAGGTACCAAGAGACAATTAACTTGTAACCTTAAATTATTGGAAATGTTGTTTGTCGAAGCATTCCCAAAGATTGCTGATATTAAGGCCAAAGGAATTGACTCAGAATTCTCAGCCAAATTAGATGAAATGGACGAAGGATGTGTATTTTTAACCGTCAAGAGAGATGATGGGTTGGAAGACTTGTTCTTACCTTTGTGGAAAGGTAAGTCTAACGTTAACCTTATGGTTAACAAGAAGGATACTCATGAATTGCTTTATAGAGTATTTGGCATTTCCACCACATCTAAGGACGAAGGTAAGGAAGCCATCTATCAAAAGAGACTTGAAGCTGTCAAGGCTGCTAGAGACTCTGCCGAACCTGAAACCAGTGCTGGAGAAGCCACTGTTGAAGAAGCCAACGATGATGCCACTGAAAAGTCTGAAGCTGAAGACAAAACCGAAGCTTCTGCTTGAGCCATGTATAATAATTCAGTAAGTTAAATACACAACAAACAGTATAATTTAACTGATTCATATTCTGATGTGTGTCTGGGTGCATTCCTTCCTTTTGCACGCTTGAAGTAGATTTGAACTATTCATTATCACTACTCTCTGGTTCACTTTCTATCTCCTCCACCTCTTCCACTTCTTCTTCCTCGTCCTCGTCCTCGTATTCTTCTCCAAATCTGGCTTTGTCAACTTTTTCTTGATCAAACACCAGGAAGTGATTAATTGTACGTTCGTCCACCACTTCGTCGACCCACTGTTCCACCAACATTCCCAATGCAAGCAATGCTGATTCGTCAAATTTCCGTGTGAGTGCAGGCTCCAGGCTAAACTTAGTGCTCGTATAGTAATGAAGTGTGTTCAAGAGGTCTGAGGGTGGTAATGAGCCATCGTGAAACTCGTCACGGAACTTGATGGGGATCTTGATTTGAGATGGTTTGGTGGCATCCAATAATTCGTCCGGCGGCATTACTACTCCCTTACGGTATAACATTTCGTCAAAGTCATCGGCTTCTCGATCCAATGTTAAACTGATGGAAGCCTCGTTTTCATGAACCTGATGATGGGGAGACTTAAGGATATTCTCTCTTACGTAGGCACGTCCCTTTGTGTATTGGTCATCACAGGCCTGGTACACGTTGATGGCATGAGGCTTACGTTGTTTGGTGTACTTGGCCATCCCAGAAGTATTGACTTGTGATGATTTCAGTTTTGTGCGGGTACTAATTTGCAGCAAATAATCGAAGTGGTCTACTCCATAAGGCACTTTTTGTTCGTTATTACTGGTACTGGTTGAAGGGTATTGCAGTATGGGTTTAGTATTAGGTACCTCCTAGTGAAATCATGACTGGATATTAGTGACATAGTACATGTAAACTCGTAATAAAAGAGCTACTAGTGAAATGAGAATGAATAAATTCCAATTTTCGGGCTAGGCGTAAGCATTAGCAAAATGGTGGTGGGAATAAGTTCTAATCTTGGCTTAATAGTGTGAAAACGGTCAAATAAGGCTATTTTGCTGTTCCCTTTCCCTCACTCTTTTCTTGCTTCTTGTACAACTTGTTTCTTGTTTTATGGCTAACTTTTCTCATCTTCTGTGCCTAAGTGGGCCATAAACTGTGTTGATAAATTGTGCAAAAATCCAGCCCTCATCTAAGGTTCTGCTACTGGAATAGTCGCAAAATGGAATGAAC
This sequence comes from Suhomyces atakaporum, assembly GCA_030561405.1. NCBI lineage: Eukaryota > Fungi > Ascomycota > Pichiomycetes > Serinales > Debaryomycetaceae > Suhomyces > Suhomyces atakaporum. Next base: position 130,529 of record JAKTXH010000021.1, read on the forward strand.
CAACATCTACATACCAACCAAGAGGTTTGATCTGAACAAATGCTAAGACTGGTAGGTTATTGTTAAGAAATCAGAACCACCGAGATAAACTACGCTTATGTGCCATACAACAAACCTATTCATACAACCTCATCATCATAAATAATGGCTCATATATCACGGATTACCTATCTCAGTATTATCATTAAATGTTATGGTATGCTTTTGTTTCTGTGCACTCAATAAAACGCGATTCTATTGTTTACCTGTTTAATCAACCAACTAATGGAAAAGGTTTCTGCCCACTACGAACGAAGAGAGGAGATCTCGGACCTTTTCAATAATAATGAGACAAGAAAACACCTCATAATACTCGCCATCCAACAAGTGGTCCTTCTATCGCAAGAACCAAAGAAGAATACCAAGGGATCAAATGAGTCCATCCGATTAAAGACTCAGGTCAACGATTATGAGTTATACACCAATAAGTTGAAGCAGGAGCATTCCACCAAAGTAAAGCTTCAGGAAGCAAAGTTGGAAGCCTTGAAGGAGGAAAATGGGAAGTTAAAGTCTCAAATTAAATCTTTTAAAGAATCCATCCCTTACTCCAAATCCCTGGATTTATTCTCAGCCAAAATGTCTCCATTTTCCCTTCCGAAATTTTCGTTCAAGCTTGATAATTCCAATGGATACTCAAACCCATTGGGACTTCCTAAACCCCTACAAAAATTAGATAAAATATTGACCCCTATAGCCCCCAGAGTCAAGAAACAAAAGAGAACGTACATAACATCGAAGAATATTAATCAGTTTGACTTGTTGATGAATCCGGGTCAGAAAACCAGTAAAAATGATCTTTTGGCCGATATTCTGAAGAAAGAATCTTCATCTGAGCCTCCAATACTGGCCTCCTCATCGGTGCCGACATCCGTACCGCCTTCGTCGTCTTCGAACACAATTAATACTGATAAAGAAATAGAATTAAACGACAAACATGATAAAGACAAGAGTGAAGGACCACCAGATAGTGTTAACAATCTTACAGAATTAATAGAAGCCAAAAGTACACCGTTAAAGACTCCTTCGAGACACTCATTCGTACAAAACTTTGAGAAATCCGAAGAATCGAATTCATCATCTCCCGAGTTCACACCATCTCGAGTAAAGCGACAATCAGAAGCACTCACCAACTCCATAGTCAAATCTAACGATAATCATAAGACCCTGTTCACGGTCACAGAAGAAGAGACATTTGCTAGTGCCAACTCTACTATGTTTGGTACAAAATCTGACGATGAAAACACCAAAAAGAAAAAGAAAAAGTTACAGTTGTGGAAATCCAATGCTTCTAAAATCGATCTTGTTGCTGATAAAAAATCCAAGAGCTTTGGACTCGAAGATGAAAACTTGAACTCATTAAATTATTACCAAGACGATAATTTTGCATTGGAAGAGGGTGATAGTCCGGTGAAAGCCTCCAAGAAGAGACCTGCAGATGAGGAACCTGTACGGCTAGATATTAAGAAGAAAAGGAAGAATATTTTCAAGATTGACTAAAATATATTTGGTGAAACAGAAGAAAATAAAAACTAAAAAGGTTGATTAAGTTGGAATGAATTAAAAGAATACAATTGAGAAAACCTAACCCCAAAAACCCTAACCCCAAAAACCCTTACCCCAAAAACCCTAACCCCACCAGTTGACGATGCTAAAACATTTGTAGCATTGAATATAATCGTTTGTGGTCACTTTAAAGGGTTCATTGATAAAACTTCGATAATGAACGTTGAAAACTACTATTAGCAAAGAATCTTTACGTTTATCTCCTTGGAAGAACCCCAAATATCACTACTTATAATTTAACAATATAATCAATACCCCCACACACAAACTAAATTTGTAATAATCAGTTCTTTTCGGATTAATAATGCCTGGCAATTCGCCACTAACCTCGTTCGATCTCAAGGGCGCCACGTGACATCACCGAGTCGCCATTATATCCACCACATTACTCCCAATCCACGGCCACCATGAGATCAGGAAAGTACTTGAAATCCGTCTCCAGAGTTCCGTCTAAGTCCGTGGGTGTCAGGTTCGCCACCACTGCATTGAAGCCGTTGTCTCAGCAGTTTACGGTCTCCGACATCAATTCTCGCTATGTCATTGATAACTATTCGCATATAATCAAGCCTGAATCGGTGTTTGAAGGGGTTTGGGCTAAGGATAAGAACCAGGGTTTGGACGAGAAGAGTTCTGAGTCTGAAAACATTGAAGATATTTCCAAAGATAAGGCCCCGGAAGACAAGCCTGAAACCACTACCGATACTCCAGATTCTCCAGATGTTCCAGAAAATGATCCTCCAAAGGTCCCAGAGGAGACCACCAATCAGGAGATAGCAGGGGAGAAGTCTGGAGAGGTGAATTCCAAACTGACTTCTGGTGGTGGTGCTGGTGCTGGTGCGCCTCCTGCTCCTTCTGGTGGGAATGGAGATGATCCTAAAGATCCAAAACTCGTTCTCGACGAAATAACCGGGTTATACCCTCCATTATTGGCCATTCCTATGAAAGATCGTCCTCCTCTTCCTGGAAGACCATTTGCAATCAACATTACCGATGCTGAAGTCATCAAATCCATATACACCATTATAGATAAGAGAGAACCTTACTTTGTGTTGTTCCACGTGAAGGACCAGGGTGAAGCTGACACTGATGTTATCAGAGACAAAGACTCGGTTCATAGCATTGGGGTACACTGTCAAATCATCAGACATAATACCCTTAGACCTGGAGTTTTCAATGTATTAGCCTATCCACTTGAAAGATGTCAACTTGAAGACTTAACCTCACCTCATGACAAGAAGTCATCAGAAGATGCCAAAAAGGATGAAGAAAAGTTCCCTACTTCTTACTTAAAGGGTCTTAAAGTATCTTACGCCACAGTTAAACCAGTCAAAGAGAATCCCTTCGATAAATCTTCTACTGAGATAAAATCTTTGGTTGAAGCTTTGAAAACTCTTTTGAGTAAAATGGGTGGTAAAAATCCCCTTCAAAAACTTCAAATTAAAGAAATCACCGACTTGGTCAATGACCCCCCAAGATTCGCCGATTTTGTAGGTTCCACCATCCATGGAGATCCCAAAAAAATTCAAGATATTTTGGAATCTTTGGATGTCGAATCAAGATTGTCAAAGGCTTTGGAATTATTGAAAGTGGAAATTAAAGCTAACCTGATCAAAGAAAGCACTATTCATAATTTAAGTAGCAAAGCTGATGAACATCAAACTCGTTTGTTCCTTAAAGAGTTCATCAGAGAGTTGCAAAAGCGTGCTGGATTGTCTGATTCGGAAGACAAAAAGACTCAAAAATACGATGAGCGTCTTCAACACTTGAAAATGACTGAAGAGGCTTTAGAGGCTTACTATGCTGAAAAATCAAAGATTGACAATCAAAGTGAACACTCAAGTGAAGTTGGTGTGAGTGAGAGATATTTAGATTGGTTAACTTCCATTCCTTGGGGTATCTATTCTAAAGATAGATTCAATGTTAAACAAGCTAGAGAAATTTTGGATCGTGATCATTACGGTTTGAAGGATGTCAAAGAAAGAATTTTAGAGTTTATCTCCATGGGAAGAGTAAGTGGAAAGGTGGATGGTAAAATTTTATGTTTGGCTGGTCCACCAGGTACCGGTAAAACTTCAATTGCTAGATCTATTGCAGAGTCATTAGATCGTAAATACGTCCGGATTGCTATGGGTGGTATTCAAGATGTTCATGAAGTTAAAGGTCATAGAAGAACTTATGTGGGATCTATCCCAGGAAGAATTATCTCTGCTTTGAAACAGGCTAAAACTTCTAACCCATTAATGTTAATTGACGAAATTGATAAACTCGACTTGAGTAGAAGTGGGGGTGCAGCTTCAGCCTTCTTGGAAATCTTGGATCCAGAACAAAACAATGCTTTCGTCGATAATTACATCGATGTGAAGGTAGATTTATCAAAAGTTTTGTTTGTTTGTACTGCCAACTATTTGGGAAATATTCCTGCTCCATTGAGAGACCGTATGGAAATCATTGATGTTCCAGGTTACACCAATAATGAGAAAATTGAAATTGCCAAGAGACATTTGATCCCAGAAGCTACTAAAAAGGCCGGTTTGGATGAAGGAAGAGTCTTGATTACTCAAGAAACCATATCTAGGTTGATTGAAAAATATTGTCGTGAGAGCGGTTTGAGAAATATTAAAAAGTTGATCACTAGAATCTTCAGTAAAGTATCTTTAAAGATTGTGGAACAAGTGGAAGGTATTGAAGAAAAAGAAAAGGAACCTGAAGTTTCAGTTCCTGAAATTGACACCAAGGAAAAGGCAACTACTAAATCAGAAACACCCAAGGATGAAAAGGTAACCAATGAAGCTCCAAAATCTGAAGAAAATGATCAAACTGAAGAAAATGAGTTGAAGGAAGATGAGGAACAAGAACCTGAAAGATTGAAGATTCCTGATGATATCAAATTGGAAATTACACCAGCTAATTTGAAAGATTTTGTTGGTCCTGAGATTTATACCAGAGATCGTGTTTACGATGTTCCTCCACCTGGTGTTGCCACTGGTCTTTCTTATAGTACCTCTGGTAACGGAGATGCTCTCTATATTGAATCTATTCTCACTAATTCTATTGGTTCTGGTACTGGCCATTCAGGTGTCAATGTCACTGGTAGCTTAAAGGATGTGATGAAAGAGTCCGCATCGATCGCTTATTCATTCGCCAGGCTGTACATGGTTAAGAACTATCCTGAAAACAGATTCTTTGAATCAGCTGAAATTCATGTTCACTGTCCAGATGGAGCTATTCCAAAGGATGGACCATCAGCTGGTATTGCCTTTACTTCATCGTTGATCTCATTGGCTCTCAATAAATCTTTACCACCAACCATAGCTATGACAGGTGAAATCACCGTAACTGGAAGAGTTCTTGCAGTGGGAGGTCTTCGTGAAAAGACTTTGGGAGCTAAGAGATACGGTTGTGATACAATTATTTTCCCCAAGGATATTGAAAATGAACTTGAGGAAATTCCTGATGAAGTTAAGGAAGGTATCAAATTTATCCCTGTTGAATGGTATCAAGATGTTTTTGACGTGATCTTTTCTAAGGTTTCCAAACAAGAGGGAAATGCTGTTTGGAAGGAAGAATTTGCCAAACTTGACGCAAAAAAGGATCTGAAGAAAAAGTGAATCGCCATCATTATTGTATATATTAATAAACGAACGAACTACGATTAAATAAGTGTATATCGCACATTCCCATTGTATTAACTCCTATCATATATCATTATTCTTTCTTGATCGAACCAAAAAAATCTCTTACCTCTTGTTCAGTGACAATCTTTCCCTGTTCTGCAAACGGTTTAAAAAAGTCTTTTAATTTGGACCGTATTTTGTCATAAGCTTGTAGACCTTCGATCGCTTGCTCTCGAGGCAAGGACAGTAATGCGTCTGTTCCCAACTCTAATAAAGAACCAGTTGAAGTATTATCATCATCCTCTGGAGGCTCAAAAACTGGATCATCACCATATAAGAATTCGTTATTCTTTAAAAATTGACCCATCTTGGAAGTTTCTGGTATATCGTTCTTTAACTTGGTAAGGCCATCTCTGAAACCCTTGCACAAGAGAACAGAATACGGTACTTCCTTCAATTCAGTTTTTATTCTTTTCACCTTTGGTTCATCATTCTCAGATTTAATATTATATTCATCATAACTCTTTTCCCACTCTTCCAACGAATGAGTATCTTTGAAATGAGGTAACGTATTGAAAACAATATCGGGTTTGTGCTTCAATTCGTTGAATATTTCTTTGAAGTCTCGAACACACTTCCAACATATAAACAGATCGAAGTCATCCAAGTCAGGAAAATGTGGTACTTTATCCACTTCCTCATCGGTATCCAGTGGTTTTACAGTGGTGCCATCTGTGGCATCTTCACCAGGAGGTGGTAAACTATCAAGTAAATTACCAGTTCCCTCAGCCTTTTTGAAAAATCCCTTCTCATATCCCAAAATACACTCTTCATGGTACCAGTCTTCACCACAGCTGAAACCGAAATAGCACTGGATCATGTTTCCGGTTTCTTCCAATGGATTGTAAGGTTTGTTGCACTCACAAAAGAGACCCTTAAAGTTGTGATTGTATTCATTTGACAGTGAAGCAATATCCTCTGCCTTCCCCAAAGCACCCGTCAGCGATTCCTCTGGCAATGCTGAAAGTAGACTAAAAGATCCTGTTCTCAATCTGGGAACTGTGGGGCCGCTGTGACCATTGGGGTGTCTCTGTCGTAAACTACAAGCACCTCCTGTCAGATTGCTCATACGAGTAGTTCCACAGTCACAAGTAAAGTTTCTTTTGCTAAAAAGCTCCACAATCTCATGTGTAGAATGGCACTGGATGGAGCATGAGTAGCATACTCCAATGGGATTCAGGTTGATGTTGGAGCATGTCAAACAAGCAAAGACGGGTTGTCGCAATTCGCCTTGGAGGTATGTGCACTCGTTGGGATCATAGGGCATGATCCTTCGAGCCTCCTCTTCAAGGTCGAGCTGGGATTGGATGTATTCCTGGGCAGTTAGTCCATCAGACATGTCGTGTGGTGATAGTTGTGGAGATAAAGATAGTAATACGCGTGCGATACGGACAGATCAAAGTGAAAGAGAACCATAGAAAGAGGAGAAATTTTATATTAATTTAATGGTGAAGCCTGGCAGCATTTTCAAACTGGCCGATTCATTGTGATCTCGAGCTACAAGGGTCTAATAAACAGCTGACCTCTTTCGAGCCACTACAACTCTCACGAAGGAAAGCTAGAATTTAAACTGTTATATGATTTGCACTAAACCTATTCACATTGAACGTATGATACTAACCTAATGAAAGTGTTTGAGTTTATTCCAACTGGACTTGATAATCACTCAGCTTGACAACAGGACACACCACTTGGTCTACTATCTAATTTTACTACATCTCAACACCATTCACATCGCTTGTGAGTGCTCTTCTCGTACAGTAATCTTTATTATATTATACATGCATTACTCCAAAGCGGAAATGTCCTTGACAATTTCATCGTAGCTCTCTCTATACTCGTCGGTCTTGTCGGCATTCTTCTTGCTTTTACCTCCACCTGGAACAATCATAACACAGGAGGTTGGTCTCTTGGTAGCACCTGCGGAACCTAAATCTTCTTTAGATGGAATGAACACAAATGGAACAGCAGAATCTTCACATAAAACTGGAATATGAGAGATCACATCAGCAGGAGAGATGTCTCCGGCAACAATAACCAATCCCTTTTCACCTTTTCTTAAAGCCTTAACCACTTCCTTAACTCCTCTCTTGACATGCTTAGCCTTGGATGCTTTCTTAACGGTTTTCAACACTTTTTTGTTCAATTTTTTTGGAGCAAGAGGCTTGGCAAACGGTAATACCGCGCTCAATCTCTTCTCATAGTTATCTTCTGTGGACTCTTCGGTCTTGCTAACCTTTTCCTTCTTAGCCATTTTGTATAGGGAAACTAGTAAAATTGACTGAAATTTTTCTGAGATGGCCCGTGCGCCGGCGCACGACCTGCCCATCGATAAGCTGCGACTGTATACTACTATCTACCACAACTAAGATGAGTTCTTATGATAGGTTTAAAAGAAAGAGAAAGCGGATCAGTCCTGCTCCAAGTATTGGTGCTGAGCTTCTGTTGAAAAACAGTGAAAAAACGGTTCAAATTGAAGATGTACCCGATGATGAAAAAGTCATCAACTATCTCAACAAAATCAGCCACCAAACAGAACAAGAATCGTTCCTTAAGTTGGTGGTGTCGACGTCAGAAGCAGAATACGTGGCCACGATTGTGGATGTGGTAAAAGAGCAGTTTAAAATCCATGATGTGACAGTTTCGCCTGTGGTTCCAGGTTCAATTGATCGATTTGTATCATTAGTGGGGAATTGTCAAGCCATTGTACGAGGATCATTATTTATTGGATTTGTGTTGGGTGCCAAGTTGAACAACTTTCTCAAAAATCAAATGTTTACCTTGAAATCAAGTAACTATCGAGTATCGTTCTTAGTGGCACCTACAATAAATTCTATACGAGGTCCTACTTCCATAACCACTTCACGAACTTCATCTCATCACCGTGTTGGTAGTGAGGTTCTCGACTTAGTCACTGTTGCTGGAGATTTCACCGGCTGTTTTCACGGGTTGATGGGCTGGGCTGAGGAACTCGCCAAAGTGAGCTACATAGAGGATGCAAAAGTGAACCAATTACGATTGTTTGGAAGCATCACCGATCCCAACTTGTTTCAGCGGTCTGAGACCAAGGAGAATATTCTTTCAAAGAACACTAGCAGAGTCTTGGCTTTCGTGGGGAAAGCGAAGCCATGATAATTACAAAAACAAAACTTCACAAATTGCATACTTCAAATGATAACTACATTGGGTGCACTTGACCTTACGAATTGAGATGGTAGCCACCATGAATTCTCGATTATCACTGCATAATTGTTTCATCTTATATTGACTATGAGATGACTAATAAATATACTTATACCACTGATCTTCAGTCTTGTATTACTTAACTTTATTTTAAACTAAAAACGTTTTATGAGACACTACTATACCTTTGCAAAATCAACAGTTTTGACCTTTCTAGAAATAGACGCAACTCTGTCACCCAATGACAATGCCAACCCTTGACCCTTGGATCTAATTCTAACATGACCAATAATAGGACCATCAGAGGTCTTTTCGATACACAAGTTGGCCAAAGCATCCTCACCAAAAGAAGATCTCGAATACAAATTGGCCGATAAGAATTGACATTCTTCTCCAATAACAGCACCTGGAGTCAAACAATTCATGTTTGTACCCTTTAATAATTCGTCCAAGTACTCCTTCAAAGTAGCAGTTTGAGATTTGATGGTGATCTTGTTTTCCCACTCGAATTCATTCCACATCTTACGGAATTGACTTTCTGTACATGTAGCTGGTTTGATGTAATCCATAATATCCACATGAACATCATTTAAGATAACAATTGTAGAATCGTCTGAGTGTTGACCATCATAAACGATATTACCAAAAATAACTCCAGTGTCAGCAGAAGTCACCTTGATTGTAGTTTGAAGTTTATAAAATCCATGAGGACCAATATTGGCAGTAGTTGGCTTATCAACTACCTTCAAATCACCAAGAGTAGCAAATTCAACTGATAAGTTTCTTAATGTATTGGTTGTTTGATTAACCAACAACACGTCCAAGACAACGTCATATTGATGAACCTTAACAAATGCCTCTGCATATATAGGGTCTGAGAAACCGGTCAATTGTAAAATCTTGTTTAATCTGGAAGATAAGTTTTCCTTCTTCAAATCAGCACCTGAAGCCAATGTAATTTCATCCACATTAGAAGATTTACTCTTGGATCCATCTTTATCAAATTGTCTAAAAACAATAGAGTCATCAATTTGTTCGACATTTTCATTGAAATCCTTAGCTTCAAGCTCAGCTTTTTCAAGTTCCAAAGTTTCAATTTGATGTTTGAAAGCATCTCTGGTTTCTTCCAAGAAACCAACTTCGATAATTTCAGCATCTTCCTCATCATTCAAAAGTCTGATGTAAGATAAAATTCTATCAGCCGAATCTTCGTCGATTTTTTTGGTTACATATTGGGATTCACCAACTCTTAAAATAGATACCAAAATTAACAATGCTTCAGCTTTCAAAGCATTCAAAAACTTGGGTTGAGTACCAAGACGTTGCAATCTTAATACGAGCTTGACTAAAGTAGAAGAAAGAACAGCTCCCAGGTAGAAATCACCCGATAAAATCAATTTACGAAGGGCTGGCTTTTCATCATCTTCAGATGAACTAGATACTTCGGCAGTTAATGCAGTTTCAGTGGCATAAGTACCATCTGGCAAAACCACTGGACCTTTCTTTGGTTTATCTGAGGTTTCGCCATCTTCAGTCTTCTTATCTCCTTCTTTAGCTCTCTTTTCACTGGCTAAAATTGGAACTTCACCAATAGCAGCTCTGATATATTTCCAAGATTCTTGAATTAATTTTTCTTCCAAAGAATATTCACCAATAATCCATAAGGCACCACGATAAACTTTACCACTTTTGACAACTGGTAAAACTTCGATTAATTTGGTAAGAATAGCTTCTCTCAATTTAGGGAATTTTTCAATGACTTCTTTAACGAAAGTCACCACTTCATATGCAGAAGTAGTGTTCAAATCACCTAAAGAATCTAATAATAAGTCAACGACATTCGTGGCAACTTCGACAAACTTGATAGCTAATTGATGTATGGCGTTAATCAACAATTGTCTGTAATCTGAAGTTTTATCTTCATTGATTGATGCGGTTCTTTGAAGTTCATTCTTTAATAATTTGACGATATCTTCAACATTTCTATTGGTAACGAACTTCAAAGTAACTTCAAGGGCCTTTTTACGAACGTCGATATCTTGAGAGGATAAGATTCTCAAGATTTCTAAAGACAAGTCTTGTAAAACACCAGGGTGGTCCTTATGGAGTTGATCAATTCTGTCCAATGTGATGATCTTGACGTTGTTGTTAGATTCTTTGATGGCAAGGTTGACGAACTTTTGACCCACCAATAAGATAGATTGTTGGTTTGAAGTTAAAGTGGTCAAAGTAGTGGCTGCTTCATAGATGACAACATTTGAGGAAGCACTTTCGATGATTTCACTGACCAATTGAGTGTATTGGCCCTTCAAGGAAGGGTTTTCAATCGAGTCTTTACGAATGAACTCGAGGAATGCCAATTGCAACAAAGGATCCAAAGTTTCAATCACCTCAATATTGTCTTGGATGTATTGCAAGGCGGCAGTTCTATTCAAATCACCCAAGCACACAAACGCGTTTCTCTTACAAACAGAGTCGGACTCATCATACAAAAACTTGTAGATCAATTCGTCAGTATCAGGTGATAAGTGATCGGAAACCTTGTAAATAGAATAAATCGCAAAAATGGCATTCTTTCTGACATAGGCATGACGATGTTCAAGACATTGACGAACATTGGGCACCAAAGTTTCCAACAACTCCGGTTCCTTCAACTTGGTCAAGTACTTCAAAGTACTACCACGAATATATTCGTTAGGATGTTGTAAATCTCTTTGAATGGAGTTACACACCAAAATCATTTCATGTCTCATCTTACCGGTTTCATCCAACTTAGGACATACCTCCCAGTAGAAGTAAAGCAAGCGCTTCAACTCCTTGTTTCTAGAAGGCATGACAAAACGAATGATGTGCATCAACAAGTCAGGTAAAGGATCACCATTAAGAATGGTGATAAGGATCTTTTTCATGGTGGAAATCTTAAGGTCATCCAGACCCTTTTCCAACGCGTTTTTGTACTCGTTGTTGGAGGTCTTGACGGCCGCATTGGGGTCGTGAATCAACGTGTAGCCATCCATTGGTGGTGTTTGGATCTGTCGACGTGTTGGTTTTGAAGTAGTGCGAATTGATGAAAAAGTGAGTAAACTGAGAAAGCTCACCAACTGAGAAACTCAGAACCTGACACACTGCGAAAGAAAGGCAAATGAACTGATTGTGAGTGAATTATGTACTGAAAGAGGAAATCAGGTTGCGAGATAGCGGCTTGGTTCGAAATTTGTATTTTAGAAACTTTTGATATCTTTGATAGATTTGTAACATCCTAGTTCCCTTTATCCACCCTATATATCCTGTGAACTATTCGAGCTATATTGTGAATTGTTTATGGAAGTTTGTAAAAATTTCATCTCTCTAGGACGAGTGGGTATGTGGCTCCTACAGCTACTTGTTCTATTACAATAATCTCGAAGTTCATTTATGCATGAGTTCATGTGCTAATTTTATTTATACATATCATGACATTAACAAATCTATAGCCATCATAATTCTGTCCAAAGATTAGTCTATGATTATTTAACCCAACAGTTATTCACTATCGGAATTGTCGGGATTTGCAAGCACCAAGCGTGGTCTATCATCATAATCGTCGTAATCAAACCCTTCTCGAGGTCCTGCTTCCACATCGGTTGAGCTTTCATTATCTCCTTCTGAATGTCCAACTATTGATAGGTCACCTCCATTTTTGTAACCTGGATGTTGATAGTATCCACCAACACCACCGTCAGAAATACTTCCTGATGATGAAGACGCTATGGATCTTCTTCTAGATTCACCTTGGCTCGAGTTGGTCACCACACTATGAGAATCTGATGTCAATACCGAAACACCAGTGGTGGTTCTAACTAAAGAGTTATTTCTGGAAACATTTGCAAGCGATGCTGGAGCCATAATACTCGAGTTGGATGATTTGGAATCATTGAATGGACTCTTGATATTACTAGTTGTTGTGGAAAGTATAGGTCCTAATCTGATAGAAGCCACATCTCCATCATCAATTTCAGAAGCAAGCAATCTAGGTTGTAAATGTCCATGCTTTAATTCGACTCCACTTGTTTTCTTGGTCCTTTGAAGTCCCACATTTCTTCTGGCGTATTTACCACTGGATGAATAGTTGGTATGTGCATCGATTGGTGCAATTCCAGTAGGAAGTTTCCATTTTCCCGGGCCAGTATCGTTGTAAGCAGTCCCACCATTTCTCCGTATATTTTGGACATAGTTTGATCTTTCACCTTCACCAGGCATTAAGTTCAAATTTTTCTTTAATGTGGCAAGGTTGACATTTCTGTATGAATTAGAACTACGAAGCGAGCTGATCGAACTGGACTGTCTATGCTTGCTGATAGAAGTTTTTCCAGTTAGTGTAGATGGGGTAGTGGCGGAAGTTTTAGTTCTTGATACATCATAGAAATTCGAGATCCCATCAAGAGACGTACTGTTGGTTTTGATTGGTCCTCTTGTAGGAGTCTTTGATAATGAATTGGATTTAATTGTGGGTTTGGAGCTAGTAGTAGATGATGATGGGGCACTCATGTGTAAAATTTGAGACAGACTAGAGCTTGATCTTCTATTGGATTCGATAGTGTCTATGCTTTTTCTAGGGATTTCAACTTCAGGCTCTCTTTCTCGAGGGTATTCGGCCACGAAGTCATAGGAAATATCAGAATTCATGTTAGCTTGCAGAGGTGACACGAATGGGTCACTCAAAGGATAAGGAGTTTCGGACGTATGGTTAGAATTGGTGATAGAATTCCTGTTAGAATCGGTGTTTGAAGTGGAATTGCTAGTTGTTGGGACAATCGAGCTGGCGACCGAATTTTCATTAGAAGCATTTTTGGGTAACTTGAGGGAAGAAGCAGTGTCGTAAAATTCATTATTATAATCAGAAAGTTCCATTAAAGGGGGAGATCGGGAAAGTCTTAAATGTGAGGTCAAGCTGGTGGAGCTATAGTCATCATTTTCAAGGGAGAATTTAGAGTTTGTAGGAGGATCGTCAAACTTGAGGTAATTATCAATTTCACTCTCCAAAGTACCAATTATATCATCCATATTAGATTCATCAACATAGACAGAAGAGCCACCACTGCTGGCACTATTAGGGCCCAGAACTTCGGTAGGTGGTTCCAGGGTATCGATTGGAGGTGGTGGTTTTCGACGGACATTTGACCGTGTGACAGGTGACAACTCTATAGGAGATCGTTCTTTGATGAAGGGATCATTTGGTTTTGGTTCTCGGGGCCTACTTGTAAGGTCGTGGCCTAACTTGGGAGTAGAAGGGCTTCTGGTGGTGCTGGTGGTCAGTCTCAATGACGAATTCGATGGTTTTTGAGCAAGACTTGGCTTGAGTAGTTTCAGAGAAGGTGCAGGTTTAGGACCAGGAGAAGCTCGGGGGTTTTGAAGGGTCGGTCCATGAGTATGGTTGAACATGGACGAGATTCGAGACCCGAAGATCAGCCTTCTATCTTTCTCCCCAGACATGATAGTGGTTGGTAAAGAACGTGTTGGGATTTTGCTAGTGCGACTCAGTACCATAAGAGACCATTTCTATGCCAAACTAAAGATTGAGAATTTGTCTGTAACAAATGTAGAAAATTATTAAAGGCAGATTAACAATGGGATGGTTATGGTCTCAGTAGCCTTTAATCAGCCAGCCTAGTACTAAGATACGGTCAGCCGTTCTAGTTGAAGAGGAGATTTTGATTTTAGAGAATATAGAGGATAATTTGATTTTAGAGGGTCCAGAACAGTACAGAGGGTATTTTGGCACAGGAGTTTAGGTAAGTACAAAAAGATTAAATTCGAGGTATGGTTATTTTCACTTTAGTTCGCCTTTGCTAAGGTAGAAGGTAGAGAGCTTAATGGATTATGAGGACGGTCGCTGATATTTGAACCTCAATCAAACAATGACTTTCATTTGACAGCTATGTTGTAGCCTGTAAAGTGATATACGGCAATTAATATTCTAATCATGGACATGGATGCAACTTAGAGAAAAGAATTTTTGACGATAGAAGTTTCTACGGGATTCATTGCTACATTCTCTTTTGAGGATTTTCTCGAAAAATGTCCATATTTTGCCAAAATCCAATTTCTGTAGTTCGGCTTACTTATACTGTTGTTTGAAAAGACATTACTATTTGTCAATGACTGAACTAATAAGTGTGTAATTGATCACTGGTGAAAAACTTTTTGTTGACCCTCTAGAAATTGTAGTGTAGGCAACGTGTTTAGCATTTGTTTGTGAGGAGAATTTTGGTTAATTAGTGTTATCACTGACTTCTTAAAAAATGTCAGATAGTTACCAGAGTACCATTGTCTTATTGATTGATTTTCAAACCATATAATTGAATCGTTTTCAGGTCGTAGTAATTCTATCTTACTGAATTGTTTACCCCTAGTGTATTAATTCATTTAAGCTTCATTAGGCTCATCAACCCATATGTAAACTCTAATCGAGACTAAGCATCACAATCACCTACCGGTTTCTTCACTTCAAGTACTAGCTTGAATGGTTCTCTCCAGTCGTTTAGTTTCATCTACACACTTTTCATTATCAGTCGCATCAATCTTATTCATATCTATGGCTCACACCCGAGTTCAAGATGCACAATGAAGGAAAGCTACACAACCTCCGGTCAATCTCTCTTAGGAACCTCTTCCTTTCCACCTATCCTCAAGATGAATCTCATCGTTTCAAATCGATAGAAGGAACTCGTCCTCGTCGAATGAGTGTTATTCAGTCATTGCCCGAATTAGAACGGCCAGGAACTCATATTGAACTCTTCGACATCAACAATCGAACATTGGTAGATTCTTTTGTGAGTCTACACTTGCATGAAGCTCAAGAAAGGCTCGTTTATGTGAGTGAAGTTAAGCAATGTAACATGAACCCAAATTTCGCTGACATTTCACTCCCGTTTATCCCCAAGAAACTTTCGAAAATCATTATAAAAGTATGGAGCAAACACAATATTGCTCCTCTGGAATGGTTTCTTTTGTCAGAATTGAAGATTGATTTGCGAAAGCTTGAGTACTTTGGGACTTCGGCTGAAAACTTGGAAGACTTATTTCGACCAAACTCAATCATTATCAACTTAAATGGGAAATTATTTACATTACCAAAGTCTTTGACTATAAATCCAGAACGTATACGAAGACTAAGAAAACATACTCGAACGTCATCAGGAAAACCAGGAAAATCATATTCCATAGACGACCTCAGATCACTTACCAACCTCACCAAATCATTACAAGAATTGACTTTATCGAAACATAGATTATCACGACAGATAGAAGAATCAATTGATGTACTTTATGACTCGTCATCCATTAATAACATAAATATCACCATCAATAAGCTAAAGAATCTGGTGGAACGATTGGACGGATATATATCCAAACAAAAATCAAAAAACGATAAACTATCATCGGAAATATTTGCCAGCAAGATTCGGATAAAGCAGATTCGACATTTAAGTGAGGAGAAAATCAAATCCATTACAGAAATAAGCGCCAGTCAATCGGAGTTGGCCCAGGCTCAAGTCGATCCTATCAAAGAAGCCTTATTCAATAACGTGTATCCATCTATTATTACTCAATTACAATCATTTACTACAATTATCAACGATATATTCATTATAAATAATATTGATAATGGGGTACGTTTCAGCATTTTAGGCATACCATTTCCTTCCAGTATAAAAGACTTATTGGAGATTTGCTATTACAACAAGAATCATATATATCCCGAAGATGAGCTGCATGAATCCAAAATTCAAAAAATTAATAGCGGGGTCTCCTACATTATCCAACTAATCAATATATTGGCAGAAATCTCCAGCACCAGTCTCAAATATAAAATGGTCAGTTGTGGCAATGAAAGCATAATTATAGACCCGATACTCGCAGAAAAGCACACCGACAAATCTCAAATGGAACTTCAATCACAAATTTATCCATTATATTATAATCCAGACACCACCGAGAAACTCACGGTGGATTCTACCAGTTTCGGGGGTCAAATTATGAAAAACGTCGATTTCGAGCAAGGGTTGATGATGTTGAACAAAAACTTGTTTCTGTTAATAAACAATATCACCCGAATTTACAGTCACTATAGAAACGATGCCGATTCCAGCATACCCACTGATTGTCCAGACAACTTTTTGTGGAACTTACAGTACTTGATACTTTTTATCACCGCACAATAATGAAATGATGGTAAGCAAAGCACAACCAGATTATGATAATAATGAAACGTAATATTGAAGATGTTGAATCAACAGAACCAGTTGATGCAATTGAACCATCTCCAGCCTTATAAAGTGTTTGGAATCGCCCTGTATAGGAATGTATACAATTGCTTGTACATCTATATATGAAGGTATTCAGACCCCCAGTAAAAGTGGGGGGGTATCGCACAATTTAACGTATTAAGAAAATCAATTTGTAATTAGTGATTTCACCTACCCCTTAACATCATCTAATCTATTATTCAATTAGTTTAGATAGTGCGATAACAATAGTATTGTTGTTAGGTTTTTAGACTTTTGCAATGACACCGAAAATAAGGTAATTCAGGTAGTGATGGTCTTACGATCGATGACCGTTTCGGGACCATCGGTGTGCGCGACATTACCCCTCGTATTCATGCTAAAGTATATATTTCCTTTCTGGGAGGTGAGGTTAGCGAAACTAGCCGAGCACTTTCAGGTGAAATTTTAGATGAAACAGAGAACCAAAGTATTGGAATGTTACGTTTGAGAGCCCGGATCTAAGATCAAATGTCATATATTAAATCTATAATAAACCAATAGCGAGGGCACCTAACACCGCACCACAAGGTACTATATAGGTATTAGCACCATTAGCAGAATTTGTATGAGTGGCAGTAGAAGATGCTTTGGAAGATGAGCCTTTAGACGAAGTTTGAGACGAAGTTTTGGAGTTGGTTTTGTCAGATGATGGAGCTGCGGTAGTAGGTCCAGTAGAAGCTTTAGCTGAAGTAGAAGCTGCGGTATCAGGGCTTGCACCAGTGGATGCGGGAATATCAGCTTCTGAAGCTAATCTGGTGAACCAAGGTAACTCGTGGGCAAAACTTCTGAAGTTATTGACGTCAATATTGGAATCATCCAACAACGTGGTATAGTCTTGGTTGGTGTATGTACCCACACTACGGGCTAATTGGGTCATTCCTGGAGGAACATTATTAGCAGTAGCCAAGAATCCGATGTACTGTTGTGGGTGTTGCTTCAAGTCAGATACTAATGCTGTCAAGAGTGCCACATCTTGAGATTCAGCAGCATAGGCTGCGGTAATGACGGTTGCGATGAGAAGAAGGAGTTGCATTATTAGTTGATGTGGACAGAGCAAATTCTGGATATAGATATGTATAATGGTATATATATATATATTTATATATAGATGTATGTGATGGATCAGAAAAGAAATGCCAAGCAGTACGCAGAGAGTCCGCATCAGGCAGATGTATGTCGCACGACATGGTCAGGCCCTGGCACAGCCATTAGATTTTGCAATGACATTTGCCAACTGGGGTAATCCTATTGTTGAAGTATGCATAAAGTTATAGTCCCCTCCATATTATAGTCCAGTCTACATCTCAAGTTTTCAATAGTTTAGGAGTTCACGGAATCATTGATTTCTAAATATGACTAAAAATTGTTAATAGCCTAGGGCCGAAAATTCAAAACAATAGCCTGAGGAGATTACCGAGAAGGTGGAGAGTGACTGTGGAAACATCCTTGCACAATTCCGTCATTGTGATCTACTTACTGTTCCCAAAACCATAATGCTGCATGAATTGATAAAATGTACAGGTTGGTCCAATTGACTCTGCTAAACAAGGTTACGCTTTATTTATGAATATCGAGATCTACCCACTACTGCAATGAACATGCAGTGAAATGTATAAGATGCATATTTACTCTCGGATCATACCAATAAAACACCAAGCAGTTATCATTCAATCATATAATTGAGCCATCCTCTTACTCTCCTTGGCGTATTTGGCTTTTCCTCCGTTTGATGTGTGAACAGTTCCATCAAAGATTTATTTACCGCTCCAGCTCATCACTTGAACACTGGTGATGTTAGCGAAAGTTAAACTACCTCTTACGAGCCGTTGGCTGCAAATGGTATGAGCATTGAAATCAACCAGAGCTCATTTACCGAGGGTAATGCTAGGGTCGGTCGTGTCTACTGTTAAATGTGGGGTCATGGAGAAGGAACAATAACTCGTGACACCGATGAGAGCAATATTGACTTGGCCATCCACCGTGCCCCAGAAAATCTACAAAATTCACTCACATGTGTCACAAAAATATTAAGAAATTATGGGGACCCTGAAAGTTTGACACCCACAATTTGCACCTGTAAGCAATTTACTTATCAAACAGGTAATGTGGCGTATAATAGTCCAATTTAAGTTACAGTAATAAATTAAACATCAGTTATAAAGTGACTTGCACATTTATTAATTATACTTAGCAATTAACATTAGCAATTAGCATTAGCAATTAGCATTAGCAATTAGCTTACAATAAAACAAGACCAGCCAAGACAGCCAATCCGGAAGATCCGTAAGCAGCAGCAGCAGCGGCACCACCCTTAGAAGAGCTGTGACCGGAAGCAGAGGCGGAAGCGGAGTGGGAACCAGAAGAGGCAGCAGCACCGGAAGCAGAACCGGAGTGAGAAGCAGAACCAGAAGCAGAACCGGAGTGAGCAGCAGATCCAGAAGCAGATCCAGAAGCAGATCCAGCAGCAGAACTGGAGTGAGCAGCACCAGATTCAGAACCAGAATGGGAAGCGGAAGCAGAAGCAGAACCGGAGGAGGAGTCACCAGCAGCAGCAGCGACGGACACAAGGGCTAATAAGGCAAGAGAGTACTTCATTATGAGGGAGAGACACAAGATAATTGACAATTAGGGGGGTGGTGCCATTTATATAGTTTTCAGCCATAAAAATCCTCAATCCCGAATGCCTCAATCGTGTTCCAAGTTTAATTATAGAATAGCAATTTGTCAAAGCCACTTTAAGACGGCTAGTTGAGCTGGTTTGGGTTGTGGAGAATCATAACCAAATTGTTTAACAACACTGACGATATTGATCAATTTGATTGCCATTACCCTGTTTTGGTAGACCTTTACACCATTTACATCAAATTGGATAAATGGTGCCAAGACCTGACAGTTAACCAAATAAGCGTAGTTAATCTTACGAACAAGATTTTATTGGCCAATTTTAAAACACGCTACATTGCGTTTCTTATGGGGCTGAATCAATTGTAACCAAAAATAGGGCCCGTCATGGCCAAAAATAGGCTATCCAGCTATTTTAGGAGTACTGTACTAATCGGCGCGCACTCGTGAAAATAGACAGGTTTGCTAGCGAAAAAGGGGGGTGGCTCTGTGAGGCATTAAACTACACTAAAATACATATATGGCCAAATTGGGGCTGAATATCTATCCAGTAAATGCCCCACCCGCTAAACAAAGATTTCTGCGGGTAAAATGTACATTGTAAACTGGCGTCTTTTTGGTGAAATATGCGGTCATATGATCGCTTGTGGCCACAATCTCCTTTTTATTTTTATCATTAGCTTTCACTCTCGTTTCAGTATTATTGGTTCCATTTGAGGCATTTCCATTTTCATTGCTTCCGGTGGCTCCCACACTTCCGCTTGCTCCGCTTGATTCAGATGAAAATGCTTCTGGTTGTGGACCAGCATCATTTGTATGACGTTTAACATCCCAAACTCTAACTGTGTTATCAGCTCCTGCACTTACCAACACCCCACCATCTCGCGAGAATGCTAGTGAATAAATGGATGATCTTCCATGTCCTTTCATCGTCTTGAGTCGTCTTCCGGATCCAGCATCCCATACATTAACAACACTATCTTCCCCAGCACTGGCTAACCACCGACCATCAGGTGATACTGCCATACAATTAACTGGTCCTGTATGTCCCATAAACATTCTTACACAGTTTCCTGTATGAACGTCCCACATCCGGCACGTTTTATCAGATGATCCAGTAAATACATAATTTGAATTAGGATGAAATTCGACACAATCAACATCATTGATATGACCGGCAAAGATTCTTAATGGATAGATATGATCTGTGGCCCAAAGTCGAGCAGTTTGGTCATGTGACGCCGTTGCAAAATAATGGCCCATAGGTGAAAATTTAACATCCCATATTGGTTGATTATGACCTTTATAAGATACTAAAGCGGAATATGAATCAAGTGACCATAATCTTACCGTCTTATCTTCAGATCCTGATATCAAATATTTATTATCAGGTGAAAACGATACTCCATAAACAGGTCCACTATGACCAACCAATTTTCTAGTATTACTACTGTTATTGGTATCTCTTTTGAAAATAGATTTCAAAGGTTTTCCATCTAAACTCCACAATTTTATGAAACTATCTTGGAATCCTGCAGCAACCATATTAGAATCTTCATTGAATTGAAGGCATGTCATATCGTTGTTAGTATTGTGGAATGTATACATACAAACCGAAGGTGCACTAGCTTGAATAGCACCCAATTTAATCTTAGATCTGGAATCTTCAACTGCTAGTATTGTTCTTTTAATATCAGAATAATCCTTAAGTGGTAATGGTAATGCTTCTCTAGCAGGAGAATCAGAATCAGGTTTGGTCATATCTTGAAACTCATCAACTAAAGTTTTACCATTTACTGGAGCTGATTGTTCATCTTTAATTTTTAATTCTGCTTCGATTTCCTTTTGAACTTCGGGCTCTAATGGTAATTTCCCTAATTTAACAGCTTGTTCATTAAACTTCTCAACTTCATTAGTCTTGGTAACATATTCAGGAATACCTTCTTCAGGATTTGCCTCACCTTCTTGATCTATTTTGTCAGGTCTTGTGGTTGAAATAACTGGATTTAAATATTGATTAATGATCCGAATTAAAATCGCACCTCCCACTGCTTCATTTTCATGTAGAAAATATAACAATAAGTTGATGGAAGTCTTAGATACAATGATTCTATACTTGTTTTTTCTATAGGCTAATGCCAACTCATTTTCTTTCAAATGCTCAGGTAATGAAATACCAGCAAGACTTTTGACTTCAACACCATGTAAAATTAAGTGATCAGTCTTGAACCGATCATAAAATTTCTTTGCTTGTGGAATTTGATTTTTAGCCACCATTTCGAGGAAACAGTGAATGAAAATTGGATACAAGATTCTCGATAATTCTGGTTTATACAAATCTAATGATGTATCCACCCATCTTCTCAACATAGAATAAGCAGTGTAGTATATATCAGGATCATTTTCTCTTTTTTTCTTTTCTTCTAAATCTTTCAACTCTCTTAATTCTTTTTCTTTACCCAACCTAGTTTCTCGATCTCTAGTCTCTCTTAATTCACGTTCCACTCTGTTTTGTTTATCTCTCAAGTCACGGATTTCACGTTCATGTTTTGACAATTTATCCTTTAACTCCTTTTCTCTTTTAGAAGCAGTTGTACCTCCTACAATTTCTGCGGGGTCTGCCAATTTAGAGTTGGCTGGAGTGACAGCTGGAACGGCTGGTGTGGGGGTGTTGGAACTTTCCAACCGCAACATAGACTCAGTCTTATGGTACCCTTTCTTATTAAGATACTCCAACACGATTCTGTTCAATTCTGCTTGGGAGAATTGGGGCTGCGCCCCTCTGGTTTGAGCAGGTCTGGCACCAGAAGCAGCTTGCCGCACTGCTTGCTGTTGGGACAGCGTACCTGAGTTGGCTGGAGCCTGACCAGAATTGCCAGCACCACCACCTTTATCAGAGTTGTCCACCATTTGATTGATTGATGGGTGAGTAATGGTGAATTGTTGTTCATCAAAGATGAGCGACACCGGGGGGCGACATGCGACATTTACCATACTAGTAAACCGGGAACTTTAAAAATTGATCTATATATCTATTTAACGTCAATCATCGTTTTTGATTAGAAGTTTAGCAGGATCCCATGGGCCCTGGAGCTCATTCTTGTACCTTTGAACGTATAAAAAGTAAGCCGGCATTAAAAATAAAATGCAAAAAGCACAAATCCACCAGAAAAACAAGATCTTTAATCCCAAAAGGGTGTATATTAGGACATTGGTAATTTGAAAACTTGCAAAAAGGAGCAAGCGGTGTAGGTTGTGATAGTTGTGTCTTCTGAGATAAAAATCAAAAAGTGGAAGTAAGATATTACTTTGGATTGAGAATAATATAAATGAAAAGACTTGGGAAGTTGAATTGAGACGTGAGGCTAACACTATGGAGTGTGAAAGTGTGATATTAGTTGAGATCACCGGTTTATATTCAATGATTGTGGAAGAAGTATGCGAAACTGTGGTGTTCATGCCATAATCGTGAAGTATGGTATTTGCAAGAAACAAAATCACCGACAACGCCCAGATTGAGTCTGATGATGTAGAACGAGTAAGTGACTTGAGAGCTGGTGATAAGATTGATAAAATGAATATAATGAGGAAATATGATTTAACACTTGTATTTTCTTGTTTGGCACGGGCATGGGTATGCAATGGTTGTTTGGTTTTCAGCTTGATAAACATCTTGATGCAGAAGGCACCAGCTGTAAGTGCCGAACTACTTAATGCTGGCACTGTAGCATCCCATTTATGCAAATAAATGCCTGCAAAAGTAAGCACCATAATCAACTGGCTACTTAAATGGAATACAATTAAGGAAAAGTCCCCTAACAACTTGACATACGAGTATTTTGTAACAGTTGAATTCCGTTTGAGTTGAGAAAGGAATGATTTGTCTGTATAATTGTCGGGGTACGGTTGCTTCAAATAGAGTAGCTTTTTCCATGGGGGAAGTGATTTTGATGGGATTTGACGAAACCGTAAGTCCGAAGCTGGCGGCCTGAGGCTGCGTCCACTGTACATGGACCTTGGCAGCTGTAAATGTCGCGGACTGACTTGTTGTGACATTGTTGTGGAAGAATTGAAGTTGTAAGGTGTGTATATAACCCTAGCCTACTATTAGATCTTTAACGACCATTTATAAGAAAACTACAATAAACATGGAGGATTCCAGAAGGCTTCTGCTTCCAAAGCATTCTCAAAATGCATCTGTTTCTTCCACCAACTCGGTTCCTGGTCTTCAAAGAAATCGTTCCAGTACTCGTTTATCAAGAACCAATACAAACTTTACAGATACTGGTGCAAGCGTAGCCAACAATGATACCCAAAGCATTCGTACTGTGGATAAGATCCCTAGTGCTCGGCCCAGTGTGTCATATCTGGACAAACTCTGGACCCAGATCGATGTCTTGGATGATGTGAAGGCCATGTCAGGAGAGGTAAGATCGAAAGGATCTTTCTTTAATGATAAGTTTGATGAAGAGTTAAGGAGGTTGAAGCAACTGCAGAACAAGTTACTCGAGACGCTAGCCACTCAGCAATTCAATAACTCCAGCAAGCTTGAACATAGAAAACAGTTGAGCAGGTTGAATACGTTTAATGAACCAATTCCACAAGTATCGACGTCAATATCAGAGGCAGATGATAAATCCAAACATCAAAAGACTAATGAATTTTTTGGAAATGATGATCTCAGCAAATACTCTCAGGATATATTGTACAGAAAGCAGAACTTTGAAGAAATGAACCAGTACGTGGAAGAAATAAAGGACAATTTGGACAGAGTGAGAGAGAACATGAAGAGATTTGATGAGGCTACAAGAGAGTTGTGGTAGTACAATCATAGTGAGATAATATCGTTGCCATTCAACAATGGAAAACAGGGGTCATGAAACAAGCACCTAAAACCACCCCCAGTTGATACAGTGGTCATTGAGGGCCTACTAGATTTGGTGGTTATTCAAGATGTTTCAGTAGTTGCAAGATTACTTTATCAATGCATTTCATTGATGGTTTAAAAGGATTCATCATATTTTAAATTATTACTCGCAAAACCAAACCTGAGCTACTACCTAAATGAGGTTGAAGGTGAATCAACAGCCTGAGCTAGTTCACAATGCCAAGACGTCAAACTCCGGAATTTTCCGAACACAACAGACAGGTGATCGTTTCACCTTAGGAACCGTTATGAGGTATTTTTGGTATTGTTCCGAGTCGGGAAAACCCTGCTGCTCAAATTATTGGCCCCATGCATCAAAGTGGAGTGCAGTCCGGGGCCAGGGGTTACCTAGACAATATCTGGGGATATGATTTCTGGTGGGTATCCGTGATAACGGCCAAGTTCCAGAGATATAAGTATACTAATCAACATACTTTCCACTTATAAGAGAGAAGTTTATGGAGTGTCTACCAAAATTTGAAAACTTTAACGTCGTCTGCTTCAGACGGATCTCGGTAATTCCCCACCCGACGGAAAAACTTACTCAACTTTTATAACCTGATCTAATGCGCACCTCTGTACGCGTTTATCAGGCAATGGCATCTCGAGATATTTATGCTTGGACCGTCACATGATGGTTCTAAATAATCCGAGTTATTACTAATTGAATAACAACTACGTCGGATTACTTGCTACAATTTTCCCGGGGCTAAACTTATTATGGGTAGGCGATAGATCGATCTCCTTTTGCCTTTGACGGCGCACGACACTTTGCATCTGTCACAAAACACGTTTGTGCCCACTCCGAAAGTTGTCGGAGACTCATATATAACGTCCGAAATTTCTGATTTACTCCTCACTTCATATATACAAAATGGTTCATTTAGGTCCAAGAAAGCCACAACATAGAAAAGGAACCTTCACCGATGTTCCTGAAGCCTTGCTTGAGGAAGTTAAACAAATCGAACAACAGTTAACTGTTAGTGGAGATAAATTGAAAAGTATCACTGAACACTTCATTTCTGAATTGGAAAAGGGGTTGTCCAAGAAGGGTGGTAACATTCCTATGCTTCCAGGTTGGGTCTTGGATTTCCCTACTGGTAAAGAAAAGGGTGATTACTTGGCCATCGATTTAGGTGGTACCAACTTAAGAGTGGTTTTAGTAAAGTTGGGTGGTAACAGAGATTTTGATACTACTCAATCCAAATTTGCATTGCCCTCTTATATGAGAACCGCCACTTCGGATCAATTATGGGATTTCATTGCTGATTCCTTGAAAGCTTTTCTCGATGAATTTTTCCCAGATGGTGTGGATTCTCCATTACCTTTAGGTTTCACTTTCAGTTACCCTGCTTTCCAAAACTCCATTAATGAAGGTATTTTGAAGACCTGGACCAAGGGATTTGATATCGACGGTGTTGAAGGTCATGATGTTGTTCCTATGTTACAAAATGCCATTAAAAAGTACAATCTTCCAATTAAGGTTGTTGCTTTGATTAACGATACCACTGGTACTTTAGTTGCTTCCATGTACTCAGACTCTGAAACCAAGATGGGTTTGATTTTCGGTACTGGATGTAATGGTGCTTATTTTGATGTTGTTCAGAATATTCCAAAGTTAGAAGGTCTTGTTCCAGAAGATATTGATCCTGCCACCCCTATGGCTATCAACTGTGAATATGGTGCTTTTGACAATGAACATCTTGCTTTACCAAGAACTAAATACGATATCCAAGTTGATAAAGAATCTCCAAGACCCGGAGAACAAGCTTTTGAAAAGATGATTTCCGGTTACTACTTAGGAGAAATTTTAAGATTGATCTTGTTGGAATTGGCCGAAGAAAAGAAGTTGATCTTCAAGAACCAAGACTTGACCAAATTGCAAGAAACCTTCATTTTGGATACTTCATTCCCAGCCAAGATTGAAGAAGATCCATTTGAAAACTTGAGTGATGTTCAAGAATTATTCCAAGAAGTCTTGGGTATCCAAACCACTGTTCCAGAAAGAAAGATCGTTCGTCGTCTTGCTGAGTTGATTGGTGAAAGATCTGCCAGATTATCAATTTGTGGTATTGCTGCCATTTGTAAGAAGAGAGGTTATGAAACTGCCAACTGTGCTGCTGATGGATCTGTTGTTAACAAATATCCAAACTTCAAGGAAAGAGCTCAAAAGGGTTTGAGAGATATTTTTGGTTGGGAATCCAAGGAAGACCCTATCAAGATTGTTCCAGCTGAAGATGGTTCTGGTGCAGGTGCTGCCATCATTGCTGCTTTGACAGAAAAGAGATTGGCTGCTGGCTTGTCTGTGGGTGTTAAAAAGAATTAGATAGTGCATGAACTTAATATAACGAGATAATTGTCCAAGTCGGTCATAAAATAAAAGGCCGTAGAAATTAGCTAAAATTTTAGGGTGTGCTGCCACTGTAAGTTAGAACAATGGAAATTACACTCCTTACCTTCTAGTGTGGGTTGAGCAAGGATTTTTTCTGTAGATATCAAATTAGTTAGAGTACCAAAAGGAACCGTTGAGATGAGTGAAATTAGCTAAAAAAAAAAGATTATATTGATCTTTTTCAATTATTGGTCTTCAGAACAACAAGTACATTCTAATATTCTACCCATAGGTTGGAACTACTGAAGAGAGCTCTTTCTATAATTAAAAACGTTTCCAGAATATTAAGTCTTCACTACACCCTCGTGTGTCTTTGATCACGCGCGTTGTCTAATTGAAGGCAAACAACCATGACTGCAGTTACCAAGGAATCCGAACACATTGACTGGACTTCCACTGAGGCATCTGTTGGAACCGTCGACACAGATGCAGTCTCCTTGGAAGATTCTCAAAACTTAGATGTGATTTTAGCTGGATCGTCTAAGTTCAACGAGTCCGATGTCATAGCATTATCATCGCAAGACACCACTGATCTTGAGTCACTGAGCTTATCCAAACAAGTGGTGGTGCCCCAACTGGTGGTGTCGTTCTCGGTATGGGAAATAATAAAGAAGTCTGCTATTAATTTGGTGTTGCCATTCATCAACGGGATGATGTTGGGTTTTGGTGAGATTTTGGCCCATGAGATTGGATTTAGATACAATTTCGTGGGAGCTAGGGTCCAGCCTATTCGGAGAGTTCAGAGAAAGGAGCAATCGCAGTTCTTATAGATGTTGAAACATCACGAATGAAAATCATTAACCGAAGAATGAGTCAAACATACACGGCAGGACCATTTTATTGTTCAAATCAGGGGATGACAAAAAAAACTATTCGGAGCCTCCCTAGGAGCCACTTGAGTCGATTCATATCAAGCATACCAGGATAACGAATCTATATATGACACCTAATATTATTTAATTAACCGCAAGATGTTGAAACTAATCTTTAAGCTCTAGTAAATTTTCAACCGTCCTTTTTGGTTGTAATGCGGACCATAAAATTAAATTAATTTGACCACTATAGCTGCGATGATTCTAGTAAGTCTATTAACTCCTACTAAGCCACATCCCATTCTACCACTAGATGAAATATACTCATTCTAATCACATAAGGCCATGCCCTTAATTTATAATTACTCTGAAAATCTTCCAGATGTCAAGTTAAATGTCTACTTTTTTCACTCGGAAATATAATTTTTCGCTTACCCTTCAAATTAAATACCAAATACCTACAAATATCATTCACTACTTCATTAAAATGTTGTAACAAACATTCACCCTTTATACGTCTTTAGCTGTAACCAATAACACGTTTATCTCTAACTAGTGTTGGGCATTGATTCCGGCAACTCCCGTCCCCGCAGATCAACCCCGAGATTTTCCGGGCCCAACTCCGAGACAAAAATCGAAAAATATATTTAATACACCGCCCACTTCGTTTCTTCTTTATCAATCATGTCTAGAATCGAAACAGACGCCTTCGGAGAGATTTCCGTTCAAAATGACAAGTACTGGGGTGCTCAGTCTCAAAGATCTTTGGGTAACTTTGACATCGGTGATATTAGAATGCCAGTTCCAATCATCAAGGCCTTCGGTATCTTAAAACAAGCTGCTGCTGCTGTCAACCAAGATCTTGGACTTTTGGACCCTAAGCTTGGTGCTGCTATTCAAGAAGCTGCTGCTGAGGTTGCTTCTGGTAAGCTTAATGATCATTTCCCATTGGTGGTCTATCAAACTGGTTCCGGTACTCAATCTAATATGAATGCCAATGAGGTTATTTCAAATCGTGCTATTGAAATCTTGGGAGGTGTTTTAGGTTCCAAGAAGCCAGTACATCCTAACGATCATTGTAATATGTCTCAATCGTCTAATGATACTTTCCCTACTGTGATGCATATTGCAGCTGTTGTGGAAATTTCTGAACAATTATTACCAAAGCTTAAGGATCTTCGCGATGCCTTCCAAGCTAAATCCGATGAATTCAAAGATATTATCAAGATTGGTAGAACCCATTTACAAGATGCTACCCCTTTGACTTTAGGTCAGGAATTCTCTGGTTACGTACAACAATTGACTTTTGGTATTGCTAGAATCGAACAATCGTTACCAAGATTAGCATTGTTAGCTCAAGGTGGTACTGCTGTGGGTACTGGTTTGAACACCAAGAAGGGTTTCGATGTCAAGGTTGCTCAAAAGGTGTCTGAGCTCACTGGTTTGTCCTTTGAAACTGCTCCAAATAAATTTGAAGCTTTGGCTGCACATGATGCATTTGTCGAGACTTCTGGTACTTTAAATACTTTGGCAACTTCTTTATTCAAGATTGCAAATGATATCAGATACTTGGGTTCTGGTCCAAGATGTGGTTATGGTGAATTATCTTTACCAGAAAATGAACCAGGATCTTCTATTATGCCTGGTAAGGTTAATCCTACTCAATGTGAAGCAATGACTATGGTCTGTGCTCAAGTTATGGGAAACCATACCACCATCACCTTTTCTGGTGCTTCAGGTCAATTTGAATTAAACGTTTTCAAACCAGTTATGGCTTACAACTTGTTAACTTCCATTAGATTGCTTGGTGATGCTTGTAAATCTTTCAGAATTAACTGTGTGGAAGGAATTATTGCCAACGAAGATAAGATCGCCAAGGTTTTGCACGAGTCATTAATGTTGGTCACAGCATTGAACCCCAAGATCGGTTACGACAATGCTTCCAAGGTTGCCAAAAACGCTCACAAGAAGGGCTTGACCTTGAAACAATCTGCCTTGGAATTAGGGGTGTTGAACGAAGAGGAATTTGACGAATGGGTCAGACCTGAAAAGATGATTGGGCCAAAGGATTAAATATATAATACGTACAGTTGATTGTCTGATAATTATTATGCGTACTTTAACATCAAATGATGTTTGACTATGCTGAATCTATAAATATGGGTGATACCATTATAATGCAATAATTTTGTAAATGAACTTTTAATGTTCAGCTCAGCGAAATCGTAGAGCCTTCATATCCAATCGTAGAGCTTTTGGATCAAATCGTTATCTTTAACAGCTAACTGGCTGGGATCTTCACATCCTCTTTCTCACTGAACAACACATAATCCCTGTCCTTCCCCACAGGAAACCGTTTGACCTCGCCACATTCCAAACATTCATTCACCAAGATATCATTTCTTAAGGTCTGTTCTTTTGACTTATTCTCCACGTAAATCTTCATTGTAAGTCCCGGTATCAAATATGTATCACATCGTTTACATATCTGCCTCTTGAGTGCCGGAGTCAACTTGAGGACAGTTTTCTTCGCTACCAAGTCCAAAGTTCGGGCATAGTTCCGAGAGAGTATATCATATTTAGGCTTCACTGCAAAGTGTGAGGAAGCCTGGAAAAGATAGGAAATTCGAGCGTAGTGATCTTTATGAGGAACGGATTTTGGAGGCTTGGGTCCCTTGGGTCCCTTGGATTTGGATTTCTCCTGGCTTTTCTCTAGACTTTTTTCTTTAGGTGCCATTAGATAAAGAGATGGGTATACCCGTCCTGTATACACCACCTCCAATCCGATATTTGTTCTCGTTTTCTGGAGGCAAAAGAATCGACACAACAGTTATACCAATACCATGAGTGGATACGATAGTGCCTTATCAATTTTCTCGTATGTACCAATGGGATCATTAATTGAACTTTACTAACCTTAGACCGGATGGACACGTTTTCCGTACGTTAACCAATGAATTTGGTGTCAACTATTACTAACATTTAGAGGTGGAATATGCTTCTGAAGCAGTTAAAAGAGGAACATGTGCCGTTGGAGTTAAGGGTAAAGATGTGGTGGTGTTAGGATGTGAAAAGAGAACCACTTTGAAGTTGCAGGATCCAAGAATTACTCCCTCCAAAATATGTAAGGTGGATAATCATGCGTTATTAGCATTTGCAGGTTTGAATGCTGATGCCAGAATCTTGGTGGATAAGGCCAGAGTGGAGGCACAATCTCATAGATTGACTTTGGAAGACGCCGTATCCATTGAATATTTGACCAAATACGTGGCCGGAGTTCAACAAAAATATACTCAATCTGGAGGTGTTAGACCCTTTGGTATTGCCACCATTATTGCTGGTTTTGATAGCAACGACACCGTACCCAAATTGTTCCAAACTGAACCTTCGGGAGTCTACAATGCATGGAAAGCTGGTGCTATTGGTAGATCTTCTAAGACGGTCAGAGAATTCTTGGAAAAACAATACAAGGAGAACTTGGATGATGAAGAAACCATAAAATTAACCATAAAGTCCTTGTTAGAAGTGGTGCAAACAGGTGCAAAGAACATCGAAGTCTCAGTATTGAGATCGCATAATAGAATTTCCAAGTTGACTGTTGACGAAATTAAAACATACGTTGACCAAATCGAGGCCGAGAAAGAAGCCGAGGCTGAAAAGAAGAAACCTAAATCAAAGGATTAAGTAGTAATGTACAAATTATAAGGATCAGTAAATTAGTATCATAACCACGGTTTCAATTATTATTATCATTACTATACACATGACTTTAGTCACCAAAATTTAATCATTGGTTACTTCTTTCTACTTTTTTTACCCTTGGTGTCTTTGGTGTCTGCCTTTCTCTTGTTGTCCTTTGGTTTGTTTGAAGGTACTACCAGAAAGAATCCATCCAATCTACCTTGAACACCACTCTTTAATCCTTTCTTTAATTTTTCTGCTCCACTCTTGATTCTGTCTTCGCTAAATCCCTTTCCCTTTACCATATATTCAATCAATCCTTCAAGATTTGGTTCTTTCCATTTCAATGTCACATCCAGTGCAGGTGTAACCTCTGGCTTTAAGAATAATTGTCTTGCTTCTCCGTAAGGCCAATTTTCAGGGATTTTATACTTAGTCTTTTCAGGGTTGTCATTAACCCACTTCACAATATTATCGATCGATTTGTGTTCTTTGATAAGCTTGAATGCAGTTACAGGTCCCACTCCTTTAATTGTTTCACAATAGTCACATCCCAATAATATACATAAATCAATGAATTCTTCTTTGGTGAGTCCTAAGCCCTCTATAGCTTCAGAATAGGTAATTTGATCAATTGGCATTTTTCTAGCTTCAGCAAATGTCAAGTGTCTCAAGAGGTGAGGAGGTTCATAACATAAAGTATCCATATCTTCAGAAGCAGCAGCGAAAACTTTACCACCTCTTGCCAATTCAGCACATTGAGCTTCGGCTTCACAAGGAGCTTCTACATAGGGTATACCCATTAACTCAAGTAATTTTTTGGCTTCATCATTTTGTTCTCTGCTCACTCTAACCAATCTCTTTTCAAACTTCATCATTTCAGCAACTGAACCAGTGTCCTTTAAATCATCAATTTGTTTCTGGGCTGCTTCTCTCTTCAACAATCTCTTCTCAAGTTCACCACCCTTCAAAACAGGAGGTTTCCCATCAAAAACATAAACCGGTTTGATATTATTTTCTACCAATCTAATGGTTCTATAGAATAACCCCAGCAAATGAGAAGTAGTTTCACCATCATCATTGGTCAATTGTTGTCCATCTGATTGTCTAACAGCGATAAGGAACTGATACAAACACATCGATGCATCAATGGCCACCTTTCTTCCGAAAAGGTTCTTGAGTTGAAATTCCTTGAATGAGTTTGGGGAGTGCTCTTTGATAAGCTGATTAAGACCTGGAGTTAGTAGTTGAACTAGAAGAACAAGCCTAGGGCTATAGTGGTTTCCACTACCACCTTGTGCCCTCTATTGACTTACCTTTAACACCCATTGTAGTATAGTATTAAGTGATGAGTAACGCGACGCGTGAAAAGGATGAAATATATGGGGTTCGCAATTGGAAAGATGATGAAAAATTCATTTGAGTATGATAGTAGTAATATCATCTACAACTATTGTGAAACCTACACTTATATTTTATCAAAAATTCACTAAATTAAAGCAAGAAATAAATCAATTAGGCACGGACTCCATTCTGAAGATCACCTTGGGATTGTGATGCCGGTTGGACAGGCGCAGACTGTCTATTTGGGTGATTGCTGGCGTTTTCCTTCAATGCAATCAACTGTTTAGATCTAAAGGTTTCATAGTGGACTAATGCTGTAGTTTCAATTAAATCTTGCAAGTGAGTTCTGGTCAAGAAGTCTCTTAAGAATACAAATTCACATTGACTCACATCTTCAACATTGATGGCACCCCATCTGGTTTTTCTACCTCTGACAGTTTCACCATTAATTTGAATTTCTCTTTCAGAACCTGCAATAGCAAAAGGAATTAAAGATTTAATATCTTCATTCAATTGTCTTTCTTCATCATACAAATCTTCACTATCATATGGATAGATATTGAAGTTGTATTTGATAAATTCATTTTGTAAAAGTTTTTTAAATTCAGTTCTTTCATCAATAGTTAAAGAGTCTGATTTAGCAATAATAGGAATAACGTTGGCGATTTCACTCAATTTCTTTAAAGCTTGAACATCTAATTGCTTTAATTTTTGGCCATTTGGTGGAATAAAATATAAGATACAGTGTACTCTAGTATCAGGAATGTATCTTTCTCTTTGAGCAGTCAACTCCTTTCTCAAGAATTGAGAGTGTTGTTCCTTGATGTACTTTACCAAAGGTTCCCAACATTTTTCATTATTGATTTGATCTCCAAATCCAGGAGTATCGATGACATTAATGTTTAAACGAACAGTGTTTTCTAACAATGTATGAGAACTGACTTTGATCTCGGTGGTTTTTTCAATAGGTTCCAGGGTATGCTTTCTTCCATTAGACAGTGCCAACTTGGATGAAAACAACGTGTTGACTAAGGTACTTTTACCTAAACCTGATCTACCAACCACCATGATATTGAATTGAAATCCTCTCTTCAACAAACGGTTTTCGATCTGGGTGGTGATGGTGTCGAAACCAACATATTTCTTTGGTTGGGAGTTCTTGTGCTCTTCTAAGGATGTAGACATGTTGGGTGGTGGGTGTTTACAGACAACTGTCGTTATGTTTGTACGCGTAAAGAGAATACACGACGTCGGCTAGCCTCACGTGAGTTTGTGGGTGCAGTGCCTCCTGAGAATTTTGATCTGGATTCGATCAATAGAAAATACTTTAATCTCTTCAAGAATGAGCTGATAGGGGTCTATGACCATTGGAGGCAGTTGAGTAATTATCTCTTGTGAATGTTGATAAAAATCATGGTAAAAATGATTTCTTCTTTTTTTGTTTTTTTTTATGTGATTAGGTCTGAATTAGTATAAGAGAGTGATCAAGTCCAGGAGTCGCTATTCATATCGAGTCGATACAAAATTGGAGGTACTAAATGGACTCCAGTGGCTTTGAAAATATTCAATTTAGTTTAAAGAATTTTCTTCATGGTACATTTATGATGTGGAAGGAACTGATTTTAAAAGGACTTGAAATTTTTTTACCCGAAGCAAAACAGACTAATTTAATGGAGTATGTTAAAAGCTACCACTTTGTCAGAAGCAAAATTGCCTGCTAGTATTGATATGTTGGTCTGATTTAAAAGTGCAGCTCAACTTATACAAGTCATATAAAAAAAAATTTAAATGTGCTTCTTAACAAGCACGATAAGCTTGGATAAAATTACAGTACATCGATTCTCTTTCACTCCCTGCCCTAATTAAGATATAATATCTATGCATCCGTATTTTACACACTTCTATTCGTTGATATATCAAATCTAAGCTTGATCTGGTCCCTCACCCGGGCAGTCGCAGTCGTTCCAGTGCTCATTTTATTTCAATGAAAAAATTTAGTTCAAGAACCACCATGTCTGCTTTGAGAATAGGTGCTTCATGGACGCCCCAGGTCCTCCTTGGGATGATGCCTAAACTTCCTGCCCTTCCTATAAATATCATTTTCAAAACCCGTCAAGCCATAGATGAACGTTTGGAAGAATTAAGAGAACAAATCGAATCCAACAACGGCCAACCTCCTTTCATGATAGACAATGGGACTATCGTCAAGGCTGCTCCTAAGAAGAAGATGTCCTATAGAAGACACAGAACCAAGTTGTATGCTCCTGGAGACAAACAAATCAAACAACTCAACAATATCGTGAGATGTCCAGCCTGTGGTCATGTCAAAAGATCTCACTTCATGTGTATGCACTGTTTTGCTGAAATCAGAACCTTCTTGAAGGGGTTGAAGAGAGAAAATGGTTTGATCAAGGATGTGGAACCACCTCAACAAAACTTGGACCCAGTGGATGAGAAATTGGTGTATCCTGGTAAATACTTGAAAGATGATCAAATTAGATTGGAGGAGAAGAAATGGGTGCCAGTGAGAGAAGAACCTTTGTTGTTCAACAAGAACCAGTTGAAACATCAGAAATAGATTACTTCATAATGTGATCGACAACCACATAACTTCATAAATGTGAAGTTTAACAGCATAGTGGTAATCTTGTCGTAGTTCACTAAATATTCATGTACATATACGTAAAAGACAAACCATACCAGAAATCAGGCCATACATGTACTAAATTTGTAATATGAAATTTTATCTAAGTGATCAATTAATATATATATATATATATATGATTAAGGAGCAATACGGACTTTTTGCCAATTTTGTTCAACGTTATCTCTTCTATAAGTAATTCTATCATGAAGTCTACTCAACCCTCCTTGCCAAAATTCAATTTCTAATGGAACAATTCTTACACCTCCCCAGTTTTCAGGACAAGGAATGTCATCGTCCTTCAAATCTTTGAACTTTTCAGTGTACTCTTCATTGAGCGAATTCAATTGATCTCTTGATTGAATCTCTTGAGATTGTGGGGAGGCCCAAGCACCAATTTTAGAACCTCTTGGTCTAGTATTAAAATAACGCAAGGTGGTTTGTCTATCGACCTTTTCCATCAAACCTTCTACTCTGACCTGTCTTTCCACATGAGGCCAAAAGAAGTTCAATGAAGCATATTTATTTGATTCAAAGTCTTTGTTCTTTTTAGAAGTGTCCCAGTTGGAATAAATGATAAATCCCAAATGATCCAATTCTTTCATCAAAACTGTTCTGGATGACACCCTTCCTGAAGGTAATCTAGCAGTAGAGAAGGTTGTAGACTCGGGTATTATTGCTGAACCTTGGGGTAACTCATTTTGAGCCTGTTTGAACCAGATGTGAAATTGCTTTAATGGATCGGTATCGATCTCATTTTCGTTCAAGTGACCCTTTGTATACTGGTAAGTTTCAGGTGCAAAGATAAGGGGATCTCCAGGTTTGGTAGTCATGGTACGTAAAGTGTGGTGGGTGGGTTGGAGAAGTCTGGGGCAGCGAGTGAAAGCAAATTTGTACATGGGGTTACTTTTTTAGTGAGTCAGGAATGAGAGTGGTATGACTGAACAACGACAGAATTAGTGACTAGCAGTGCGTACAAACCCAATGAATAAAATTAGTTTGGGTTGGGTTATTGGAGCTATTGAATAGTCTCACGATGGGTTATTTTGCTTCTAATGGGGTTGACAAAACTGTCTCTTGAAGAATTATCATACTCCGCAGGTACCTAATTCAATTTTAGTATTGTCATTAAATATGTGAATTTGTGGAGTGAACTCCTTTGTAGAGTTGAATTTACACCCACTAATAAGCATATGTTGGATCAACCTACCATCATTAAGTTATCCTCATAAAACCACCAGGATTTCGCATACTAAACTCAAGATTCTGGTCTCTAATAATATATACCCAACTTCAAAATACCCAAGTAATTACACACGTTCCTTCCTCAAGTTACACTGGAACGATCATATTAATATCATATTAGTATGCCAATACTCCTCTAATTATGGCCTTATTTTAACTCTCTGATGTTTCGCAAAAGAAATTTTGTCGTTTGATAAATCAAAGGATGAGCCTTTACAATCCACATCGATAAGACCATTAACCCCACAAGAATTGCTGATGCCAGTTCCCAGTTTCGATGGCGAATCTCAAGCCAAGAGAAGGAAAACTGAATCATATCCTGATCAAAACCGTCTGGTCTCCTTATTCAGTAAAAGTTTAAGACATCCTTTAAATGTCAAGCCTAGTGGAAATGCATTTTTACCCAAAGCAAACAATGCCAATCAGCTTTCAAGAGAGGCCCAGATGGGCTCTTTTGCCAGGTTCTCGGATGACATGATGATGTCATTTTTATCCTTTATCACAGATGTTTCCTCCTTGAAAAATTTGGCCCATACTTCAAGAATAATGTATGCATTTTTGTATGACGAAGATTTATGGAAAAAATTGTACGTTAAGCAACTTAAGCAAGGCCAAGAAGAATCGAGATGGTATGGTTCGTGGAGATGCAACGTCTTGAAATTAGACAAATCACATCAAGCCAATCTTCAAATTCCAGATAATTTATTGTGCTCCGACGTATTGTACAGACCCTTCCAATGTTCTCAAATTGATTATCATAAGGTTTTTAGTAAGATTATAGCAGAAGAAACCATTTATCATAAAGATGCTCTTGAAAATTGCTTAAGAGTACTACCTAAAGGTAGAATACAAAGAATCCTGGAAAATGATATGACAGCTGATGACTTTAACACCTACAAGCATAATGCGCCTTTTATTTTGGTCAATAATAATGTGGACAGATGGCCAAAGTGGGATTTCGCAACTTTACTTGAAAGATTCCCTGAAGTGAAATTTAGACAGGAAGCAGTAGAATGGAATCTTTCCCTTTATGACGAATACTTGAAAAACAACCGAGATGAAAGTCCTTTGTATCTTTTTGACTGTAATAGTGATGCAATGAAAACTTTGAAGAATGAGTATCAAGCCCCAGATATTTTCAAGAACGACTTGTTCACTATTTTCAACATTAATCAAGAGACAAATTGTCGACCAGATCATGCATGGTTAATTGTTGGGCCCAAACGGTCTGGATCAACTTTCCACAAAGATCCTAACTATACGTCTGCGTGGAATACTGCATTGAGTGGTAGAAAATTATGGGTAATGCTTCCTCCAGATATAACGCCTCCGGGAGTAGGGACTGATGATGAAGAAAGTGAAGTAACTTCTCCTGTGGGAATTGCAGAATGGGTAATGTCTGGATTTTTCAATGATGCACTCAAGATTGAAGAGTGTATAATCGGAATGACTTTTCCAGGAGAGTGCATGTATGTTCCAGCAGGATGGTGGCACTCAGTTATTAATTTGGATGATTCAGTGGCATTGACTCAAAACTTCGTCCCTAGTTCAAAATTAGCCAATGCGTTGAATTTTCTTAAGAATAAGCTGGCCCAAATTAGTGGATTCCGTCCTCGTCAAGTGAAAAAGGTTCTTGACCATGTTCTTGCGGAGCAGTCTGAGACTGCTGAGGGTCTTCAGAAACTTAAAGAGTATCGAGATAAATTTGACTCACTTAATCTAGGAGAAACCTTGGGCAACGAAGACTGTGGAGAAATTTCGGGGATGCCACCCATGCCAATTTTTGAATTGTTTCAGGTTCTCTTGAAATTAAACAATAAGGAAAGTGAACTTACTACTGCATTAAAGACATTGGAGAAGATTGAAAGAAAAGCTCGGGAGGTGAAGGAGGGAAGGAGTGAGGCATGGGAAAAGCTCATCCTGACAGAAAATAAAGAGGGCGAACCAGCTCAGGCCTTCAGCTTTGGATTCCAGTTTGACGAGAGTAGTGATGAGGAGTCCTGATAGATGTATAGATGTATATAGATGATATAGAATTACGAATTACGGAGCTCAATTTCAGTAGCATATATTAAAACATGCCAATGATATCAGATGTTATCACAGTTGTTGTGTCATGTCCAGTTCAACTATGATACACCCTCTGATGTTGGACAAGTGTGTCAGAATATTTTCCAAAGCCAAATTGATTATGTCTAAAATGCTAGTAGACACTATGTTTAAAAGGATGAATGATAGCAGCATTCCGGCTCTGTACTGATCTTGTTGTATTGGCTGACAATACTAATCTAAGTCGCTCTTTTCCTGGTCTTGCGACCACACCGACCCTACCGAAGTGAGGATGGAATAGCTCGTCTCATATCCTTCGGTATACGATTCATGAAGACCCTTATCACGATGTATCACCTCAATGGTGTGAGCAACCTGGTAGTGGAAGAAATAGCGACATTTGGATGTAAAGTAGAGGGAACAATGTGTGCACTTGAGGTGCCGGTGAGGCTGGAAACGGCCGCGAACGGCTCTGTTACGAACAAGAATCTCTTCAATTAACTTAGCCATAACAGTCCGGTTATACTTAGCAGTTCTCCTTTTGTGTTTTTGCAAGGGCATGTGTAGTGAACAGATTTACGGTTGACAGTTATTGTTCAACAGACCCTTGGCTGCAAATCCTGCGCATTTCACTACGGTGATCACACACACTAATTCATGGACCATATATTTTATTATATCTATAACTATTCAAGCGAACTTGGTGGCATATTCGTGGAACTCCTTAGCTTGGATGTGAGCCACTTCCAACTCCAAAGGAGAGGGTTGTCTAGAACCGTCTGGACCAGCGATAGTACCAGCACCCCATGGAGAACCACCATGTATTTCTGAAACGTTGGTGAGTTGTGCAAATGTTTTGGCGTAACCTAAAGGAACGAATATTATACCGTGGTGGATCAACACTGAGAGAGAATTGATAACAGTTTCTTCTTGACCTCCACCAAGAGAACCAGTGGAAACGAATACACCAGCAATTTTACCATGTAAAGAACCTTTAGCCCACAAACCACCAGTGGTATCCCAGAATGCCTTCCATTGGGCTGGGAAAGTACCGAATCTAGTTGGAATTCCGAATAAGAATGCGTTGTACTGAGTTAAGGTTTCGGCGCTAGCAATTGGATAATTTCCCTTAGGAGGAGCATGCATTTTGGTCAACACATCTTCGGACAATGTTTCCGGGACTTGATAGATATCGGCCTCACCTCCAGCGGCTTCAATACCCCTCTTGGCTTCTTCTGCCAAGGTAGCGATGTGTTGATATAAAGAGTAGATGATAATAGCGACTTTGGCCATGATTGATAGATTGTTTGTCAATAACCTTTCAGTTTCTCGGTTTATATACTGTCAACAACCATTTGTCAAGTTTACTAATCAAGTCCATCAAGTGCCGAAATAGGTAAACAAATTAGTGGCGCTCCTACTGTTTTTGTAGTAATAAGTGAGTAATATTTTACCGAGATTTGACTAATGTTACTATTTATTACTAACCCATACAAAAAACCTTGTCCCTCTTATATATTCAGGTTCGCCTTGGGTACTCAAGATCAAAGATGAAAGTTGCAATTATTCAATATTCCACATACGGCCATGTTACAACGTTGGCTTCAGCCATTAAAGAAGGTGTTGAGAACTCTGGCGTGGCTTCGCAGGTAGACATTTTACAGATCCCCGAAACTTTATCTCAAGAAGTATTAGAGAAGTTACATGCTGCTCCAAAACCAGATATTCCAGT
The DNA here is from genome assembly GCA_030561405.1 of Suhomyces atakaporum. Classification (NCBI taxonomy): domain Eukaryota; kingdom Fungi; phylum Ascomycota; class Pichiomycetes; order Serinales; family Debaryomycetaceae; genus Suhomyces; species Suhomyces atakaporum. Next base: position 170,745 of record JAKTXH010000021.1, read on the forward strand.
AGCAACTCCCGAGTTGGTGGCTCTGTACGATGCATTGCTCTTGGGTGTCCCCACGAGGTTGGGTGCCGTTCCTGCTCAATGGCTGAATTTTTGGGATGCCACAGGGGGGTTATGGGCCCAAGGCGCATTATATGGAAAACCTGCGGGTGTATTTGTTTCGACAGGTTCTGTCAATGGAGGTCAAGAATCGACTGTTCGTTACACCTTAAGTGTCTTGGCCCACCACGGGTTACCATACATCCCCTTAGGGTATGCCAACACTCCTGAATTGTTGAGCTTGAACGAACTTCATTCAGGAACTTCATATGGGTCGGGAACCTATGCTGGTAGTACTGGAGCAAGACAACCCAACGATATTGAATTAAAAATTGCCAGAATTCATGGTGAGACCTTTGCCAAAACGGCTATTAAATTCTACCCCGAGTATTCCAGTTCCAGATCGTCCAATTCTGAGGAAAAGACGGTATCCTCTCCTACTCAAGAGAAATTACCTACTGACGAGAAAACGGATTCAGCTCCAAGAGTCGCCCAGTCTACTAAAACTGTGCAACACACCGAGAAAAGTGGCTGCTCTAAGTGTGTGATAATGTAATAATTAAATGCCAATGTATAGATATAATTTATGAAGTAACCTTCACACAGTCAATAATTTTGCATCCTACCAATATGCTGCACAACTGCGACGGCATGTCAAAATTCTTAAATTGTTTGACACGCTTTACATTTTGTGTCTGGGACTCTATTGGTCCTCAGTCATCCATTATAGTTATACTATCAATAATTCGATTTTTTTGTTAGTATAGTTTTTATCAATTCTCTGTTACTTACATGCCCCAAAACCACTCTATCTCAACAATGCAACTTAACAAGTATCAAGACTGCCCAGCAATAAGCCTCAAGTCAAACGTCTCGAAGACCCTACAAAGTTTGCCCTCATGGTCCGCCAATATATTGACAACTAGGAAACGACTTGTAACAGTCCACACCTTTAACATATTCGCATTGCAAATATTGGATCAATCCTTCAATAAGATAGCCTAAAGGTGCTGTAATTCCGAGCCGGATACAGTGACGTACCGAAAAGAAAATTGTGTGCTTGTCAAAAATAATAATGCACGGTTCTGTAACTTGATGCCTCCCTCAGTCAAATATAATTCCGAAACACTTATGAGTTCTGCATGAATGGTTTTATGAAGAGTAAAAGCTATTACGAAGGAGTTAACGAAGAGAGTTTCAATTTATGGTAAGAATACATGAGATCATCTTTGAGAATAAATAAGGTTAAAGGTTATCCAAGCCTCATTTACTCTAAGATGCCCCACTTCTTGCACGAAACAACACTTCCCCCATCGTTCAGTTCTTAAAGACCTCTTTTCAATTGAAAACAAAACCAATAAAATAAAACAATCATAATTCGATTGAGGAATGCACCCAACTGGAGCAATTCAGTACATGAGAACTCAACCAAACCATGTATCAATGTGTACCGTCGTAGCCAGTTACTGATGATTCAAAATATGATCAGGACTCCTTTGCCGGAATAATGACGAAAATGCATTTGACAAAAGTCATCCGCTCGAATTGACAGTCACTACAAAATTCAATCATTTCTATCTCGAAAGAAATGTAGCTTAGTCAAAACGGTCAGATTTCAGTAAGCAATTTCCGTATTCTCAGGAATCCAATTTCGATCAAGAATATCGACTACTGGTCAATAATCTCTTTCGAGCATTTTGAACTTCTCAGAACTGTTCCCAATTTTAAGGCTCCACATGGTTATAACGACTAATGGTCCACACTATATGAGGGACAACCAAGGCTTCCAGAGTATTGCAGTATGGGTTTTCTAAAAAGCTGCGGACAACCTCATGGCATTACGGTACTTGAGTTGAGTTCAAGATCAGTCCAGCCTATGCAACAAGCACACAATAACAACACCTTCTAGGGCGCTCACATAACCTTGCAATCCTTATAGATACGGCGTATTTGTCGCTGTCGAGCATACCGGGGGGTAACGAGTGGAAGAATGAAGCAATGGGTTATAGTGTCAATCAATTGTATATATATCAAGGCATCACGTGATAACGGAAGAGAAGCTTAAATATAATACCAAACAATTCAACGGGTATTGATATTATCATATGACAACCTACAGTAGTGAAGCGACTTCTATTAGTCGATGTTTTTGATTTTGCTTCTATGATGTTTCTTGTTAATTCTGTTGATATATTTTCACCAGACGCGATAATATACTCGCGTTATAAACAAACACCTATGGGTGCCTACGACGATAATTTTTGGGGAATAGGAGAACGGAACATCCTCAACCGACCACGAGCCAATACGCCCAATGGAGTGGCTTCTCTGGTAGTTGCTCTTTTCAGTCAAGCCACTGAGGAGACTCGCAAACCCAAGAAAAGAAAAATTCATGTTTATGGTGATGATAAAGCACTGGGGACTCAAGTGGCTAGATCATCTGGAACCAAGCCTACTGTACTCCAAGAAATCAACGAAAACTTGCCCAAAAGTACTGATGAAAAGGGTCATAAGATCGACTTATTGGATTTGAATCGATTATCTTCTCAACCTGATGAAGGGCCACAGAACTCCACAAAGAAAGCTTCCGCTATCCCAATCAGTTTTCTTGTCGATGTAAATTCTAGTCCTGTGATTGCAATGGAGGCCCCCAAATCAGATGAGGATGATGACGTGATATTAGTGGGGAAGGAACAAGTACCTGGTTTAAGAGACTCGCCAGAATTTGTTACTGATAGCGAAGAAGAACAAGAGCTTTTATCTAGTTCTCAGAAGTTGGGCCAGCCAGTGGAAGTTGCGGCTTGCTCCCAATTGAGTAGTTGCAACTTCCAGGCTGAGGATCTATCAGCCAGCACAGGTGAATACGATTACGAATACCACCACGCACCAGATCCACAAGAAGAGGCGGCTGAATCTGAATCTGAATCTGAAACAATCGAGCATGAGGTGAAACAAACTGATATTCTTGTACCTGTTAACGAGGTTGTACATGTTGAAACGTTGAAAACTACATTAATAGAAGAAGAAAAAATGGCACCTCCAATTGCTCAACCACAACAGATGTATGTGACGCTTAAGATTTGTGGAAAGCTGAAAACGTCAAATGTACCGAAAGCGAACGAAATCGAAGATCAAGCTGTGACAGAACCTTTGATACGACACCAGCTGAAGATATCAAAAAGTGTGGTACAGGAATTATCAACTCCCACTGAATCTAAGAACGAATCTGACTCCACCGTTGAACAACTCACGTTACCATCAAAAGCATCCAATACTAGTGTTGATAATGAGAACAAAAAACCAGCGGGGCTGGTAGTATCGCGTCCTCTCCGACCACTTAAGGGGGGTAGTTTGGCAGATATTTGTGGCCGGACCAACCAAGCACGAGTTCCTGGGCGAGTAGGACTTTCTCGGCGAATCAAAATAGACCCGTTACACCGCTTAAAGAAGAAATGATGGTTATAGAATTATGGGTGCTTAGACATATCTGGTCTAAGTATACTGAGGAATGCGGTAGTAACGTGGACCTACGGTGTCGAAGTGACAAAACAGGCACAAACTATAATAGACACGATACAAAGTGATAAATTAATGAACAGACCCCCCATTGCTTCAAGTCTGTAGAAATACTTTTTGTTTTTCACGTTGTTTCCTCTCAATCAAAAATAGAAATTTTTAAGACAAAACGTGCTTGGTCTAGTGTTAGGACCGTAATTTGAGATATCAGTTTTCACTGGAGCTCGCCATCAATCAGAAAGAGTCTCTTTGCAAGTACAATACAGTAGAACCAAGTGGGAAAGTATTTGCAGCCATAACCCTAATGATATATGCGGTGGGCGCACTACCCCAAAACTATATAACCAGTGGAATTCGCAAAATTTTTCCTCATGCTAAATCCGGGACACTTGCAACGAGCGCCCATGCCGGACTAGTCCCTAGTGTGAAGCGTCCTCTCTAGCCCGGAAGATCAAATGAATGCTATGTTCAGTTGTTATTCTAGATAAGTGGAATAATGACTCTACGAGTGTTTGTACATCCTCTAACGATGACCGATTTTTCTTTTCTTTTCTTTCTATAGTGCACGCTTTTTGTGGTTAAGGCTCTGTGGTTGGGCCGGACCAAGTTTCTATTTTAAGCCCTACCAATCATTTCTTATTTCCAAATGACCTTGAAGCACTACAACACCTGAGAACTAATTCTGTGGTCTATTTTGAAATGGGATGACCATCTGCAATTTGAGTTTCTTCTTTCGTGGGTGCAAATTTTTTTCTGGTTCACCACGACTCTGACTCGGTTCCGTTGTGAACACCGTTGCGAACACCGTCCTGAACATTAAAATTGGGTGCAAGTTATAATTGGACTGAAATTATTAACAAAACCCTAACCAGAAGTGAGGTGACAAGCACAAGCACCGGTGGACTGACCTTAAACCTTAAAACCCCTAAGTTTGATACGATGATGAAAAGTCATTAACTTCGAAACATTCATTTAATGTGAACTTGAAACCGTTGACTTACACATGAAAATATTGTAACGCTCCGCTCTAAAAAAGACTACAACGTCCGAAGATGCTTAAAAAATTAGAAAAAAAAAAATTTCACCATAGTTGCCGCTACATTTCAACTGTGATTCTGTTACATCTGATGTAGCCCATCGGTTCACTCCGAAGGTTTTATGCTTACATCCCACTCCTCACTGTGGACGTCGCGAACGACATCATATACATTAAGCCAATAATTATACAAGTTAGAAGTAAAAGCACGGAGTGCGGTCGTAAATCGTGAACCAAAAAAATGGTTACTGTCAGCAACATCAAAGTGCCAACAGTTTGTAGCGAGTAGTACTAGGTATCTTCTCGCGAGCACAAAGGAATGGTATGGTATTGAGTAGTCGTCAAACTAGTTCTTCCCCAAGCAAAATGTGACTGGTCTTGGGGTTGCCTTGGCGTTACCCTTCATCAGACATCTCTTGACATAGTCCTTTTTCTCATCAAACTTGGAGAAGGTGCAACCTTTGGTGGTGTAGTTGCTGGAGCTAGCAGACCCCGAGGACGACGTCAGCGACACAGACTTCTTCTTTGATAGTATGGACATGAGTAAAGAATTATGTTGGGAGCCGTCAGGTTATATAACTATTCGGGACACCACTCAGGGCTAAATAGCCCAATACGGTGAGCGATGATGTAACCAATACCAAAAATCCCTCATATTGTCCTCGACTACCGCGAACAGTAATACGAGCGTGAGTAAATATAGGCATGCATATACTTGAGCCCGCCAGGGCCCTGGATTGAGGGATTTTCCCGGCGTGCGCGCACCGTTGCCGTCCCAAAGTGGAACAATCCCACCAATAATGGTAGTACCCCCACCACGAAACCGCTATTCTGGTGTGGATATTAGTGTCAGAAATTAACCTGTATTTCTTCCAAAACTTGAAACCACAAAAAAATTCCGCGTCAGCACATACCGCGTCACATTTGCCCATATTACTTGACAAATCCTCGAGCAATATGTTACCACAACTTAACCGAAAATACTCTAATCTCTCGGTTGATTCTTCGGATGTTACATGCGTATTTGTTTGGCTCTTGTTTTGATCTTTATTCTCATCATAATTCGAGCTTATTGCTATTTTCGTCGGCCATGCATTTTTAAAAATTTTCCTCGATTGTTAGGATCTGTACGCAGGGGCAGACTACGTCATACCATATGAACAAAATCTTACTGAGTTCTTCGTATAACAAGTATCCCATGTTTGTTTAAAAATGGGCTTAACTATAGAGGTGGCTTTGTTTCAGTTATATCTGTTTTGGATCTCTTAATTCTTGGTGAAATTCACCCCATAATTTTGGTTTTCTTTTTCATGTTCATGTTGTATCACCTGGCATTCCGACTCGTCAAATCCGACACGTCTATTTTTGGGAGTCCTTAGTCCTTTTTAACCGGCTACCTAAACTCGTGTCACTAGCTAATTCATACCCGACAGATCTGATCTAGCGTTGTAACAATTTCAGATGAAACGGAATTCTCGCTAGCCCCGATCGTGTTAATTTTCTTTTTAAAGTACTATTGTCAATAGGAAAAGGGGTGATAAGAGTAGACAATACTTTGGTCAAGCACGTCAAAACAAAGGTGTCAAGTAAGAATACAAGTGTCAAGAGCTCATGAGTATCAATAGCCCCGTTATCTTGGCTAACACCATGGTATTGTCTACAAAAATCAAATGCAGTATCGTATGTAAGAACTTAGATAACCGGCCATGGGGGCATGACCAAGCTGGCTGGTCCATTAATTCTATTCATGCAACAGCAAGTGGTGGGAAGGGTATCTTTAGCCAGTTAGTATCAGAAACAGTAGGCTGCGCTGGTAAACAATATCGAACTTCGTTGCTGAACGCTAGGAACCAAGATCATCCAATGTTGGAACCTAAAAAAAGAATGATATGGTCACTTAACAAGATACGCTAATGAATGCAGAATGACGTGGTGGTATTGAATTATCAGCTCCATTGCTTTAATTTATTTAATTCTCTTTTGGATCCTGAATGATATTAAATTATCATCAGACATCTGTATTTTGCTTCCACTAACACCACTTTCCTCTTATTGATGACCTCTAATTCGTTTGTATTTGTGATTTCACTTAACTTAACTTGCTGTCTATTGAGACTCTGAATTTTACTATTGTCACTTCAATTGTAGCCCTTATGCTAGTATTTTGTCAAACTCATCCATGTTCTCCAACTCATCCTGTTGAGCAACACGCTTCATAACCTCTTTCTTGGACGACTCTTGTAGCACACCATCCAACAACAACTCGTCCAACACATGGTATGCCTTTTCAAACCCGAAAATGATATCAAGTTCACACACATTCGCATACATCTTGTCCATTTGCTCAACGAATCGATGTATCACTTCAAGTGCTATCAACTCGTTATCGCCACTTTCAATTCCCACCACGAAAAATAACGAAGCGTACCTTCTATATACGATCTTCATCTCTTTATATTCCAAAACATTACACATCTTGGCCCGTCTAGCCAAGATCAATGTCGTCAACTCTCTGGTTCTTTTGCTCTTGTCCTTTTGCGACAATGTTTGGTACCATTTGGACAATCTGACTTTGCCCTGCCTGGACAAGAGGAAGAGGAATTGTATGGCCATGATTAGAAGTAGATTGATGGGGATGTTGTGATTGGTGATACGTTTCAACTGTAGCGCGACCTTCCGGTTGTCGCGACGAAGGTATGTCGCGACATTAGACAAGTAAACCTCTGAATTAGTTTCTATTGACGAATAAGGCACGGCTTGCTGTAATTTACACAACTCTACTGTTAATAATTACATTTACTATATTTATTATATTCATTATATTTATTATATTTTTTAAAGGTGCTAGAATTAGTTTTACCTCTTTCCTCATTATTCCAATGAACTCTCAGTGGATTTCAAAAAGTTAATGTGTTGAACAAGTTCTTTACAAAGCTCTTGGCGATTCACATCACGATATACATCTAATTCGATGTTCAATTCACAGAGAAGGTGGAACAGATTGGTCCATTGAACCATTTCGAAATCACTTCCAGTTCGTATCTTCATACCTGTTCCATACAATCTGAACCTCTCACCCTTTTCATTAAAAATTTTACGGGTGATTTTGAGTTGCCATGGATCAAGTTTTGGCCAATTGGCATGAACAAATAAGATTCCAGGACCTTTGGCCAATAATTCATTTTTAGATTTAAGCTTCTCGATGTCTTTCTTTGATTTATGCTCAAGTTCTCCTCGAATCTTTGAATAGTCATAATCCTCCACGGGATCATATTGTCCCATTCCCGTTCCTTCAAATTCTGAACGGATATTGAAATATCCAAAAGCATTTAAAAACTTGGCCACTTGATAATACTTGTTATTAGTAGCTACTGTAGCAGCCAAAAAGGTTTCCTTATCACCTTCACCATCGGAGCCTTGAGAAAAAAGTGGGTAAAAATGTGATGGTCCAAACAAGTTGTAGTATAATGCTAATAAAAGAGCTTTAGTGTGGGTTTTTTTGGAGATCATAAGTTGTCCTGATTCTGAGGTAGGGTCAGGAATACTTCCTTCTCTCTCGTGCAATGGAATAGTGTCCAAAGGTACCAGGCCAATATTTGATTCAGCAGGCTTGTAGTAGCCTTTGATTTCATCGTATTTTGGTAATAATTTATCTTTACTCAATTTGAGACCAGCAATTTTATAATAATCTGGTGACGTTGCTCTTTTCCAGAAATCTGGCCAAACAATTAATCCATTAGAGATAAATGGATCCTTCTTAAACAAATGATCAGGTGAATGCACGGGTATGTTATCACTATCCAACAACAAAATGTTTTCAAAACTCAGTAGAAGAATTGCGAGGGCTTTATATTGGTAGCCTTCGAAATTAATCTGGGTTTTGGATTCATCATCTTCCACAACAAATCCTTTTTCAACGTCTTTTGGATCGTGTAACTCATATGGCAAATAAAGGCATTTGGCATTTAAAGAAGGGAAGACTTTCTCACATAATTCTGCTTCATATTCATCGGCTTTAGGAATGAGAACTTCGATGGGTAAAGTACTTCCTAAAGCTCTAATGTTTTTAATTGAGAGTAAAGTCAACCAGTTGAATTTACCTCCACCAACATAAACGATCCCATCTCCTGAATATAAGCCCTTTGGTGCCTTCTCTGGCAAATGGTCGATCACATATTTATGCAGTTCAGTCATGGACTCAACCTCTGATTCATTTAAGCTAATAAATCTTGACAAATACCATTCACTGAAAATCAAGTTGTTCTCTTCAAGTGAGTCATATCTTGCATGATAAATACGCTCTTTTGTTTGGTAAGTTCTTAGTGGTTCAATAACGGGTCTTCCCTTATGGAAAACTCCAAATACTTCTTGAAAGAATTTGTATGCTAATTTTTTTCTTTTATTCTCTTTCGATGTACTCTTGAAGGTCGGATGAGGTTTCACTATTTTAGGCTTTGATATTATTTTTGGTTTAACCCGTAAATCTTCAGGAGGAAAATCAGAATCATAGTCGATATTATTGGCTTCACTTAATTCATTTTCGTTGGAAGGGTACGAAGGAAGAATTCCTGGAATTTCCAAGTCCGGATCTTGTAATTGAGCAATACCATTATCGGCGTTTGGTTGTGGTTTGGTTGATTTTGGTTCAGTATCCGCAATGGGTAGATCAATCTGCGGGGTTTTCACCTTCTTGGGAGGTTCAACTTGTTTGAGGATATCACCATTTGATTCATCCACTTTTCCTGGCTTTTCAACCTTTTTGGTATCTTTTTCCTTCTTAGTATCTTTTTCCTTCTTGGTATCTTTTTCCTTCTTGGTATCTTTTTCCTTTACCTCTACCTCTTCATGGAATGGGACAGTTTTCTGCTTGAATGGCACTAACTTGGCTAATAAGTCACCCAATGGTTTGAACACCGAAACATTATGATCGGGATTATTTATTATGGAATCATCAGCGTTATTTTGAAGCAATGCCAAGTTTTGGAATATGATATAGAAAAGGATAATAAAACCAATGGCCGAATAAACAAGGGATGACTTGTTTCGCCGACGAAGGTAAAGACGCGATTTGATAACGAGCCGTTGAAGCAACATGGTCAATAAGGCTCCAACAATTACGTTGGACAACTAACAATGATGAGACACCAGGGAGTGATGAGCCTGTAAAGCGATGTATTGATCCACAATGGTGGGTATTGAGGTAAAGCCAAGATATGAACTCTGTCGCAAAATAGGCGGATGATCTGGTACGAATGAGTGAGTCTCAATTCTTAGTGGGGGAGATTTTTTTTTTTTTGACTGACTTTGGGGACGACCACTATAGTTTTTGAGAATATGTCTATAGGTTTTTATTAGATGGTCTAATTGTGAAGATCAGCTCAATAGTGGAAGATCGTCCAACGGTTAGATTTTAATATTGGGGGTCATGTGATGTGTGCATACACTGGGTCCAATAGATCGTTGAAGTTTACAAGTTGAATGATTTTTAAAAAGGAGTCAATTGTAGATACTTAATAGTATATGTATGATTTAGTCAATCAATGAGGCGTTGTTGTGAGTAATTAAGAAAATTTGAACTTGACTAAACTAATAACGGTACTAAAGGCGATTGCGACTGATATGCAGATTTGTACAATTTCATCTAATTTATAAATCCTCTAATTTATACTTTCATCTTATTCATAATTTCATCTCATTTCTAATTTCTATCTATTCTATTCACATCAATTTTTCTATTCTTTACTTATAATCTGAAGAAAATGCGGAGTACAGCTTAAAAATCCGAAAGAAAAATCGTCATCTGGATCACAAGTACATTGATTCTTCACGTACACTTGTGGGTTTTGAGGACACTTGGTGAATGGAGGATGGTAGTAACCAAAATCTTCAAACCAGTGAAGATCTTCTTTTTTCAGAAATAATGCAATTGCCATGGTATGAACTGGTGCATCACCCCACCTCTCATAATAAAATCCTCCTGACTGGTCTAAATACTCAAAAAAGTGTTGGTACTGAGAACTTTGAAAAATTGATAAGTCGGCAATCTCAAAATTAGACCAGAAATGACAAAGATTATAAGACTCGTAGATATCATCATTTTGGACCAAGGCTAAAAGCTCTTTTGGAGGTGAAAACTGTTTGATATACTGCTTAACAGTGTCCCAAAAGGTTGGTATGGTATCCAGATACTCGAAAAGGCTCACGGTGAATCCGTATTTTTTGTTATTATTTTTCATGTAAGCAAAAAGATCATCGTTGATATTGCAATAATATTTTACGCCCGGCTCAAGTCTCCAATAATACTGGTATTGGCTAACCAATGGATGTTTATAGAAGAATCCGGAAAAATATCGGCACATATGTCGATAACTTTCGGAATCTCCATAGGGAATATTAGTAGAAATTTGTCTCGTATGAAAGGCTTTAGCGAGATCTATATGAGGAGGATATGACCAATGCGATTGAGGAATTAGTCCGAAATTGAGCTTTCCGTGGGGAATATGTGACGATATCAAATATATAAATTCCATATCAAATGGTACATCATTAAGAAACGTATAATCATAATTATACTGATGGTTAAATCTATCCTGAATATTTTGTAACGTTTCTAAAAGCTGGAAAAGATCTGAGTTTCGACATACCACTAAAAAGGTAGCGTTTTGACGCGTATAAGTATCATTAGGATTCGTTTTATTTATGATAATAGTTTCGGCGAATGTCTGGGCTTTCAAAAACAGTTTCAATTTTTTATCGTTATTATCGAAATTTTGTTCAGGGGAAAATTTCCAATGAAAAGTTGAGGTTTTTGTGTTGTTTAATGGGTATACCTGGTGTAGATCACTCGCTGCAAGGTTTTCTTGAAGTTGTGTAACTCGATCTGGCTCATCAACATTCAAATATTCAAATGACTCGGACCCGTTCAAAGAACTGGGTGCAAATGGTAACGAATTCCATGAAATATGCCACGCATAAATGAATCTAAAACATGATAAAATGGCATGAATTTGCAACACTTTGACAATATTCATGAGTAACTTGACAGTTTGTATGGCGAGTTTTGATGTCCTTTGGATCGAATGCTGTGCCTTTGGAATCGGTATCTGCCAATGCTTAAAGCATTCTATGTGTAACAAGTGAAGATTGCGTAAAATTATAATTACATCCGAGTTCTCCATGCGCCCCATGAGCATCGCACGATGAGACAACTGAAAATGTGGAGCAAATAATACACAAGATTGCTGTAATATGCTGTAAGATCTGAGTCATGGAATCTGCTTATTGTATGTCCATAAGTAAATCCCTAGGACTACGATTAAAAATTTATGGCATAGAAAATTGAATTTATTCTATTAGTGAGAAGCTAACAAATTTTAGTTAAAGGTTTTGTTTGAGTTGAATCGAATCCCAGATATCCAATTTTCAGGCGAATTGGGTCTGAAACTTCCATTTCAAGCAAAATGGTGTATGTATAATTTTTTGGAACTTTGATGTTTTTCACCAAAATCGCAGTTGTGCACCAAAATATGAGTGTTTCAAATTCCAGGCACCAGTATATAAATTAAGATACAAGTTTTCCATTGGAGAAGATGGGTTGAAAATTACGCCTAAAAACAAAATTATAACCTTAATGGAATAGTGGTTTAAGCAAATAAACGAGCTATTCGCCATTAGATTTGAATCAAATAGATTAATTAGGCTCGTTTAAACAGATATTGAAAGAAACTTCATTATCAACTCGAATGAGCACTGCATTAACAGCTTCGACGGTGAACTTGTAGATATTCGTTTGCTAATAGTATTATGGGAATCAAAATTAATTCGGGAAATAGGACTACTCAAATAATTTTATCTTAAGCATAGCAATGATTGTTTATGATTGTTTATAGGAGTAACCATAAGAATTCCAATTTTTTCAGTATAGCCATAATTTTATAGTATTTCTCCACCCACGAGCTCTTTTGTAGCAATTATCCCGGTAGATTCTACACGTGGATATCAAGGTCTATACATGACTTCGCACTTCCAGATTAGTCTATGCGTCCTTATCACCACGTTTAGATCTACCACATGGGGGTGGAATTCCTATTTCGCGACTTTTGACAGGTCATCTATATTAAGTCCATAAGGCAAAAACATACAAAACACCACAACCCACAATTTTCCGATAAGACCAACAAATTTAAAACCAAGACTAAAATCATTCACAAGTCAATATCTCAATTTTTTCATTTGGTTTTTCTACCTTCCCACCCTCACTTTCTCCTACTACCATTTTGTTCCATCAATTGTCTCATTAGTGTCTCACACCGTAGTAGTGTCGATTGATATTCTCAATAAAATTGTTTTTTCACATCATGATGGACCCCCAGTCACGAACGACACTACAAGATGTACCTGTAGAGGTGACACTTATAGAAGAAAGCCCCGAATCCATCGTTAAAATGTCACATCCTTCTTCCTCATCATCAACAAGACCAAGATCAGCCCTTCCATCTCCATCGGCTTCCCCCACTTCAGCATCAGCATGGGAATTACATTCTTCCGAGAGTTCTACTATTCCCCAGCCCGAGTTTGTTAAACAAGACTCCCCCAAGCAGGATAGTTCTAATCAAGACTCCCCCAAATCAGATGTTTCTCAAGCTTCGTCATCATCATTACTAACCACATCCATACCGTGGCCCGCATCAAACAGAAAGCAGTCGACATCTCATCCTCAAGATATCCCCATTCCCAACCTTCTTACAGGGCGTAAAGCGGCACGGTCGTTGAGGCTTTTCCGAGGCGCCTCCAAAGACGAGTCTGAACTTGATGAACCCAGTGTTCAATCCCCCAAAGACGAGTCTCACCTTCAAAGTCTTCCTGAAGAGTCTCTCGAGCCGGTCTCATCGGCCACATACTTTCCACACACCCCTGCAGAAGAATCGGAACATCAACATGCTCCACCGGAAATCCATCCCATCCCATCACCTCAAACACAACATCTCACCGCTAAGGTCGAATTCGAGCATCTGAGTAATGGAGAAGTTACCAAAATCAAGGGCCATTCGCTAGAAGATGTGGATCCTCTTCGGATAGTTCAATATATTGAATCTAGAACATCATCACCTGCACCCGAAGAAATCATCCAAGAATCTCCCAAGCTTGAAAAACTGATAATTAGCTCTCAAGAATTATTCCCCTTGGCTGTGGAATTACGTCCTTTTAAAAATAAAGTGGGTGGTCATACTGCCATATTCAGTTTTTCTAAACGAGCAGTTTGTAAAGCATTGATGAATAGAGAAAACTTGTTTTACGAAGCAATTGAATTAAGACACTCTAATCTCTTGCGGTTTATGCCAAGGTACATAGGTGTGTTGAACGTACGTTACTCCAGTATAATTACTGAACGAGACACTCATGAATCGAACCCTGGGATCGAAATTCAGGGGAAAACATCCGATGATTATCCTCCAGAAGTAGTATTGGATGATAACAAGCATATAATTCCCGATTCCTTGTGGAAACAATATTCAGAATCTTTACCTTCACCAAGAGCAGAATCATACCTAGGTACTAGTCATAATAATAGCTATCATAGTACTGGGGGAGGGGAACCACCTCAAACTGAAAATGCATCAACCTCAGCTTGTTCTTCATTTAATTCCCACAACCCTCATAACTTTTCTTCAAGGCACCCTAACAACATCGGCTCCACCTTAGTCAACACCGACCTTCAGGTTCAAATTCTTCAAGAAGTGTTTCAACCTTCATTAAAACTTAATAATAGTCCACCAACTCATCAGGATGACATTTTTACCATGGACGAAGAAGAAGTTTCTCTGAAAGATGAATCACCTGCATTACAATCACCCGGTTCTCCCAATAGTTCAAGATATCCCCTTGTATCTCGTAAACATACTCGATTTGAAAGGTTTATTCTTCTTGAAGATTTGACCTCTAATATGACGAAGCCATGTGTTTTGGATCTAAAAATGGGCACCAGACAATACGGCATTGAAGCTAGTCCAACTAAACAAAAATCTCAACGGCGAAAATGTTTATCCACCACATCCAGAAACTTGGGAGTGAGAATTTGTGGATTGCAAATATTCAAAAAGGATCAAGAAGAGGGCGATAGAAAAAATCCATTAGTCAAAGATAAATATTATGGACGGAGAGTAAAAATTGGAAAAGAATTTGGTAAGATATTGGCTAAGTTTTTATACGATGGAGAATCGAATTATTCCATCTTGACCAAAATCCCTCAATTAATCGAACAATTCAGTGAATTGTACCAAGTTTTCAGCAAATTGGTGGGGTATAGGATGTATGGATCATCCATTCTTTTGATGTATGATGGGGCAGTTGACGATGGTGATGTTAAAGTTAAGATCATCGATTTTGCACAATCAGTAATTTATCCACAAGCTGAGGGTATTGATGGAACCGGAGAAGAAGTGACCATTCCACCCGCACATCCTGAGCTCGCCGATAAAGGATACTTGAGAGGATTGAATTCGCTCATTATGTATTTCAAACTCATTTTCCGAATAATCAGTGGAGTGGAATATGTCAATGCCCATCAGGCCCAACAGGATGTTCAACGCCATAAACAGAAGTTCATGAACAAAAATATATGGTTGGATAATTATGCTGAAACTGATGAAAAAGAAAAAGAACTCCCTTCGGATCCATTCGATACTAATTACCCAGAGTACTCCATTGAGGATGACGGAGGAATTTCAGAGTAAAAACCAAAATGATCTCGTGGTTATAAACTGTTATATAGTAACTAATGAACGAGAGGAGCTAATATGGAAAGTAGGGACATCGTAGTTAAAATCATCAATAATTGGATAGAAATGTTCATTGAATTGGTAGAACTTAAATTCAAAAGATAGTATTTGGTGCTCTATTCATTATCAATCACCAAATCTTCATTCTTGTATCATACCATCTCGCCAAAATATTTTCTACAACCTCAGTAGCATTGCTGTCTATGCATTCTAATTCGAAACGTCAATGACGTCACACCTGTCAATAATATAGACTATAACGTCACACAGGGTCCACAAGGGTGAAGTATAGACCCAGTGGAAATGTGACAGATTTTATCTATACATGCGAGTCTAGATCTTAACCTCAATAACGGTTGTATTAGATTTCTGGTCTCGGTTTCAGACACCTGGCCCCGGGCTCTCGGTCCCTCCATAATTTCAGATTCCCATCCATTTTCAGAATTCGAAAATTGATACTAAATAAATAAAATTAATACTAAAAAAAAATTTTAAACTGGTTAACAACCAAATAGATTAATATTTATTTATAACTAGGTTTAATTATTGACTATAAGGACTATTAGTGGAAGTATATTCTCATTTGATGTCGGGCCAACCCCGCTGTTGCTCCGCACGCACGGACACGTAATTGAGCAACAACCGCCTTTAAATCACGCCTATATCGCACTTATATAGAGCTCCAAGTTCCAGGATTTTCATTAGCTTTTTTCCATGCCACGTCGTAACAGTAACGCTCCATCCATACCAGTGGTAGCCACCATTGATATTGGAACCACCTCCGCCAGAGCCATTTTATTCTCTCAAGAAGGGGTGGAGATCGCAAAACATCAAATCGAATATTCTACCACCGCATCCGAAGCTCCAGCTGAATCCAAAAACACCGAACAGTTTAGAAGACGGTCGTCTCTTTTGAGACATAATGAACCCATTTTTACCGCCGAAGGTATTGCCATCAGTATCACCGATGATGTGGAAATTGAAAACAATGCGGCTTCTGTAGGGCCCACTCTTCGATTCCCTCAACCTGGTTGGGTTGAATGTATGCCAGTACATATCTTGGCTAATGCTGTCCAATGTTTGGTGGCATGTTTGATTACGTTGAGAAAGATCAACCAGAACCCCGCGCTTAAAGTTAAGTATAAGGTTAAGGCCATCGGTATTGCTAATATGAGAGAAACCACTATTGTTTGGTCTAGAAAAACCGGTAAACCTTTGAGTAATGGTATTACTTGGACCGATACCAGAACTTCAGAAATCGTGCAGCATTTGGAAAAAATGATCGATGATGAACGTAAAGAGGAATTGAAACAGAAAACTGGTTTGCCATTATCCACCTATTTTTCTGCAGCAAAATTAAGATGGCTTTTGGATAATGATGATGTTATCCGTGAAGAGTACGAAAAGGGTGATGGTAACTTGATGTTTGGTACTGTTGATACCTGGTTAATATATCATTTGACTAAAGAAAAGACATTTGTATCTGATGTCACTAACGCCTCGAGAACTTACTTTATGGATCTTGAAACAAAGGATTACGATGATGATTTATTAGATTTTTGGGGTATTGATCCTACTAGAATCCGTTTACCTAAAATCGTTTCTAGTTCTGAATTTTACGGGTCTTTTGCAGCTCCTAATTTATCCAATTTAGGTTTCCACAATAAAATCACTCAAGAAGCTTATGATATCTTGAAAGCCATCACTGGTGTTCCAATCTGTGGATGTTTGGGTGATCAATCGGCTTCCCTTGTGGGTCAATTGGCAGTGAAACCAGGTTCCGCAAAATGCACTTATGGTACCGGTTGCTTCTTGTTATATAACACAGGAACAAGAAAATTGATTTCCGAGCACGGGACTCTTACTACTTTAGGTTATTGGTTCCCTAATCTTGAAGGGGAAGATGGTTTACCTCATTATGCCTTAGAAGGTTCAATTGCTGTTGCCGGTTCCATTATTCAGTGGTTGAGAGATAACTTGAAGTTGATTGAAAATGCTAAAGACATTGGTCCATTGGCCTCTCAAGTCCCCAACTCTGGTGGAGTTGTTTTCATCCCTGCATTTTCAGGATTATATGCACCATATTGGGATGGTGGTGCTAGAGGTACCATTTTTGGAATGACCCAATATACTTCCTCCAGTCATATTGCTCGTGCAGCTTTAGAAGGTGTTTGTTTCCAAGTTCGTGCCATTTTAAGAGCTATGGCTAATGATGCTGGGGCTTCTGAAGATTTCTTGGAAGAAGCATTAACTAATCAAAATGAGAAAAAACCATTATCTTCTTTAGCAGTAGATGGAGGTATGTCTAAAGCCGATGAAGTGTTACAAATTCAAGCTGATATTTTGGGACCTTGTGTCACTGTCCAAAAAGCAGTGATTGCTGAATGTACCGCTTTAGGGGCAGCCATTGCTGCTGGTTTATCATTCAAGGATGAAGAAGATAGAGTATGGAAGAATTTTGATGATGTGATAGCCAAGATTCATGATGATAAAGCCAAGGACGAAAATGCATTCCGTGCTCAATTGCCTGATAAGGAAAGAAGAGCTCTCTGGAAGAGATGGGAGAATGCGGTGGATAGAGCAAAGGGCTGGCTTGATGAAGATCAGTGATGAATAGATAAATAGTATTTGCACTTTATATGATGAAGGTGATTTTAGTTCTTGATGGGACGGAACTTAGTCAAGTATAAGATGATCTTCAAATTAAATAGACCGGTAATAGACATGATAATTATACAACATTCGATTGCGGAAATGGTGAAATAGAATACCTTCAAAAGTTCAATAAAGGGTCAACTAGAATAGGTTTTTAACATTCAGTTATTTGATTTTTACATTCAATTGTTTATTATATACTTACATCGTTATACTTTTATGATTATTCCAAGAACATCGGAATAACGGTGGTGAGGTTTAACTTAATTAGATTTAAAAGCCTCGTGTTGCTGATAGTTGCAAGATCCAGATCCAGCCAGTCCAATATATAAAGTATCTTCAAACCCATTTAGCTATGGCTATTGGAATATTGTTTCAAGGATCTAGGATGTTATCAACCGGAATGGTTTTAGATTCACGATTAAATATAATAGCTTGGCATTCTTAATAGTACAATAGATTTCATTCTTGCTTTGCTTTGTATTCTTATTCGTGATTGTGTATAGGGAATGGTTGGAATATTGGGTAGTATTCATTTGGCACAATTTATGCACTAACAGCTCGAAAAAGCGTTTGCTTAATCACTCTGATTCTTCCTCTTCGCTTTCATACTCATCGATATCCAAATAGTTTTCTTCATCTTCATCAAATACAATTTCTTGCTTATCGTCATGATCATCCCCTATTGATAAATTATCGAAATTGAACGAGCTGTCTATCAAATCTCTTTCCCTTATTTCGTTCTTTTTGGGCGATAATGTAGTTATCACATCATTGAAAAAACGACTAGTTTTATGACTGATTTCATCAAAGGTTTCACTTTGAATTAATACTGGTGATTCTCGTTTATTCTGAAACATCGTAGATGCCTTCTTCTTGATATTATTGAAATCATCATTATGAATTGAAAACATATTAGATGCTCTTCTGGTAATATTCTTGATAAGAAAATCATCTTGGGTGGGTTCGAAAATACTAGATGCCTTAGTTTTAATACTTTGGAATAATTCCACACCACTATTGACTTTTTCAGGAGATTGACCTAATTTTTGTAACTCATTGGTGGTTTCCAAATGTGCTTGCTTGTAAATATCTTGTCTGTTAGACTCTTCCAATGCTTTAAATTTGGCTTCTCTATTTGATTGTTCAATTTGAATGGCTATTTCTTCAAGCTCAAACCTAAGTCGTTTGATATGCTCTTCATGTTGTTTAATTTGGTTTTGCTTAGCAGCATATTTATCTAACAATTGTTTGTGGGTATCAATAGGAGTAGTAATTGCAAAAGGATCAGAAAGAGCTGGAAGTTTTGTTTTGGTTGGTTCAGGTTTAGGTTTGGAACTTCGAATATTCTCCATCCGAGTCATCTGGGCCATTTTCAAATACTCATCTGCTCTAGCTTTGACCCCTCGATTTCCTATATTAATAGGATCATTTCTTAATGGTTTTAATGGTGATGTGCTAGAGACTGGTCTTGACCTAGAATAGGATTTGGGTGAAGGAGTCACCGGAACATTTTCTTTATCTACTAGCATATCTGGATTTGAATTGACTAGTTTTACCGATATCAACGGAATTGAAGAAGAGGGCCTCTCACATCTTTAGTTTTGCAATTGGGACCATTGCCCGATTCGGGAGAAGGTAAATACCGCGCCGCACCGGAGGCGGCGTGCCTCTGCTAAGGGAAGATTGCTGAAGAATTCATTCCCAACCCATACCTTTTGATTAGGTAATACTTTGGTATAATCATCAACTAATCGATTCAGAAAATAACAAGTAAATAAATCCTTAATTAACTAAAATTTGTTTGTTAATATTGTGATTATAAGAGGGGAGGAGATATCGTCTATCACAAGATATCGTGCCGTGCTCAACAATTTTTCTCACGTGCATACCAATTGCCACGCTCAATATAAATCCAAATCAACATCATTTCCTCCACAACAAAATGGCCTGCAATCTCTTCGCTAAAGTTAAGTGTACTATCTCCACCTTCCTCGTTTTATACGTTGTTTACTTATTCACCTACAAGTGTGTCCAATTGAAGGAAACTCCATTTGAACATGGTGTGAACAGTGTGATCCATCCTTTAACTCATACCCACAATCAAGCTTGCGATGCGTTAAACCTGGGTCACGAATACTTGAAGCCATACTTGGCTCAAGCCAGTCAATTCTTGAACACCCATGTTCATTCTCATCCATTATTCAAGCAATATAAGATTGAACAAAAACTTACATGTGTTAAGGGTAAATATGATACTTATTTAAGTACTTATGTGCAACAACTTTTCCAGTTGATCGAAATCATTGAACTTAAGGTCTATGAATACTTGGTTATTGC
The DNA here is from genome assembly GCA_030561405.1 of Suhomyces atakaporum. Lineage (NCBI taxonomy): Eukaryota > Fungi > Ascomycota > Pichiomycetes > Serinales > Debaryomycetaceae > Suhomyces > Suhomyces atakaporum. Next base: position 191,106 of record JAKTXH010000021.1, read on the forward strand.
TTATACCGAGGGTAAGAAGTATTACAATCAACTTTTGAAATAATTACCTAGTGAATAATGGGAATTATCCTAATTTGTGCATAGAACGCACAAACCTGAATTTGGTAGGATAAGCCTTGTATACACGCATAATGATATGTTTAATTGTGTTATGGGTCCTCTCACTATCAGTTTGAAATTAAAAACGCTTATTCTTGAACCCGTCTTAGTACAGTTCATGCCACGTTTGGATTTTTATATTTTCAGTGTATGTATATCAATAAATAAGGTTCTCTATTATATTCGATGCGGACTATTGTAAGGAGTTTAAATTTATTGCACCTGAGCCAGAATAACTTGTACCATGGATGACAACTATTAGAGTCCAGATCATAGTTTTTGATAAGTATGATAAACCTAAAACTAGTTTTTTTGATTAAGGTGACCTTTGGTCATTGATAATCATCCCCACGAATATTTGGAAAAATTCAATTATTTCAAAAATATCTCAATATCCCTACCGTAAATTTATTTTCGGTAAATTTAGCCTCTATTAGACAGGTTCCAGTTTATATTTCCTGATTACATGCAGCAACTATTTACGGTAGTCTATAGTCTGATTTGAGAGTGGCCCTATATCTCGTAATCAACTAATAATAACCTCGTAATCGTTCCAGATCGTTATTACCCTTCTGCATTGCCATGCACCTCTGGTGTTCTCCAGACTTTATTATTAGCCCTTATACTTTTTTTTGACAGGTATAAGAGTATAGCTCAGGGACCAAAATAAATTATTACTTATCAGTTCACAATGTCGACCACTTTAATAACTACCTACACAAGACCCGCTTCTTTGAAAATAGGTAAAAATGCTCAAAGATATTATCCTTTAGTCTCAACCCGTGAACTAGCCGCTACTGTTGCATCTTTCATTCCCGTCAAGAATCATCCTAAATTTGCAACCGCCCCACCTCCAAGAAATCACAAACTATCAGCTACAAATTCTTCTCAGAAAATTCCTGTCAAAGGAATTCCTTTATCCACTTCCATGTGTTCCATTATTATTAAGGTATTTTTGTTGGTACTAATATTTGGGGGGTTTCAACTTCTTCGTAAGGGACCCATGGTTAGTATCTTGTCATATACATATATTTGTTGTACAAGCTGGCTGATTGTGGAATCGATATCAGCTTCAACCTGTTTTATGCCACATAAGGGTTCCATTTGCCAGTATGAATATCAGTTTCTTTCTCTTTCCATGATCTTTTCCATCAACTTGATTTATTGGCTAGCGTGGTCAATCACTTTGGTGTTCCAATTGTCGATGTTGACATCAGTATTGAATTTTTGGCAGGTTCCATTTATTCGCAACCATTCACAAATGATTGTGTTTGTAGTATGGTCAACTCTTACAGTGAAAAACCTCCTAAGCTTGCGAGTGTGCTACCATAAAACTATAGCTATGGTTGCAAATATCATGATCTTGTCGTTGGTGGCTTTCACCGTTGTGCCTAATATGAGAAATGATAGGGGGTTTCAATACTATTCAACACTTCCGGTTAATGGCTCACAAACCACTAAATTATTGGTATCACTCGGATTAGCCTGGCTGGCTTTGAAATCGATAGATTTGATTCATTATTTGGCTACAGAAAATTCTGGAATCCATCACTCCATGTTCAAAATGGTTGGAACATGTATACTTGTGATGATGGGTTATATTATCACTATTCAAGCAGTACTAATGATGGTTTCAAGTGTTTTGAGTGTAAATTACAACAGCAATTTCAACTCCCCGATTGTACTTGCACTCTTCAATTTGGCCATTAAGTCATGCGCTTACTTGAAAGGGCCTGCCCATTTGATGATTTTGGGCTCGATCGTATATTCTATCAATTGTAATATTTACCTTGGATCAAAGTGTTTGATGGCTATTGAGGAAGCTGGCTACTTACCAGAGTCATTCATGTACAAGAATAAAAACGGGACCTCTTTCTTGGCAGTTTTTGCAACCGCCTCGTTTGGATTGATTTACATGCTACTCCAATATAAATTGGTGGCCACCTCGTTCAATACCCTTGCAAAGTTATGTGCTTTTTGTGGCTCTTTGAAGTGGATCCTAATTATAATCACCTACCTTCGCCTTGGTAAAATTTCCCTGGTTAAATCATTGAAGAATGAACTTGCGACCATGGCAAAAAGATTTCCCGTTCTGCTCTTTGCACTCAATTGTTTTACCATTGTAAACATCGGGCAAGTCGTATTAGTTAGAGGAGGTGGTATGGACATTTTTGTACTGTCCTGTTCATCATACTGGCCTATTATTATTATGGGCATGGTTGTATTTGGAATCAAGACCCACTGGAGTGAGCCCTTATTTGTGGAGTTGAGTGTGCCAAATACTTTCAGCAACCAAAAGCCACAAGCTTTGAAACTTGGAGAAATAGAGTATAGAGAAAGGTTCAATTCAATGTTGAGCAAGACAGAGTTGGCCAATAGGAAGAAAAAAGAAGTGATTGTCCATTATGCAAATGATGAAAAGATGATGTTATATTCATTTCAGACTTAATTAAAGAAGTAATGACTGTTCACTCTCAATTTCAGACGTTACTGAAGAACCCTTCAAGATTACTTCTTACTTAATTGCAAGTTGATGCTCCGGAAGCACGGCTTAGCGTGATGTATTGAATACATTGTATTCCAAATTTCCTTAATCTTGTAATATCCTTTCAGAGCTGAGTCTTTAAAGAGCAACTAGAATCAATAAACAAAAAATCGAAATTATATTCAAGTTACAATAAATTTTGCATACAATGGGAAGGGCTTGGTGAAACCACGGACATCCGATGTAATGTTCATCAGCAGCCGTGTCAGGAATATCCGATGCGTTACCGGGTGTTTCAGTCGAAGCCCTATTGTTCCAGAAGGGTGCGTTCAGCAACAGTCCAGTTTAAGGATACTTGACCCCTAACAAAGAAACGCCTCATTGCCACAACTTTGGGTCCTCTGAGTCTATTGACCATAATTGAGCCCCAAACAGATTTTGCTTAGGGCTACCAGAAGGTCTTAGTATAGTGAACTGTTACTATAGAAGCTGAAGCTCATGGACCTAGTCGCAACCGGTTAATAAATCTTAGGTATATGACGGTCATTTCATATAATTTGGCAAATGCATTTAAATCTGGGTACAGCTCTGATTAGTATGTACATTTCATACTAAATTGTTAAAACAAATTTGGCCTGCCTTGGGAGGACACTGACTCGTTTGGTTCAACTTTTGAGGTACTCGCAAATGTTCCCCATTGATTGCAACCATTCCCAACTGGTATTGTACCTTTACAACAACAGTTTCAGGTACAGTCGAGCCCCCCTGGAACATAACCTACAATTGTTGTATATATGATTTCTGCAATTATCGGCCAGCCCTGCATCACAATAGCTCAACCGTTGAGCGTAATAGTTTATTATTTTTATTAGTGATGATTCAGTTTAGCCTGACCATGTGGTCGGAGTGATTCAAACAAAGAGAGTATCAACTGAGTTACTCACAGTATTTGTTGGAATTAATACTATACTCTATAACTCTTTGATGTTTTCACCGAAATCACTTCTCCGAAACCTTCTCCGAAATCTCACTCATAAATCTCGCTCTCATCAATTTTAACACCACTCCTGAACAACACCCATTCGGGTTATCACCATGCACATCTCCTTCTGGCTTCCTCTAGCGGCGTTAGCTTACGCCTATTATATCCTTACGACCGTATGTCCCATCAATGATCCTGCCCCTCTTGTCATACAAAAGTTTGCCCATTCTCCTGTCTCATACCACACCTGTGTAGTCAGTCATGAGTATATCAAGCCAGTGTATTTGAATACGGTGGTTCCTTTTTGGCAAGACAATGTCCAACCTGTGATTAACGGGATCGATAATACCCTTAGATTGGGCTCTGTGATCCGGTACTTCAAATCCGTATGGTCTTTTTTGGATAAGGACCATCGTGTGGCCCATCTTTTTGATCACGTATTCTTGTATGTTAATTCCAAGATTTATACAGTGTCACGATGGATCGAAAACAGGGTAGAGCCTAAGGTTTACCAGTTGGTCCGTTTGAGTGCTGCTGAGTTGGCCTCTTTTTGGAGCTATGTAGCCCATCATGGTCATAGGGGTTACTTAAAAGTCTCTGACATCATTACAGAATTAGCCTTCAAGATTAAACCATATTCAGATAAAGTGTTGGGGTCCAAGTGGGTCTCGCAAACTGTTTATTGGATAAACCGTCTGATTGATTCGTTTTTGGCAAGGGCTAATACTGCTTACCTTCAAGATAAGAGAGATTTCATTAAAGCAGAATTTAAGAATTTGGTCAAGTTTGATGATTTTTACTATGGCCAATCACAACCGGCTGAAATTGATAGTTTGTTGAATGAAAAGCCAACTCCTTCGGATGATGAAACCGACGAGGTCACAACTATCTTTTTGACATCGACCATTACCGAAACTTCGGTACCCTCAGAAGTGGGAGTCAGTGTAGACTATCAGGACCCTGATGTGGAAAGATTGAATGAAGAATTACACGTCTGGGACTTCAAAGTTGCCAAAACCTTGGAATTGGCAGTGAATAATTTAGAAGTGGAAATGAAACCCATTGTGGATAGGGCAATTGCTTCAATCAAAGATGATATCAGTCAAAACATGCAAACTTTGCAAGTGGATAACTATAAGAATTACCAAAAGCTTAATAAAATGATCAGTGAAATCCATAAGGATTATGAGAGAATTAAACAGAAGGACGATATCACCATTGAGTCTTATTCCAGACAAGATGTCAGAGATCTTATTGCTACTGCCTACAGATTACCCGAAGATTTAGCCAAGGTCATTCAGAATGACTATTTAATTAAAACTCATGAAGATGTCACCAACAGCTACTTCAGAGTTGTTCAGGATACAATCGATATCTTAGAAACTTTTGCAGAAAATACCATTTCTGATTTTTCCAAGCTGTTGACAAGCTTATTAGAACAATTGAAGTTTGAAGATGAAGAGATCTCATGGCAAGCTTGGAAGCTGTTCCATCGTATCAAGGAGCAGGTGTTTGACTTTAGAGATGAACTTATAGACACAGCCAATGAATATAAGTTGAATAATCCAAACAACAAAGAATTGAACACTATTGGATTACAGGAATGGAATGATTACCTCAAGAACGTTGAATTCCATATCAACTTTTTACTTAGAGACAACGATGAGTATTTGAAGCTTGTTAGAGCCAAGGCTAACGTGGCATTCCAGTATAGAGAAAGTTTGGTAAGAGAGAAAGAAGCAGAAAAGGCTACCGGAGAAGCTGAAGAACTTCAAGAAAGTGGATTAAATCTCAACGAAACTGAAAAAATTCATGCAAATGCTTCTGAAACAACTCAAAGTAACGAAACAGAACTTGAAATTGTTGAAGAAGCTCAAGGAGTTCAAGAAGCACCAGAAGAAGTACCAATCGAACATACTGAAGACAGTGATATCAATGATGTCGATGATGCGGTTGAAGATGTTGAAGAGTTCGAACTAGTTGAGCAGGTTGAAGATGCTTCAGACGAAGAATCAGATGTGCGTGAGGGACAGGAACCTGAACTCCAAAAGATCGAAAATACTCAAGCTCAAGATGACTTCTCAGATCAAGATGCCGACAGTTACGAACCGCAAAATATTTTAGAAGTTGAGCCCGATCAGCACTCAGATGAATTGGTACAAGCCAATACTTTAGAAGAGACTATAGCAGAGCCAAGTCAATTTTCAGAGCCCGAAATAAATCCCGAATCAATAGATCAAGATCTCGAACAATTACAATCTCCGCTAAGCGAGACACAACCAGAGCTTCAAACAGGCGAACTTGAACAAGAGCATGATAACATAGATAATATTGTGGTTGCAAAAGTAGAGACCGTTATTGATGCACCACCCGTTGAAACAGATGAGACTTTAGTTGGATCAGAAGTGGTTGAGAGTGACGTTGAAAGTGAAGAAATTGTAATAGTTTATGAAGAGGAAGAAGAGGAGCAGGATGATGAACCATTAGAAAATGGTGATCATTAAAGCTGCGTGACCATTAAGTAATTATTGAAGGAATAATTGATGATATTGAGTTGATTTACTGATGCCATTATCGTAAAAGCATGTCGGGATTCCGTGAGGATGATGATATTGATTTGCGATGAACCGTTCCTCCGCCAACAGATTTACGGTTGATGATACCTTGATTTCAAATCATGAAAAGAGAGGGGCCCACGAGGGTAAGTGAAACCACATAGAAGGATTTCTTGGATCAACAAATAATAGCAAAGAGATTTACGCTGATGAAATGTATTTGTTGACATAAATCAAGCCAATCAAGCATGTTTGTATCGTCGAAAAAGTTTGGGTTATTAGTGTAAATCTTGAGTGGGGAGCCTCGCTTGCAGACCAACAATTGATATTATTGGGGGAACAAATCGAACCAAATCAGTCAAATTTAATCAGTTTATAACACAATTTAATTTATTAGACATATCACTTGGTATAGCATTGGTACAACGATATTGACGAGTTGACATCTCACTAATGATAAGCGAGATAACACTTAATAGTCACAATTATTAAATATTATTATCTAAAGTGCTACTAACCTGCTAAATCGGGAATGGTCCCACCAGGTGAAGGTTTACAGGTTTATGTTTTATGTTTTAGAATCTATTTGAAACTTGGATCAATTGATTGGCTGATCACCTTATGTCCCCCGCGCCTTATAGATAAGCTAATTAATAGATAAGATTCAAGTGGGAATTGGACCTCATCAATACATTTCAACTAAATTTCTAGCGGCTAATAAGACCCAACATGTGAAACTCAGTAAGATTTTCGGTTACAAGGATTTACGATGGTAATCAAATGAAGAACATCAGCCATTTAGTAGATCTTGATCGAGTCAAAAGTAATAAATTCGCAACCTGTAACTAGCGGCTTTACAGGTTGCTACTCCTCTTAGTAAGGTCCGTGCGTGATTGGCCGATAGAGGGCCGGGGGATCGTAGGATAAACGGAACGGCTGCGTTTGAACTTTGCTCTATTAGATCAAAGTTTGATCGGAGTTTCTTCGGCCCACCGGTGGGCCGACTTTAGACAGTTAGACACATCCCAACAACTAAGTAAAGATTAGACTTCATTTGAGGGTCTTATGAGGTCGGATACTCAAGCCCGCAACTGGATTTCAATCAAAGAGAAACCACTTTGTTAACCGGATTAGGTGAAGTAGACATTAAGATAAAACTAGGTCCCGATAACAAAGGTTTAATTAAAAAGGACGCCCAGACCCGAAATATGGAGGTGTTCATCGCGTTTACCACTTATGATTGGCTATGATAACACAAGGTAGTGTGCATAGTTACCTGTATTATCTGGACACCCCTGTACTCCCCGAACGGGAAAACCCTCGGCTAGCCCGCAAAAAAAAGAAACACACGCCCTGGTTATGAACTTATATTTGTGACCACCCAAAAAACCTGTGCTAATCCAATCAGTTATCAAATAGTAATAATATATATATATATAGATATCGATCGTGCTACTAAATTTTTTCTAACTAACTAACTCCAGTTCTTTGCATCTCATTCAATTCTTAATACTGCTTCTGCATATATTATAGATCATGGTTTCCATTACTGAACAAACTGCTATATTAGCCAAGTACCTCGACTTATCGCAAAACGGTAAGGTCCTCGCCGAATATGTCTGGATTGACGCTGAAGGTAACACTAGATCAAAGTGTAAGACTTTGGACAAAAGACCATCTTCCGTGGATGATTTACCAGAATGGAACTTTGATGGTTCTTCCACTGGACAAGCCCCAGGTCATGATTCCGATGTGTATTTAAGACCAGTTGCTTTTTATGCTGATCCTTTTAGAAAGGGTGATAACATCATTGTTTTAACTGAATGTTGGAACAACGATGGTACTCCAAACAAGTTTAACCACAGACACGAATGTGCCAAGTTAATGAAGGCTCATGCCGATGAAGAAGTGTGGTTTGGTTTGGAACAAGAATACACTTTGTTTGATCAATATGATCAACCATACGCTTGGCCAAAGGGTGGTTTCCCAGCCCCTCAAGGTCCTTACTACTGTGGTGTTGGTACCGGTAAAGTTTATGCCAGAGATGTGATTGAAGCTCATTACAGAGCTTGTCTTCATGCTGGTGTTAACATTTCTGGTATTAACGCTGAAGTTATGCCATCTCAATGGGAATTCCAAGTCGGTCCATGTGAAGGTATCAAGATGGGTGATGAATTATGGATTGCTCGTTACTTGTTACAAAGAGTCGCTGAAGAATTTGGTGTCAAGATCTCCTTCCATCCAAAGCCTTTGAAGGGAGACTGGAACGGTGCTGGTTGCCACACCAACGTTTCTACCAAGGCCATGAGAGTACCAGGTGGTATGAAGGATATCGAAGCTGCTCTTTCTAAGTTGGCCAAGAGACACAAGGAACACTTGTTGTTGTACGGATCTGATAACGATTTAAGATTGACTGGTCGTCATGAAACCGCTTCTATGGAAGCTTTCTCTTCTGGTGTTGCTAACAGAGGTGCTTCTGTTAGAATCCCAAGATCTGTTGCCAAGGAAGGTTACGGTTACTTTGAAGACAGAAGACCTGCTTCTAACATCGACCCATACTTGGTTACCGGTATCATGGTGGAAACCATTTGTGGTTCTATTCCAGATGCTGACATGTTCAAGGAATATGCCAGAGAAAACTCTGATTAAACCAATCAATTTAAAATTCTGATTAGATTATTATCCAATTAGACTGTACCTCTAGTTCTCCCTTACTCTTTAGTTACTGGCAATTAAAAGTTGTGATTTACGTATCACCTAGTGTGAATAATTAGGTAGTTAGTAGCTACAATATAATTAACATTTTGACAATTCAACATCATAGTAGACGACGTAGTCAACTGGATTTTAGTATAATTGATTGTATCATTTTAGTCTGTGCAGACTGTAACAGGATTAGTGTGATAACAGAGTCAGACTAATAAATCTGGATTCACCAAAACTGAAATTAAGGAACTTCTGCGATCTACTGATGATTTCTGGGGTATTGCCGCATGGGGCAAAACAATGCAAACTTCTATTAGTCACTAAAATGTGAACTCAAGCCTACTAAAATCACTCAGCTAAATCACTCAGAAAATCACTCAGAAAATCACTCAGAAAAATCACTCAACCTCCATTCAAACAAATCACTCATCATTTACTCATCGTGGCCATTCATTCATCGAAATTCACTCATTCTTTTCTGTCAATAATGAGCTACACCTCTCTTGTTAAAATCACTCAACCGCATCCATTGCTACCTAATGGTCGTGTACCTCGTCGTACCGCGCTTAGCAAAACATTCATTAACATTTTGGGAAATCCGGTTGCGACTGATGGACGCCGCCTCCGCTAGCCCGGTACAGTGCACGTGAGCCCATCGCTCCGGAAAGCTCGCTTGTGATTTCTTATCCAAGAATACTTCCGATGCATATTCCTGGAACTTCTCGGCTTGACGCTCCCGTTCACGGAATCCTGTTTCCGTACAAAACGACTCGGCCAGTATTGGGATTTTTTTCAACCTCTACTTCCAACTTTCGATTCACGCTTGTGTCAGACTTTATTGCTAAAAATTTTCACAATTCTGACCTGTGATTTGCTTCAAGAATGCGCCACCTACCAGATGCCCGCACGTGGAATCTGGTGACTTAGCAATGTTGGCGCCAGTTTATAGAGGTGTTCCTAATTTAGAATATCCATTTAAGAAGGTGGTAAGTGACTGGTGACGTCGGGTGGCTGTTCCGATTTTGCAACCAATGACGACTTGAACTCTAAAAAGAGTCACTAATTACTCACCAGTGTGTCACAAGAGAGTGGGTTATGACAAGCGAGCGCCCTTATAAGGCGGATATAGTTTCAAGGTTTGTTACATTTGTCCTTATAGTCAAGAGAGGTCAAAATTGATTTTGCGTACTCTATCAAGTATGGCCCTTTCCACCAGTCGGCTAAAGCTGGTGAAAGTGTAGTGCAGGTAGGGACATGTAGCCAATTATGATGCATAAGCAATAAGTTCATGATCCTCCACTAAACGAATCACACCTTGCAAAACTTCGAAATTATCTGGTAAAGTTAAGTGCAATGATTACGTTTATGGAGGTACTTAGCCTGGTTCGATCATTCTACTAGTAATTCATTTCTTGAAAGTGTACTTGGACCAAGTGTTGCAAAATGATTTTTGCAGCCTGTTTCAACTTCGGCTCACTACAATCTCAGGCACTTAATCCATTGGACTATAAGCGAGATAGAGTTGAAGATTACCACATTATGTCAAGCACGACAACCTTCAAGAATCTTTCAAGAATTGGTTACAATGGATCTTTATACCCGACACACCTTATACAATCAAGCTTACTGCACTTGTCGTGTTAATTTATGCTAGTTATTTTAGTGACTATGAACTCTATGTAGGTTCATAGATATCATTACTGATATTCTATAATTGACGACAAAAGGCTGGTTGTGTTATTTGGTTGGCGGCCAATGAAAAGCTGATCATACGAAATATGAACACAATTTTAAGAAATCATACTAGCTACAAGGTAAAACAATCGCTCGTAATTAAAGTACCCTTATAACCCAAACTTGGGCATGTCGCTATTTTCAAACTTCCTATCAGCACCGCCAGTTTAAGACTGCCTATTCATGCAGCCGCGGTATATGAGAATGCCATAGTATCCGGATTTACTTCAGAGTCTCAAACTGATAGGGGTGTCACCAGTGAAGCAAATACATACAGGACATATCATTCGTAGTGCTTTTGTTTGAAGGTCATATTACCTAACTGTGGAGATAGTTGGATTGGATTTAAAACTAAGAACACGATAGTCAACTATCTATGTTGAACATTAGTGCAAGACATTTTGGAGTTCCTTAGATCAGTATTAATGAAAGGTGATGGTTGTTCTTGGGACTTTTCTTTTGCAATCAAAAGTGTATACGAAGCTACAGTGCATTTTGTGCCGGAAACTTCTTGCAGGACAAGAATATATACGTTAATCCACCAATGCAACATTACAAGGCAATGGCTACAACTAATTGTTACTTTTTGCACCACATCGGAAAGAAGCTTAGTTGATCGTTTGGATTTGGAGAGTTCCTCCTGGTGAAGGAATATTCGCTCCGCTCAAAGGTTAAATAGTGATTTTTTAATTTCTTTAAAGGTTTTTTTAAAGGTCGTGCGCGGTTCGAAAAATACCTGGGAAGTCAACATGGCCTAAACAATGTATTTTCTTCATCAGAAAATTCGCCGGTCTAGTATAGTGGTTAGTACAGTTCGTTGTGGCCGAACAAACCCAGGTTCGATTCCTGGGACCGGCAGATTTCTTTTTTTTGAATTCAATCCATACACATCAAGTTTAAGACTCATACCACCTCTCCATAACATACCACGATTAACTACTATTGCTCAATTGAGCTTTTTCTCTCATTATCTATCTCAAGTCCGTATCGTTCATTGGTGTCGATTAGGTCGTGCGTGCACCATCCGTATCCTCCAATTTATCGAGCCTGAATCTTTACTCATTCAGTGTTACTTCCAATCTATCATCCAAGATGCCATCGGACTACGTAAGTACTTCCCCTCCCTGCCTATGGAAGCATTTCCACCATTCAACCCTTCTCGAGAAATGCCACAATTGGCCACGTCAACCCCGAACAAACCTTTCTTGACACCATAAGATAGGGTGGTGATAACACCAAAGCATGTTTACTAACTTCTAGACCCCCTTCATCATCGACAGTGTATTCTTGTCCGATGCCAAGAAGATCATTAGTGAAAGAATCATCCCCTGGGAAGGATTGGCTAGATCTGGTGTCATGACTCAAGACGAGGCCAACGAAATTAAAATTTTGGAAAAACAATCTCCTGAAAACAAAAAGACTACTATCTTGTCACAAGTGGATTTGTATACCAACACCGTGCTGAACATTTTGAGCAGGGCGGAACCTAATGGGAAGGATGATGTAGTAAAGAATATTATGGCATTCATTAATGATAGCTTTTTGAACTTGCCAGGTCAAGAATTTATCGACTCATTATTAGAATCGCGGAAAGTTGATAGCTCCTTACCTTGGGACCAATTTTTGAAACATTTGCAAAATAGAGATAACATAATCAAGTCTTTGTCTTTATACAACCTAGTGATTTTACTTTCCAAAGCCTCCATATCTGATTTTAAAATTAAAGATGAAGTATTGTTCAAGACATTTGAAGTTTTGGCCTCGGATAGTTTCCTTGCTAACAAAGACGTTAACTTCCAATTCATTGGTATTCAATTGCTCTTTGAATTATTGATGTACAAAAAGATTAGGGCTGTTTATGAAAAGTCAAACTTGGTTACTTATTTCAAGCCAATCAACGAATCTATTGCCCTCCTGGCAAAGAATGCCAATTCCTCTGGTTTACAATTATCTTACAATTTATTGTTAACCACTTGGGTTTTGTCATTCAGTGCATCGATCAACAAACAATTGGTACATAACTTCCCTGACTTGATTGGCAGTTTGCTTGTTATTGCTAAGGATTCTATCAAATTAAAGATTGTTAGAGTTGCTGTTGGTATTTTGAAGAATTTCATTGCAGTAACCACTTCAAATTCCGAACAATTTAAGACCATCAAATTATTGTTATTCCACGATGGTTTGGCAGCTATTAATCTTTTGAAAGAAAGAAAGTTTGCTTCTAATGGTGCTGATGAGGAATTATCATCTGATTTAACTTATTTGGCTGACGTTTTAAACGAAATAGTCAAGACCAAATTGACATCTTTGGATGAATATTTAACTGAATTGGAAAATCCTAATTTGATTAGCTGGTCATCTCCAACACATAAATCCAGTGATTTTTGGTTTGAAAACGCTGGTAAGTTTAAAGACTCATCATTTAAATTGGTAAAGAAAATCTTCGAAGTGTTGGCATCCAAAGAATTCAAAAACGTCACTACCAAAGTGATTTTATTAAACGATCTTCAATTCTTGATTAAGAATCTCGGTCAGGACTTGATCAATTTCATCAATACCGAGAAAGGTGGCCAATACAGATTGTTGATCATGCAATTTTTAGATGATAACCATGGTGACAACGAGTTAAAGTATGAAGCTTTGAGAACCATCCAATTATTGGTAGGTCATACTTTCTGATTTTGTTACTGGTAAAATCTTTAATTCTTTAGTAATTGTTCAATTTATTTCATCTAGACATTATAACGTGTAGAAAAAAAATCTATATTAAGACCATAAGAAGCAAAACCGGGAATCCATCAACTAATACAGAATTTAGTTATTTGATATATGTTAATTGATACAAGTTAATTGATACAAGTTAATTCATACAAGGACCCATCACCAGAGTATTTTAACCTAGCTCATATTCATCGCCGTATACAGGACTTAAATCAGATCATAAACACGCCAGATCTACTTTCGATTAAGGGACCAAATTACGACTTCCACGGCACAATTCCATTCCTTTGGACCTTGTTCTCATTTTTCCTTAGTCACCTTCGTCCTAATTCACTTTTGTTCTTGTTCAACTGACCTCACCTCCCACACAATGCTACAATGAGACCGCCCAAGAAAGAGTCAATGAAGTTCAAACAGAACAGATTGGAGTCATTCACCCTGCCCGTTCTGCTCCCCACGGGCTCCCAGGAAAGCAGCTGGTACGATCTCAACCTCCCAGACTTGGTCGAGGCCTTGGTGGAGGCGGGATTTTACTACTCTCCTGTGAAATCAAACTTGCATCGCCTCTTGTGTTGTTTTTGCCATAAGCCTGAGACGGTGACTCAGTCTTCAGACATCACCACCATTACCTCAAAGCATTGCGAGAAACACCAGCTGTGCTTGTTGTCTGTGATGATGAAATCAGCATTAGCTAGAGAAAAATTTCCCACCTGGGAAGAGCGGTTTGACTTTTGGCATCGTGAACAGTTGACTATACTACAAGCACCAATTCTGGGAGAGGCGGAGAAGTTTCGACTCAACTCGTTCGGCAGGTTATACCCTTTAGATACTTTCAAACAATATGTTCCTAACAGCAAAAGCTTGGCTAAAGCAGGCTTTATTTACGCTCCATTGAATCAAGGTGATGACCGTGTATTTTGTGTGTATTGTGGGTGTACTCTAGACCAGTGGGAGCAGGAAGATGTTCCGTTGGATGAACATAAACTGAATTTCCCACAGTGCTACTTTATCAAAAGCTTAGATCAAGCAAAGCATGAAACGAGTAAGAATATACCCGAAGATTTAAAGTCCAAAAGGTTGACTCGACCCAAGAGACTGGCCAAGAAAAGTGTCTACATGGGCATTCTCTCTGAATCGGAAAGTGATCATGAAAATCTGGAACTTAGCGAATACGACTTAACAAAGGAATCACTAATTATCAAGCCTAATATATCAAGAATAGAGGGGACGGTTGATCCTTCGCCTCCTCGGACTAAGGACCGAACTGAGACCAATTCACCTGTTCCCGAAATTTCAAATGTTCCCTCCTCATTCGTCTCTACCAAATCAACTCACAAGACTACTCACAAGACCACTCCTAAAAATGACCCCAACGATGCCTACTGGAATAAATTGCCGGATGAAGATCTACTTAACGAATTTATGGGTGCCACACAAGCCATACCCAACAAAAAACAGGAAAGCATTTCAAGTGAGGAAGATCTAGCAGTACCTCTGGAACTCAAGATCGATGCTAGTGAACAACAAGACCCAATCTCGCCCGATCTCGATATTGAAATTGACCAATTGCCAGCAAAAAGTATCAATTATTCAGATGACAATGTTGAAGACTCGATCCATAGTGTACAAGAAGATGTTGAAGCATTGGAACACAAGCAAAGTGAAGAGCCTAATGATATGATGGAAGTAGACCAATATAGTATAAATGATTCAGAAGTCTCAGAATCAGACGTTGAAACTACCTTGAGCAAACCTACGATTACCAAGGCTAAAGCCACTTTCCAGCATCGCAAACGGAGCACTAAACCCAAGAAAGATCTTTCTGATAACGAGTCCCCACTTGAGACGCAAGAAACAAATGCTTCTATTCAAACTAGTTCAGAAAATGAAGAATCAGGATCAGAAATTGATTCATCACAATCAGATCAGTCATTGGAGTCCGAAAATGAGAGTGAGGATTCTGAAGACTCATATGAATCGGAATTTATGCCAGACTCAAGCTTTGAGTCCAACGGTTCGTTAGAGAAGGAACCTGAAGCACCCATACCTAAGCCAAAACCACAGAAGGAGAAAAAGACGGAAGAACAGATCATGCTTGAAACACCTTTAATACTACCTCCTAAACCAACTTTTAACAAGAGAACGTCAAGAATTGAAGACCAACATGAAGCACCAAAGAAACTGAAGAAAGTTAAGTTAGTTCGAAAATCTCAATCTCCATCACCACCTATGGTATTTGAAACATCCAATCATAATATCGATGAGTATGCTGACAATAACGTAGAGTTTTGGGAGAAAAATATCAGTCCTGTGGCTATGGATATAGGGATCATCGACCATGAAGATAAAAAATCGGTTAAAAAAGAATCCGATTTCTCACCTATTAAAATGAACGATGATTTATCATCATTTAAAAAGAAATCACTTGTCAAGAACAAGCCAAAACCTAATATCTTTGATAATTCATTTGATGATGATCAGTATAGTTTGAAGCGTAAGAGGCCCCAAAGTTTATTAGAGGGTATAGGTCTTAAAAAGACAAAACTAGACTTAAAAAGGTCACCACCTCCAAAACACCAAGTGAATGAAAGTCCTATTCAGGATCAGCTACCAGCTGATATATCTGTATCTACTGAAATCAATGATGTTGAAATTAAACTTGAGGATTTACGCCATGATAATTTGCACGCAGAAGAAAGCGTACCACAAACTGATGAAAGAGAACCTGGTCCAAAAGAAACTGTGAGAGACATGACGGAAGAACTTGATGACAAAGAAAATAGATATGATGACCCACCGAGTAATTTAAATCAGAAAAAAGGGGATAGTATATTTAAATCATCACCTATTCAAGATAAATCTCATCTGGAGAACAATCTAGCAAATGACTCCCCACTAAAACCTCGAAGATTGTTGGACTTTTCATCAGAGGAGGATAATTCCGATTCGAATTTGTACTCCGAGTACATCAAAAATATCAAGAAGATAAATCGGGAGTTGCTGAAATCAGTTGATCTCTCTGATGAGGAAAACTATAAGTCTGCCTCTTCAACACCTAACGCGTCAAAGCGGGAAACGACAGCTCCACTTGATGACCAAATCGAGAAAAGTGGTTTCCAAGATTCCCTCCTTAGCCCCAAGAAAAACAACTCAGAAGTGATGCAGCAGTCTGAAGACTCGAACAAATCATTACAACAAAATGGAAAACTGAGCATAATTGAAGATACTGAAAAGTCACATTCGTATATCATTCATGATCACGTCAATAAAATAGATGCAGCACTGGATGTTGAGGACACAGAAGATACATATCACACTACCAAAGGATCAGATCAAACTCAACTGAAAATTACAGCACTCGAATCAAATTCGAGCGGTGGTAGGAATAGTGTTATTGCTGTTATGGAAGCATGGAAATCAGAAACAAGTAATGCCAAAGCCAGCAAGGAGTCAAGTGATTTTGGTGACAAAACTAATGATGCAGGCATCGAATTGGCTCCCGGTCCTGGTTCTCTGGCTCACATGGAACATTATACGCGCTCGTCAGGCTCATCACGAAGAACCAGTAAATTAGGAAGATTGACAGATATAAGTGGATTGGAAGCCAGTACTCCTCAAAAGAACATAGTAAAGAACCCGGAAAAATTGGACTCTGAAAATCCCGACAACCTGGTATGGATCCCATCATCGGTAGGACCATTCTTGGAGACACTTACCAATATGGAAGGTACTTCAGCGGATCTCAAGGAATTAACCAAATCTCAAAACGACCTTCATGATGACTACGACAGCGAGCTTACCAATTTCATATCAGCCATGCCCGAAAACGAAGAAGCCATGACCATTCATGAGTGGATCCGTCACACTGCTGCGAACAGTAAGAACATTGTTCGAGAGTATGCCTCCGAATTGATAGCATTTTATGAACGGGAATATAAGAGGGCCTTGGACATGCTTCATGCGTTGCCAACGGATGGATGATATAGGTGCTAGTTAATGGAGGCCTCTTTTTGTTTACGAAGTGAGTCTCAAAACTCGAGTATATCAGGGTGTCACGACCATGCTATAGAGATTAATGTGGTCATTTCAGAAACATTTCAATTCCATATTTACAGAATGGTACTTATTAATATTGCAGCTATAAGAGTCTGGGGATACTGCCTCGAATTTTTAGCTGGCCGATTCAAGAAGCACCTTTGAGTAGTACCCGGTGGCCAGTCCCGAGAGCAGTCTTTGAAGTCAGATCAACATCGTTAAAAGGTCAGTTCGCGTGGCTATGACAGAATTATAATGTGCAATTTCAAGCGAGATTATGAACCCGAAGAAGATCACCATGAATAGTAAAATTGATGTTGAAACAGGTATAACGGACTGGAAGGAATACGCTATAAGGCATATAAATTAAAGTAATTCGATTGCAATTCTTCATCTACAACTCTTATTTGCTGGATTTGACAGGATTTGGATGGTCGATATAGACCTAGTGGTGAGAGACACCGCCTCGCTATTTCTGCCTAAGCCCTTATTGTGATGACAGATTTCACCACCACTAAGGAAAATATTGTAAGTAAGTTATAGATTCATCGTCAAAATGTCACTATGAATCGTCCATAATTGTCTCTGTAAAAGTATCACTATCATAAGATTTACTGTAACGGTCTCACTAAGAAATAAATGTCACTGTAATTCTCATTATAATTGTCACTACATCATTTGTCGCTGTCTGGATCAGTTCTCACTCCCTGCATACCAGCAAGCTTATCATCCAGTTCCACCTCCACCTCCACCACCATGTCGTTCTGGCCATTCTCCAACGGGCTCAACAGCAACACACAGCTCCAGAAGTTTCTTGACTCAGTGCTGGACTTTACGGCTGTGACGGTGGACGACCTAATAGGAGACCCCACTCTCGCAGAAGAACTTCTCAACGAATTTCATAACATCAAGGGCAACTTCTCCAACAAACAAACCAGCTTCCAATTCTCTCAAAACATAGACGCCAATGGCTCTGCCAACTCCGACGTGGTGTCGTTGGCATCCTCCAATAATGACACGCCGTCTAAAGATGGTCGAGGTGTCAAATTGTTGGAACTCCTCCTTCAGCCTCACATTTTGAACGGCTTTCTTGATTATTTGGTAGATAGTGTGGATTTCTTCTATAACCAGAGCATCAAAGAGGAACAGCAACTCCAAAAACTCATCGCAGACCTGGCGGATAAAACCATCAAATCCGACGATATCGAGATCGAGGAAGATGAGTCCCACGACTCGGATCCCGAGCCTGACAAAGTCGAAACACCCGATGACAAGTTCCGTCGATGTGTCCAGACAGCCTCTGATATTTTGTCCATCGACTTGTGGATCATTCTGAACAGGATCATTGAAACCCCCATCATCATGTCCAAATTGTGGCTGATCTTATTGTTACCCAATCTTCAAGAAAGTTCACCCCTGGTGTCGTACCTCATTCATATTTTGGACCAATTGATGGACACCAACAGCATCGAGCTCTTGAACTTTATCCGAAGACAACCTAACTTGGTGGATACTTTCCTTGCTAAAATAGAGATCCCCATGCTTATGGACTTGTTTCTTCGAATCATTCAAACTGATAAGCCTGATTCTCCCACAGGCATCTTGGAGACCCTCGCCCTGCAAGAATTGATTCCTAAATTGATTCAAATACTAAAGCCCGATTCATCTCAGTTCGTGCCTCTTGAATCCAAGCAGATTCCCAACCACGAGTTATTCTTTAAGCAGACCGCTGCCACAGACTTCATCAAAGCCTTGATCACCATATCTTCCAACACCGCGTTGGCGGTGGTGCTCGAAACTAATATCGGGCCCAACCAGCTCACTCGAGAATTGGTATCTCCAAAGGTAATCACCACCATGATCCGCGACATCATGTTATACGACCCCGGAAATGGCCAGACCAACAAGCACGGTATCAACAATTGCGTAGGCATCATCATAGAACTTATTAGGAAAAACAACTCCGACTACGATTTAAATTGTGGATCTTACAGCTCCATGTTGAATAATGGAGAGAATGGCACTGGTGAAATCAACTCCTATATCATGTTCCAGTGGCTCAAAGACTTCGAGCAAAATCCTCCTAGCCCTAGAGACCCGATTAACTTGGGTGAAATGCTTCATATCTTTTCCGATCATTTGGGAAACTTAGCAACATTGGTGTCTGATACTGATAGTACGGAAAAGTTGGGCTTTACCAAGTTCAAAATATCCGAGTTGATTGCTGAGTTACTTCATTGTTCCAATATGATCTTACTTAACAGTAGAAAGATCAAAAAAATCATTAAAATTAGAGACCATATCCGTTCTCAACAAAATAAGCGTTTAAAAAGTGCCCTCAACGAATCGATAGTATTCGAAACTTCTGGAGATTTATCGGTACATGATGTCACCAGTGGTTTGGAAGATGTATCGTTAGATGACATTCATTTCGAAGATGGAGATGATTATACCAAAATTTTTGACGCCTTAAAAAATGACAACTATGAGGATGATTCTGAAGATGAAGAACCCACGATTTCTCCTGAAAATCCATTTGTTTGCGAGAAAAGGGATCAAACTATCCGTGGTAATCCTTGTATTGGTGATTACTTCAAAATCAAATTAATTGATCTGGGGATACTACTTGATATAATATTCAAATTCACAAAGTTTCCATGGCATAATTTTTTCCACAATGTTGTGTTTGATTTAATTCAACAAATATTTAATGGAAAGTTAAATTCATATAATTCGTTTTTGATAGTTGAACTTTTCAAATCAGAAAAATGTGATTTGACTGAATTGATTGTCAAATCTTATAATAACGATGAAAGTCCAAGACCAGGTTATATGGGACATTTAATCCTCATTAGTGAAGAAGTGGTGAAATTTACTTCTCTTTATAAACCAGATTTAATTTCTCCAATAATTGTTAATTCTATACTGTCTGAACATTGGGAATGGTTTGTTAATGATGTTTTACTTAAAACCAGAGAAACTTACAATGTGGTTTTAGGGGCTGAACCTGAAGAAGAGTCTCAAGAAGATTTAAAAGAAGGTGAAAACGAAAGAGATTATGGATTTGACTCTTCTACGGTTGGTTATCTTGATCTTGAGACTTATGATAATGATAAGGCTAATAACCAAACCAGCGATAAAAATATGATAATTCTTGGTGATAAATCGAATCACTATTTATTTATTAATGATCACAGTAATAACAAAGAAGTTGATGATAATGACAATGATGATGATGATGATCGTATGGAGGAAGTACATATGCCAGATGTTAGGGTTCAAAACATGTCACCAAGTGGGAATATTAGCCCCAACCTAAATGAAGATGATGACGATCAAGATGAATATCAAGATACTTATCAAGATAATGATTTTTTGGATAATTTGTCAGGGTCCAGCTCTTCTGATGAAGAGACTGAAACTAATGAATTAAGAAGAGTTCCAAAGCATAATGATTGATCAAACATAGCATAATACATCAAAATAAATATATTCAGTTCTTTCTAAGTTAATTCTATCAAATTTTCTGTAAATAATTTTTCACTTCTTTCTATTGGGTCTCGAATATGCCACCTTACCATTTGGCAATTCAATCTTTTTACCCTTCGGAGTCTTCTTCTTTTTCTTTACTTCAGGTTCAACAATTGGAGATTTATTTTCATAGATCACTTCCATATTAATTTTCTTAGTCCATCTACCTAAAGTAAAGTTCCATAAGTGACATGGAAGTTTATAAAGTAATGAATCCTTCAATCCTGGAGTGGTGTTGATATCATTTGGATCTAAAGAAATCAAGCTATCGTTATTTTCCGTATCAACAAAATATACTGAACCATCTGGTTTGACAAGAAATGTCTTTCCGTTTTCACTTTGAAGCTTTCTATCTGAGCCATCCATGGGAGGTATCAATGATCCTCCCCATGCTTGATTCTTTATTTGATCCTTTAAGGCAGTAACTCTTTTGTGGTCTTGAGATCGATTAATTTTCAATGCAACAAAATGGAATACACTAATCAATAAGTATAACAAAAACAAAGTGAATACAAATCCAGGTCTGTATTTGGAATAGTAATAGCCTGTTCCCTTCCAAGTTGGAAATCCCTTTGCATAAAAGTAATCATATCTTTTTTTCAAGGACTGATCTCTTAAAATATTACCCACCAAAGATAATCTTTGGAAACGTTCTTCCGCTTCTTTTTTAACCTTCTTGGTAGCTCCACTGAACTTATCAGGATGAAGGGTTCTGGAGATCTTTCTGTAAGCTTTAGTGATCTCTTTTGAGGTTGATTTAGGTCCATTGATCAATCCCAACCATGAATAGAATGAAGCGTCCTTTCCTAAATCAAGTTGGATTTTGTCATTCAAACTGAAGATCTCATAGTCTTCTTTGGTCCACGCTGCCTGCACCGTAAGAAGCACCGTGAAGACAAATGAAAGTAATGTTAACACTCTCATCGTTTACACTGGTTTGGAATTTAAGTAGAGACGTTTTGAAACTAAGAACTGTCGCGACTGTCTGCATCTGACTTTTTTGAAGCATCGTGTCCTGTACGATCATCTACCTAACAACTGACACTATCCAACAGTCGTACAGGTTATCTCCTTTCTTAACAGGATCTCATTTGCAACAAACTCATTCCCAACAAATTCATTTGCAACAACTCTTTTACTGCAAACTTCATCACTTCATTTGCAACAAAAATCGCCGCTTTATTTACGACAACCTCTTCAAGTCGTTTGCACCACACACTAATCCTCCCTTACAATGTCTAGCTACACTGTTCCTACTCATATCAAATTTGTGTTCTTTTGGAACACAGCAGCGGCAACGTTATGGTTTTGTTGTCTTGGAAGGTTTGCAATCTTATTGCCCCTTGTAGGTAGAAGATTTCTACCTGGTGGAATAGCCGACTTCTTTCATGTAGTTTCAATGATTCCATTGGTAAGTTTCTTCATGCAGAAGTCTTTAATCAATACCAAATTCGCCGTTAATGATCTTTGGAATCTTTTCAATGGTTTAAAAATGGCTTGGGTATGTTATGGAGTCATTTTTCATCACCCTAAAATCGCCAAGCATACATCATATTCATTTTTAATCATTTCATGGTGTCTTACCAATGTTATTCATTTCAGTTATCACGCCTTCAGAATTAGAGCTAGAGGTTTAACCCCTAAATTCCTTTTCTGGCTACAATATCATAACTTCTATTTCACTTTCCCTGTTGCCCTCATTTCTGAAATGGTGTTAACCTTTTTAAGTCTTGGCTTTGTCGATGATGATTCAATTTATGAACTTATAATCAAATTCATCTTGTTATCATACGTTCCTGTCGGTTATTTCACCTGGAAATACTTGAGGGATAGGCAGAATAGAAAATATGATACTGTCATGGAAAAGAAAAAACAAAGAAGAGCTAGAAGGTCCACAAATACAAATACTACTGCCACTTCAACTTCACTTTCTCCTGAACTGCATCAATTAGCAGAACTTCCTCGAAATTCCAATAATGAACAAAATTAAAATCTGTGAAATATACAACTGAGAAACTCAAATGATTGACAAACGAGTGTAGTACTTTTGAAAAAAAAAAAAATTCAAAATAATTGACTTTTGTTACATCCTCGAGACACTACACTCAATTAATCTGAAATACCTGATAATTCATTGTACATATATACCAAAATTAATTCTAAACTAACTAACTAAACTGATGAATAATGTTAGCATATAAACACAAGGAATCAAGAATGAAACGAAATAACACCGATTGGATGACTATATTAAATAACGGTTGGAAAGTGACGTGATAAAAATGACTTGAATTTGGATTCCCTATATTTAGGCGGAGCAATGCTTAGTCCAACAGAAGTTTGGAAGAACATTGGAAGATGCTTGCCATTGTTCTAAAACTCCAACATCATAGTTGGCATCAGCAATTGAAGTGGTATTGGTCGAAGATTCTAAACATCTTCTTTCAATATTCAAGTTGGAGGATCTTTGAGATCCAAAATCTTTAGAGAAAGTATATTCGTAAGTGGTGTCAAAGTATTGACTCCACTGAGCGTGCAATTCGGTGGTGTCCTTGGTGTTCCAGTTGAATTTGATAGCAAAATCATCTGGAAGACAGTAAAGATTATTGTGCTTGGAAGCCTTCACTAAAACAGTTGATGACCACTTGGCAAAGTTGTCAATCTTACTGTCAGAGCTTCCATCCCACATGAGAATTTCCTCTTCAACTCCAGAGTTTTCGATTTTAAGACTTCTCAACTCATCCTGGAATTTAGCGAAAAGCTTGGCCGACTCAATAGTTTCAAAGTTAATGGTGACCTTGAATAAATCATCCTTTACCCAAGCAACATCAGAGACACTGAAAGCAGCTTGAGGAACATTGCCGCCGAATGTTTTCATAACACCTTGGCCCACATTCTTCAAGCTTTGTCTAAGAACATCAAAAAACCCGTAACCAAGTTCTTGTTCGACATCAAGGCTTCTCTTACCAACGTCAACACCAACACCTGCACCAGCATCGACTCCAACGAGTCCTAAAATGTCAGCGGCAGCTTGAGCACCAACGTCAGCTCCAATGTGTCTCTTTCCGACATCAACACCAACTCCGGCACCAATGTCGACACCAAGAAGGCCTAAAATGCTAGCAGCAATTTGAGCACCGACATCAGCAGAGATCTTTCTCTTACCGACATCAACACCAACACCTGCACCAGCATCGACTCCAATGAGTCCTAAAATGTCAGCGGCAGCTTGAGCACCGACATCGGCACCAATGTGTCTCTTACCGACATTGACACCAACACCAGCACCGATGTCAATACCAAGGAGACCTAAAATGCTAGCAGCAATTTGAGCACCAAC
>JAKTXH010000022.1:0-210970 GCA_030561405.1 Suhomyces atakaporum
CTTCAATTCTTCGGACATTCGGACTTATTTCCGTTTTGTTGAGCTCGTTATCCGTCCTCCGGTATCCACTCGCATCAACTCGTTACATTTAAGAAAAATCGGGCGTGTGGCGTAGTTGGTAGCGCGTTTGCCTTGCAAGCAAAAGGTCACTGGTTCGATTCCTGTCTCGTCCAAAAGATATTTTTTTTAAAAATCGCGTTTAGATTTTTTTAGATGATCCCCCACTGCGCCCCCACGCAATTGATCACCAGTGGGGGACCGTTTACGTACAATATTTGCTTGGGATTAGAACCTACCCCCACATGCCCCACATATTCCCCACAAATCTGAAGGTATATTCGTTGCATACCGTGGGGTAGTAAGAGTGAAAAGGGAGTATCCCCCACGCACCTCAACGGGCCCCCCACGGAATTGTACCACACACGTCACGATGTGCAATCGTAAAATTTTGGGGGAATCTGTTCTATCTACAAAGTTAAAAAGTTTATAACTGGCATGGATCCACTTGTCTTTTTTCATCAGCAATGTTGAACTCGCTAAGCACACAGTCACTGACCAGCCTGAAGATGGCCAGTACCGAAACAGGCGCTCCTAAGCCTCTTGAATCCATCAAGAAAAGATTCAAACTATTTGCCAAAGATGAAGACAGACCAACACCTCCAGAAGTCTACAACTTTCGTATCTACTCCACCGCCATCATGGCGTCTGCTGCTGCCATCATCATTGGATATGATGGTGGGTTTATTGGGGGCACGGTGGCGTTGGACTCGTTTAGAAGTGAGTTTGGTCTTGATGACTCGTCTCATTCCAAGGATATAATTTCGAATGTGATTTCGGTTTTCCATGCTGGATGTTTCTTTGGGGCGTTGTTTTCATATCCGTTCTCGTACTACTTGGGAAGAAAAATTTCGTTAGTTATTGCTGCTTGTTTGATTACTATTGGCTCGGCGATTATGTTGGCCGCATCATCCAGTCATGGTCTTGGCCCCATCTACGCAGGGCGGGTATTAGCGGGTCTAGCCGTGGGTTTCTCGACGAATTTGACAGTGGTCTACATTTCTGAAGTATCCCCGCCAGCCATTCGTGGTCAGCTTACACTGTCTTATGAAATCGGATGGAGAATTGGTGACTTGGTAGGATTTTGGATTTCGTATGCCGTGGATGAACATGTTCCTTCAAGTAAAAAACAATGGTTTATTCCATTTGCTGTACAACTTATTCCTAGTGGATTGTTTTTATTAGGCTCCATCTTTATGAAGGAATCTCCTAGATGGTTGTTTCAAGTGGGTCGTCATGAAGAAGGATTGAAAAATTTATGTTGGCTCAGAAACTTGCCTGTTGAACACGAATACATTGTTTACGAAGTTAACCAAGTTAGAGACTCTATCGAAGTGCAAAAACAAAAAGTGGGGTTGGGACTTTGGGATCCTTTTGTTGAAGTTTTCTTTAAGAATAAACGGGTATTGATGCGTTTGTGTATCACTTGTGGTTTGTTCCTTTTCCAAAACTTCTTGGGAATTCAATCTATCAATTACTACTCACCTATTATTTTTAAGGGATTGGGTGTTAAAGGTACAAATGCTACTCTTTTCTCTACCGGTATGTTTGGAGTGGTTAAATTTGTTTGTACATTCATTTACATCATTTTCATTGTGGATACCATTGGAAGAAGAAAGGCATTTATGACCTCTTCTGCTGTTTGCTCCATTTGTTTTTGGTACATCGGGTCATACCTTAAATTGAACGATCCTACCCGTCCCGGAATTCTGGCAGGACCAGGAGGTACGGCCGCGATTGCTATGATGTACATTTGGATTGCATCGTTTATTCTTGCATGGTCCGGAGGTCCATTTGTGGTAGGTGCAGAAGTATTTGACCAGCATATCCGTTCGTTTGTGCAAGCTATTAATGCCGCAGTATCATGGGTACCTATTTTTATCATGTCCCGTTTAACTACTAATATGATTGACAAAATGCACTACGGGATTTATTTCTTCTTTGCTTCATTGGCGGTACTTTCCATTCCTTTTGTGTACTTCTGTGTTCCAGAAACAAAGGGGATCGCCTTGGAAGATATGGACAAATTGTTTGATGTCAACATCAGTGCCAGACATGCGCACAGAATCGTCTTGGCCAATGCCAGACGTGATAATGTTCAAGATTTCCTGAAGATCGAAACTTATATGGTTGAAGATGTGGAAAAAGACCAGTCAAAGCAAGTGTAACCCATTGGGTCAATGATTTACGATATAAATGAATAAATAAGATTAACAATTTTGTAATTACTTGTAGTACTTGAAAAGTTGTATAACCTTAAGCACTGAATAAGTGATGTGGGCCACAAACCTCTAATAGGATAGCAGGAAGGTATTTTATTTCTAACTGGCTTTCGGAGTATCGCAGTATGAGAGAATATGTATATAGGTATTTTTTGACCGACTCATTGGAGTCGACAGACATTCTGTTGTCCTTGTTTGCCCAACACCTAACTCTGATGATCTGGTACTTATTCGAGATTAAAGAATAAAGTTTGATGTAGTGGAAGCATTTTCTTTTTCTTAAAATCATAAGTTAAAAAAAGTAATTCATCATGTCATCATCAGATGATTTGAGATTTAGAGTTATGACAAGAGGTTGCAATGAAACCACTTGAGCCCGCTGAACCAGATGAGAATGTTCGAGAAGGAAGGACTGGGTGCAACAGAAGCGGTAGTAACATTTGTGTCTGCTTATTTTCAGTGTCAGTAGTGATTGAAGTTTGCTAATCGGAGTGGATACAGTTTCAATGACAGTAGCAACAGCAGGGATGGCCACAGCACAGATGTAGGCGGACTTACACTTCAAAATCTAAGGTTTTTTACTATTTGATATGGAGGGGTGTCCAGTTAATTAGAGGTTTATGCATTAGAAGGGTAGGGAGCATGTAATCGAAATTGCGGGATACGTCAAGTATTGTAAATGAAAGTGTCTGAATGAAAGTGTCTGAATAATAGAACCCTTGCCATTTTGCAATTCATGGTAAGTTATTCCGATTCAAGTCCTGCTCATTCTTTGGTGGTATGGCCCAAGGTGGGGTGGGGTTACCCTTTCGGTAATTAAGAATGGGTGCCTGATACATTCTGAACTGAAAAAGCGCAATCGATACTATTACTGCAAAAAAAAAAAACAGACATTATGCATTGTTGTTGTGTCTGCATATTTTGAAAACAATTATCAGATGAAGTAGTTATAAGCGAAGGGATGGCTCGAGTTTCCGGTATGCGTAGTATTTTCAACCATCAGTCATTCTATTTGTTGCTGGGGGATCTTATTATGTCGTGCCATCCTGTCGGTACTTTTTGATTCATTTTGAAAGGGTTTGTCACCATCTATTGTCAAACCCCGGTGCGCACAGTCCGAAGATTCATACACAAACCTAGATCGAATGGCGACCACTCACATATTCGGAAGGTTAACTCGCACGGACTTCGGCAATTGGTAAAATTCGGTTATGCATCCGTGTCCCGAATTATATTTTAATCAGTTTGTACCACCAATCACTAAGTTTTATGGTTTGTTTTACTTCGATATCGAATATTTTCTGTTACGAATATTCCCGGAGCGGAGTTATAGTTTCAAAAGTTGTTGGGTTTTACAGTTGTTGAAGTACTCTATAGTCTTTGTTTGATTATGGAGTTGTACATATCACATGATCTGACTAGACTGATAAGCATGGATATGTACTTTGGATTATTTTTTGTTATTGTCATATTTTTAAATTGCCGGTTTTAAATCTTATGTCGCAGAAGGAGTGCAGTGGAAATACGAATCGCCGTTTCACGACATCCACCAAATAGCAACTGAACTTTTGCACTGATGCTTCAGTAACTCACCTTATTCATCTGACAATATTATTTTTCTTTACGACAAATTTGGCTTGGCTTTAATCATTATTGTAAAATGCAAAAAAACAAAACTAATTGGTACACATTGCATACACCAATCGGCCTATTGGTACATCTTGCATTTCTGCAAAATACTTCAATTCCCAAGTTTGGTAATCTCCACCCAATCTCCACCTTGTGTAGTTAAATCTCTACCCATATCAGCAAAGATGCTTAAATTTCAGTCATCATCTGCCTCATGGAAGTAGCTACATTAGGTTATGCTGATTTAAAACTCATGTGATAGCTCCATACCTGCATGGAATACCCAAAATCATTAGCATGAACCTTCAACAGAATTCTAATGCAGAAGGTGCTTAGAAAAGGGTAGATTTGGGCGTCTTGCAGAATTCCTGACCACTCCAGACGCGTTGGGAAACAAGTCGTGGGTGAATCATTTCATGAAAAGATCCTTCACACTAAACCAGGACGAGGTAGTGGCAGGTCCGATCACACTGTTCCAGTGAAGTTGATGATTAGACAGCATGTCGTGGGAGTGGCACGCGACCGCACCCACGTGACCCACTGGGACCTCGGGTTCATTTGCTGTGACCATCCGAGCTTGCCTAGTGCTTCCTGCATACGGACCTTATCACAATAGTGATCATCAGATCCAGTTAAAGGCAACTGACACGAAATGTCAAAAGACAGTCCGACATTTGCATGCAAGATGTCGGTACCTGAGTTACCGGAAGATACGTCAAGCCCCACTGCAATTGCTACTGCCAAAACGCAGACAGATTCACCTCAATTCAATGTACAAGATGAGTATTCTCTGTCGGCTTCTCCCATAGATACTTCACTGACTGCATTACCAATTGCTGTATCTATAAGCAAACTGCACCATGATCCCAATAGCTCGCTTCAATTTCCCATGTCTGTCCCGAAAAGCTCAGAAGAAGAACTCCACTCAGACATTGGCGGTGAAGACGAAGACGAAGACGATCACGACAATTATGATGATGAATTTGAAGATGATGACTTGGAGCAGGCACCCATAGACATACGGTCACAAAACGCAGTCGGTACCACCAAGATTCCCACCAGCAGTGTCAATAAGCGACTTTCCAAATCGGATGCAAATTCCATTGTGGGGGGTGATTCACTAGAAGAGAAGCAGCCCATATCCGATCCTTCGAAACCTGCAGATGCACAGAAAGCAGGAGCTGTCAGTGATGCCTCTGATAAGTCTAAAACCGACTACAACAATAATCCCAAGGTGTTCTCGTTCTCGTTACCCTTTGGAGGATTGTCTGCAGTAAGGTCCAATTTATATCGACAATTCCAGTCGTTCAAGATCGACTCCCATATCCCCCTCATTGGCAATAATCAGTCCATTGATGACCAGCTCAAGCAAGACATGAACTTGAAATTGGAAAGACAGCAAAGTATCAGCACCATTGAGGACGCCACGTATTTTCAAAAATTCAAGGGCACCGATAACGTACGTTTCCGGGCGGTGAAGCATTCGATCTCTGCCAATTTGAACGAGATTTTACCCAGCAAACCCGCCAAAAAGAGTTACGAAAGAATTTATGATGAGATAGATGGCAATATTGTGATTTTGGGAGGGTACCGTGGTTCGATTCTCAAGAGCAGAAAGACCGGGAAGCGGGTGTGGATCCCCATAAAGGCCGGGTTCAATTTACGAAAGGTCAACTTACTTATTGGGCCTCGTCCCGAAGATGAGCTCAAGGCCATGGATTTGATATTCCCCGATGGAATGCTCAAGAATATCGGCCCCATTGATATTTGTAAAAAGTTGATCAAGAAGTTGCACTCAAATCCCAAAACCAACGTCAAGGAATTTGGGTATGACTGGAGATTGAGTGCCGATATCACCTCGGCCCAGTTGGAAAAGTTCCTCCAAGAAATATATGATACCACTGGTAAGCCTACGCTTGTGATAGCCCATTCTATGGGTGGATTAATTGCTCAAGGGGTGTTGAATCGGAATCCAAAATTGTTCCGGTCCATCGTGTATGTGGGAGTCCCTAGTGAATGTTTAAATATTCTTGGACCCATAAGATTCGGAGATTCAGTGATTTTGAACGATAAAATCTTAACTTACGAGACCAACTTCATGATGAGATCAGGATTCATTTTCTTACCTCTCAGTGGAAGAGTATTTGTGAATACTGAAACCAAGGAATATTTCGATCTAGACTACTTTGATCCTGATACTTGGGTGGAATATAACTTGAATCCGTTGGTATCTAAAAAGAGAAAATTATTGGAAGAGCAAAAGGCAAAAAATCCGTCCCAAACCACTTCAAATGAATCCACCAGCTCCATCCCCATCATGCATTCCATCAGTAACAAGCTCAAGCATTACAGATCAATCTCTATGAACCGAAAATCGCGATCTCAAGGTCCCGATGATCACTCGTCCAACTCGCCATCACCTGCTGCTTCACCAATAAGAAATCCCTTATCACCCAAACTCAACCCCAAAACGGAAGCCGGAACATTACCTTCTGCCCTGTTTAGCCTCTCCAAACCTTCACCATCCGAAGAAGACGGCATTGAAAACTTCTCATTCACGTTCACAGAAGCTTATAATTATTTGGCAGATACTCTCAAACGAGCCAAGGCATATGTTTTAAAATTGGACTACAAGCCCGAATTGGAGTTACAATATCCTCCAATGGCAATGGTGTATGGAAACAAAGTTCCTTCTGTGAGAGGATCCAATGTTCGTGACCGTGACGATATCAGAGAGGGTAATTACTACTCATTTTTCTACGGACACGGAGACGGCGTGGTCCATCAAAGATGGTTGATGCCACAAAGAAAGGGGTTCGAATTTTATGATGAAAATACTGGCCAGGGTCAAATCGTGGGGAAGTTTGCCAGTGATCGGGGTCACGTTAACTTAATGACCGATTTTGATACCATGGGAAAGGCATTGTATGCCGTTTTCAAAGCTGAAAAGACCTGGAAGATTGAGAAAGCTCGTTTGCTGAGAAACAAGTCTCCCGAATCTTCTGAGTCTCTGACATTATAACCAAAACCAACGAAGATTATATTATGAATTTCCAGAATTAGAAGCGTATTCAATTAATGTATTGCATGATAACATATGAACCTAGATAGATATAATAAATACCGAATAAAGCTAAAGAAACTGGCAGTAAAGAGTATAAGGTCAGTATTAGCCACATCTATAGGGCCATATTACTGAGATGGTAATTAATTTTGTATCGCAAGGGATTGGATCGTTTTAATGGCCTGATCACCTTACTTCCAGATCTTCATCAACTTTCTTCTAGTGAACCGATCCAACTTGATATCAAATCTATGCGATTGAGATTGGAAGTCCACAGTCTTAAGGATACCTTTCATCTCAATATTAAGCAAATCAGTATAATATTAAGCGAATCATACCACATTTTCAAGGCCAAGACTAGAGTCTAACGCTTCAACCCAACTTTCAATTTGGGGGTATTTTATCACTGTCATAGGCCCAGGTAGCGGTGATCAATATTGAGCAGAATCACTTGGTTCACCTTCAAGCTCGCCTTTGGCCTGATGATACACATCGGGATCAATCTCGCCAATATAAGCCCGGTCACCAAACCCTCCCACAAAGTACACACCCAGCACCTCCAACTTGGCCCAACGTGAGCCATGAGGACTTCCAAAACTTCCTGGCAACCAGGCCGCCGCATCTGGGTGTCTCTTCACAAAACACGCCTGGAGTCTCAAGTACTCAAATGGAGTCTTGAACGGTGTCCAGTTCAAACGACCACTGAGATTAATTCGAGGAGACCCCGCGGGTGACTCCTCAATTGCACCGGGGTAAGTGGTGTTTACTTCTTCCCACAGGGGGTGGTCGCCTGCCCTTATGGTAAATGAGACATCCGACCCTTTGCGGAGGTTCTGGTACGTGGACCCGATATCCACCGCCAACCAGTATGGATCGCCGTCTCCGTCACAGTCTGCATAGTACTCCATGGCGGAAAACGGGAGATGGCGAGTGGTACCGTCCGATTGTCGAATTTGCTTGATGGTGTTAATGTTAGTGAGTGATTCTCGCAGCACAAGCGTTCGAGCCACGTTGGCGGCATCCTCTTCAGTTGGGATGTCAAATACCTTAACGCTGCCACTTGTAACAGTGGCCGCTAAGGCTAAAATCGTTGCAATGGTCCACAATTGAGAAAGCATGGTGGTGTGAATGTGATTGGGGCTGCCATAAGTGGAATGTCACGTGTGAATACCGTCTAAGTTAAGGGGTAGAGACAAAGATTGGGGAGTAGGGGATCAAATCATGGAAACAAAAGAGTGGTTTCTGAAGTGTTTGATTTGGGATACCAGTAAGTATATATAGTGGGATCTAATTTATGCAAGATAAGATATTTTTGAGGCTGGCTGGGTGTGGTGCATGATCTGTCAGACACTTGTTGATGATTATATGCAAGGGATCGAAAAGAGTCAATTTAACTGAAACTACATGATAGTTGAAGTACCTCCAAGCATCATTGCTGCATTAACTAGTTTGAAATATTATAATCCATTACGAACGTGTGTGACAAGTAAGATGCACATCAAAATAGTCCCAGTGATTAATCATCTAAATCTGGTGTTGATACTTTACTGTTCACATCTATTCATTGAGAAGCATATTGCTACAACACCTTTTGATCGAATAGTTCATGCTATTTAAACTTTGAATCCAGGGTATTCTTGCATTTACATTATGCTAATTTGATAATAAAAAAAGACCATGCACATAATGCAGTTAGAAAATCTGCGGCTGCACTTAGTTGCACTAGGTTGCACTATAGTACACTAAAAAAAATGCATTGCATTCTGCAGCGAACATCTTCAATATGTTATATGTTTATTGTCAAAACCTCGCTAATAACTTTGTTTAAATACATTAACTTGACTACATTGAATAGTTATGCCGAGGTCGTTTTGTTGCTCAAAATAAAATATAAATATAATACTAGGAAAGAAGAAAAGTAACAAATGTAGCTAAGCAAAGCAAGTCATGTACTTAATAAAGGCAAAAGCAAGATAACAAAAATGTAGCAAGTAAGCGATATAAAAAAAAAAACTCAATATAAGGTTATTCTATCAATTCCACATGGTCAAATTATTTTCCTTTTTAATTTGCCAATTTTGGAGGTCATTAGCAGGAGGATCAGGTTCATTAACAAAGAGGATTTCTCAATGAATTTTTTTCTTTAAAATTATGATTAGGAATGCCTCATTTATCCTCCTTCTTCACACCGTTATTCGAAGCTGTAGTTCCGTCTTCAGAGGTTACCAAAGTTGCGTTGGTAGAACCTGCTTGAGTAGAAGGAACGGTGGATGAAGCCGCAGATCCAGCCTGGCCATGTTGATGGGGCAGTTGCAGTTGTTGCAGTTGTTGTTGACCAGGTGCTTGATGAGGTACTTGTTGATACACATATGAGTAGCCAGGTTGACTTCCATAGGCCGAATAGCCGGCATTATGATTATATGGCTGATAATATTGATTAGGGGCAGCATTAGAAGCATTAGAGGATGCGGCATAATATGGTTGTTGCTGTTGTTGATGATAAGCGCCATACAATTGGTTCTGTTGAGATTGTTGAGATTGTTGGGGTATAGCCAGTTGATTTGAAGCAGCAGCTACTTGAGCTTGTTGAAATTGTAATTGACGTTGTTGCTGTAAATTGTCATTAGCAGTAGCCTGAGCTTTTGGTGCTTGAGATGGACTTTGTTGAGCTGAACCCGAAATAGCAGTTGAAGCACCATTTAATTGAGGAGTGTATTGTTGAGCAAATTGGCCATATTGTTGATAATAACTATTGACATTTGGCTGGACATTAGGAGTTGGAGTACCAGTTGATTTAGCAGGAGCATTGGCACTAGAAACGGTAGCTGCCACACCTGATGCTGGAGTTAATGATGCAGGGTCGGCTGATACTGGACCCACTGCATTAGAACTGGCCCCTCCACCATTGGGAGTGACTCCGGTCTGTATAACTCGCTTGATATCACGTACAAACAATGGGTACAACAAATCAACTATTCCCTCTCTTTGAGCCATAGCCAATGCTCTTTCAAATGGAATCCATACTCCCTTAAGATGCATGGATCCAATTTTAACAACATGCCTAACTTTTTCTGACTTGAGGATTCCGTCACGACGACCCCTAGTCATTTGGGCTACATTCAAAAGTTTTGTACCATTGATCATATTGTTATCAGCTCTTCTGACCACAGACACATTGTTGGCATCCACTTGATAACAAAGGGTCTTTTCATCTTCCCACATGGTAGTGGTCACACGCGGACGGATCCCTGGAGGTTGGTATTGACCAACGGTGGAGCTACTAGATGTGTTAAGGGTGTCTTGAATTGGAGTGGAATGCGACAGATTGGCAGTGGCCGAAGCATACGCAGTGGAAGAAGATTGCTGGGCGCTATTGACCTGACTGTAGTGCTGGGGTTGGGGCTGGCTCAATTGTTCCGGAACCGACTGGTACACCGAATAGTTGGGAGGATAATTAGCAGCGGGATATCTGGGGTACGCGTACGAGGTGTCGGCGGTGGTTTGGTTTGTTTGAGAAGACTCGATCTGAGTGGGGTGGGATTGAGCCAGTTGTTGTGACGGTTGAGGTTGGTTGAGCATGTAGTACGAGTAAGGTTGATTGAATTGACCTTGAGCTTGGGCCAGGGCCTGAGCTTGAGCTTGTTGAAGAGAATTGTAACTGCTCATTGTTTGGTTGGATGTTTTAAGGAGGAAATGGGGTCAATAAGATGGGTGGTTTGGGTAAGATAGTTGTAGTGAATGGAGTTATTGGCGGCTATGATTAGACGCCGTGATAACTGCAATAACTGATGCGTAGTTTGTTGATGCAGACAGAAATGATAAGTGACGCTGAAGTGAGATGACCTATCTGTTGACGGCTTAACCTTTAAATTCTGTTCCAGGAAAGAGGGGGAGGAAGTTCAAACAATTCGAAATTGAGTTAATGATGATGAAAACTGGAATATGTTAGATGTATTTGACTATGGTAATAAAAATGAGAATTATCTGTGGTAAAATAATAAAAATGTTTTGACAAATGTCGGTTGTGTAAAGTTTGAAGTTGCCGGCTCAAAACGCTCTTTAGTAAGAACATTCAAAGCTACCACATAAAGAATTAATTACGTATTTTTTATTATTTTATTTTTTCACCAAAATATTTTTTTTTTCTGGGATTTTTATTTTTCTCTTGTGATTTCTTTTGAATGACAAAAGGAGAAACATCTCAGTCCAGACAAAAAAATTCCGACACCCCCAATAAACTTACACTATTGGAGACATTAACTCTTTTTTTTTTTAAGGTTTATATAAATGGAGCTTCAGAAGAATCCATATCTACAACCTTTGGTTAAGAAGTTAGATCCTCTAATAAGTTTTTGTGATAGCCGTTTCAATCCTCTTTACAATTTCAGATGTAAACCACTCAACACGCGTAGCCAATGTACCGTCTCGGATAATAAACTATTCCCGCTAGACAAACTTTGAATCCGACCTTTTTCGTTTTGTGGCACGCAGACATCCAGATATTTTTATGCCCGGGCAAGATGTTGAGTGCTAAATCCGACACCAGAATAGAGAACTGATGCAGTCGCGAGAAAAAAGAAATTTCAATCTTGAGATTACTGATATCATCAATCGTTCTATTAGTGCTCACAATACACGGCTGTGTTTCAATAAATACCCACCTATAACTAGGCTATGTTGAACTAGCATCATTCTTTATAGCAATACTCACATACAACCTATGTTTAGGAAGAGATGAAGGTGTAACATATCTGGGGTTGCACCTGCGTATCTATTGTCTACCCATCTTCTGTATCAATATTTGTGGAACTAACCAAACATAGAAAATACTCAACCGAGAGAACATCAATCATGGCAGCATAATAGTGCTGCTTGCGCTATGTAATACGATAAAAATGTATATGATGCATTGACAGGTGTCACCATCAACATACGAAAACTGTTTATGTAGAAACATACGAATATTAATTTTAGAAGAAATACCTTCTGATATTTGCCAAAGTCACAATACAATAAAAACCAAGATTCCCCTTACGAATGACTGTACCTTTAAAAATATTTATTAATTATAGTGCAAACCATAAATATCCTCCTAATGATTTGATTACGACAAATCATACTTCAAACATTCTTCACTCACTGCTAGTATCCAAATTTGTTTTAATTCTAATGCCAGATCGATGCACCCCAGTAGCCAAACTAGGCACAAGCGTAAACAAAAAGCAATTTCATTGTTCGGGTTTCCATCCGAAGGACTTAGCTTATAGGCTTAGAAAAAAAAGTTTAATCGACACCTAGTGTTTAAAATCAATTGCGTTAAAGTATAGTTGATTGCATAATGAATAATTTAGTGAAATAGTCAGATTTAGCTCAATTTCCTTCATCTATAAGTCTAAGCGTCGAGCGAAGGAGTTAGACCCCGAATTAGCACATATACGCATGGTGTACATTACGCATTTCATTCATATTTTTTGCAAGTTAGAAACAACATTTTACAGTTAACTAGCCACCGTATGACAACTTATTATCATAGTCCTAGCAATTGTACAGCACGTTCCTACATCAATTATACAGCAAAGATAGACAATCTCAAAAGCATCTGCAATGAACAAAGATAATGAAATTCAGACAGCCGTACCGCTGTACTGTTTCAATGCTTTTTGTAAAATCAGACACTAGCATATTATTTTCTCACTATAATTCTATTGTTCTTCGGCTCCTTAATAAATGGTAAGCATGACGATCAGTGGGAGGTGGGGGAAGTAGTCACATCTGGTTAGCCGCCTCAAATTGTAAATTGGTCATAAGGACTTAAGAACCAGAACGCGATTTCTGCCACGTCGCGATCAATGGGTTTGATACTTGTGTAAGGTGCATATGGTAAGCGTTCAGATATGCATTTAAAATCCAGTAGCGCAATGTCAGATGATTGTATTTACTAAAAATTGTCAAAATTTGGTTTTTGTGTAAATAACGTGTCCGACAGTTTTCAAACAAACCAGACCAGTGTCGCATAACTTAGCCTAGTTAGGAAAGTGACTTGCTCTCCGGGTATGCAAGTGGATGCCTGTTGATTGCCGACATTAAAAAGCTAATCAGGACAGATCGTATTTTCAACTGCAGAAACTGCACTACATATCCATAGTTGAACAATACCAACGTTATCTTTGCATATGAGTGGTCAATATTGTTGACAGTTGCGTTCACTAGATCATAATGTAATGGCTCGAAAAACCTTTGCAATCCTGTCCTTACTTCTTTTACATATGATTAACTTTGAAATACATATAGTTTTTTCAACCTTAAATGTTCCTTAGTCAGAACTTTATAAGCCGCACCTTAAAAACCTAGGCTAATCAAGATTTCAAAAATTTAGACACTGCCCTATGTCATGTAATGTAGATTCTATACTATTGGTTTAATTCAAGTAGCTAAATATATATTTATGGATTCGCTTCTACAAGCGAACACTTAACTTTACGAATCACAAGTCCCTCAATTCATAGTTCCTAAAATTTGATTCGTCTAAACTACCTATAGGGGTAACCGGTGATTATTCCAATTGAAATTTACCTCCGATAGACACAGGGTGACAAAGTGCCCAAATATGTATGCGAAATATCAAATGCGTCATATTACAGTTACGCATAGGGGCAGCTTCATCAATGAATCCTTCTCTCAAACTTCGGGCATTGGAGTACCTAGTGTCTAACTTTAGGCGGTTACCGACATTAATCAAACGGCATATTATATGGGGATTGATGGTTTAACTATCTTGAAACATCGATGAACCACTTAACCAAACACAGGGCTTCTTAGATGAAATAGTTCAAAAAATCACTCCGACAGACATTTATTTCCACTTCTAACCTGCGTTACTGCGGCAAATTTGGTTCGTGCAGATAAGCGGTGTTTAACAATTTATATAATTTCAATAATTTTTAAAAAGGTTCGTCCACGTCCTGGTAAATGATAGAAAAAAAAAAAAAAAAGAGAAAACGTGGGAATCATGAGATCAAGAATGTAATCAGAATATGATAGACATGTTAAGTTATGGTAGTGTGACAAGAATACGGAAATACGTTTGTGTAGATTATCATGCAGTTACCCTGATAGTCTGCAACTTTGAAAAAAACTACGGTTTTAAGATTATAAATTATGCAAAAGATGTCATTTCATGTAAGTTGTGCAATGCGTGATCAACTTACAACTCGCGTCATCTCAGTTGTTCCAAAAACGTAAAAGAGTGCCTTTAAGCGAAGCCAGAATAATTCTTCATGAGTTTAAGCAAAACATAGAAGATTCTATTAAAATATAAAAGTATATGATGAATCGATGGTGATCAAGCCAGTGCCTTAAACTATACTTGAACTATAGCCTCGGCAAAACTGACGAATCTGCAATGCAAGGCTTGGTCTCCTGGTAAATGCAACGCATCAAGTTTTTGTCTTTTTTTATGATTTTATTTTTTGGATATAAATCATAAAAATAAAATCACAAGATGAAAAATATTCGAGTCCTGTACCTTGCTTAAGGTGTGGAACATTTTCGAACGGTTCCAATCAACCAATTTTGTCAATTGTAATGATTGGCGGACGTTAATTGATTAGATGGCACGGCATCTACAATAACAATAGCAACGGCGTAGCTGATCACGCATGGTGAATGACCTTGACCTGTCGCAAGTGAAGCATCCCAAATTAAGAAGTTTAAACTGACGATCCATGCAGGCCTGGCAGGGCTTATTGCCGGATAAAATAGTGGCCACAATTGCAGATGGACAGTTTTCCGTAAATTGACCCATTTGAAAAGTTTTCGGATTAATCAAATTGCTGAAGTGCAATAAAAATAATTGTCGACATCAATTGGTCGACATGGAAAATTTCTCAATAAGATTTATCCTCATGTGCCTATACCGTTAACTTAAATCCAATTATAAATAGTTTGTATGTTTGGATTCATGGATGACAAAGCTTAATGGGGCAGTGGAATTGTGCAGAATTTCAGTTGAGGGACTGCGGTTCCAAAAATTTTTGCTCCAACCTTCAAACGTTCAACGTTCAAACGTACGTAAAACGTTGAAGTAAGGCACATCTCTTTTAGTGACATATTATCAGCATGGACTTCACACCAGCCTTGTATCAAGTAAGGGTTCACATGCAGCAGCCGTGCAATAGATATGTAATGTATCGGACTATGAGAATCTGCCAATACTTGCGTATATCGAAGTCATCAGTTGAAACAACACTGTTGTCATAGCCAGTGTGAGCTCTGTACAAATCAACACACAAACGTTTTTCACAAAAAACCATCTTTGTGCAATTGATCACTTTTCTCACAAACTGTACAACAACCTTGGCATACATTTAGCATTTTAAACAGTATCGGTTAACCATCATGATATAAATATCAACATAATTACTCTCGGAGTTGATAGTCTATTGCGGTATGGGTTGACTCTTGTCCATTTGTGACCGATGTAGAGCAGTGTGATCTGGTTCATGGTAGTCGGAATGTATGGATGTAACCGATTTCTAATGAATAATCCTCAAGCAGCCTTGAACAGTACAATTGTCGGGTCTTGAGTTGTTGCTACCAAACGTATGGATGGTATGGGTCTAACATGGTGGTCTCACCTGCACTGTCATCCATAATAATTTATAATAATTTATAATAATTTATGGATTATCGTATGAATGTGCTTTTCATCGTAGTCTTTCCTTTTGAATTAATTCTTTTTATGATTTTCATCTGATCTTTTCATTCATGATTATCACATATGATTTATAGTTTATATCACAACCAATTTTGTCAAAATCATCATCATTTTTTGACAAGTGAATTTGTGCTTTCATCTAATATCCTCGGTACAACTCCTCGATCACCTTCCCTCCCTTAATGGTCTCCTCTACCACTCCCTGAACCATATCAGGAAATACCCGACCGTACCACACACTCTGGTCACAGTTCTGGGGAAAGTAGATGATATTTCCTGCATACGCGTGTCCACCCACATGCGACACCAACCCAATGTCGCCCTGCACTTTCTCTCTGGAAAACACCCGTTCGAATTCGTCCTGAAGAAGTGGCGCCAACTTCCCACAACGCACGTCTCGCTGTGTATGGCCGCAGATCAACACCAAATCTGTATCAAGCGGGTACTCTGTAAAATTGGCCCCTTCAACCTCGTAGTCGGTAGATTTCGGCACCGCAACGACGGACTTGAACGGGTTGTATGCAGGTTCCGGTTTATAGTGACTAGGCACCAAGTACTTTTTGATAAAGTCCTTGGTATGGCTGATGTCAAACTTGACTACCTTGTGATCCGGGTATAAGTACACCAATTGCAGAGAATGTGCATCATACTTCTTCAAAATTTCTGCATGATTTCTCAAAAGGATATTTGATACCAAAACAGGATGATCGGGACTGATGAAGTCTCGTTTCAAAGAGGCGATTTCTGCAGTTAAAGACCCCGGAATCATTTCTATTTTCGAGGGCATGGCGTTGAAATCGTCGTATCCATGCGTTAAATGTAAGACGTGCTTCCAGGGAGGATTAGCAGTCCCTGCCAATGGTTTCTCTAAATCAAGCTGTTTGGACTCCGGAAATTCTGGAATGGCGCAGAACGTACATCCAGTGTCATACTTGGGCGGTGGACATTTCGGTACCCTCTTCAGTAGGGTCGAAACAAGTCTGATTGAAAGAAATGACATGAATAAACCGAAAACCTCACGTGTACCTCAGAACTAGACTTTGTGTACCTCCACAAAAACCACTAACTAACTAAACTAAACCCAGACATCAATAGCTTATTTGCCCCATATAA
Source organism: Suhomyces atakaporum (assembly GCA_030561405.1). NCBI lineage: Eukaryota > Fungi > Ascomycota > Pichiomycetes > Serinales > Debaryomycetaceae > Suhomyces > Suhomyces atakaporum. The sequence continues at coordinate 16,802 of JAKTXH010000022.1, forward strand.
GTTATGTGAAGGTGAATGAACGAAGTTTAGAGGAGTTTAGAGGAGACGAATTTTAGGAAGCAACTTCGAAATTTGACTTTGTTTCGTTTTTTAATTATTCCATTACCACTATTTTCTCAGCTTGTACCAAGCAATAGTGAAATAAATTCTCCAGCTCAACGACGATGTTTCAGGCAATATCACCTAAATTTTTCAGTGGTAATAATTAGAACTGACTTCTTTCAAGGAAAAAATAGATCTATCTTCTAACAATAAATAGATCTATCTTCTAGCAATAAATAGATCTCTCAATGGTTATAGATTCATCAACCTCATTTCATGGCAATCGACACATGTATTTTCTTTCAAGGCAATATATAGATCCAACTTCTTCCATGTTAATGGGTTGATTCAACTTCTTCCATGGTAATAGGTAGATCCAACTTCTTCATTGGTGATAAATAGATCCAACTTCTTCCATCGTAATAGATCTAACTTCTTCAGTGGTGATAAACATATCTGGCTTCTTCCGTAGTAATAAATAGGCTTGTCCTCCGTGGTTTTAAATAGATCTATCTTCTTTCATGTTAATGATGAAATCCGACTCCTTCCATAGTAGTGATGAGATCTAACTCCTTCCATTATAATGAATCTTCTTCTCCGTGGTAATCAATATCGAATCAGAGTACCAACTTTAACCACACAATGCTCTCCACTTCAGGATCCTTATGGCGATTCCCGACTGAATGGCTAGTCATGGCCATCAATCGCCGTGAGTCGCCGCCGTAGAGCTCAAAAGCACTCATCAATTGTTGCAAGCTCGTATCGGATTAACCAACACTGACAAGCACCACCACAAACCAAATCCCACTGTCGCTACTGCCAACAAGGTAGAGAGTGTCTCAAGGGTGTGCTGTACTAAATCTAATCAACTTCTATGATTAGTTAAAGGCTGCTGTGTTCCATGGTCACCATTAGCCGCACCAACCAAACTTGTGAAGAGGCACAAGCTTGAACTCTGGAGAGCCCTATTCTCCGAGAAACAAGCAAGAGCGACCAAAGGCGGTGAATCTGAGTACACTAACCATATCAATCAGACTCACGCGGGTCTTCCAGTGAGCTTTCGAGGTTTACGAGGGTCAACAAATTTGCCAATAGAACTATCAATGAACCCGAAAATCACCAATGAGCCAGAGAATCAATGGCCACTTCTAAAGTATCGGCACTTGAATAATCGTACTCCCTAGTTTTTTCTTCTGTCCAAATTTATCAGAAACTTTGCTTACAATACGCAAATCGCTTTGCCTGGTCTCGAATAGGCTGCAAAAAAATATTACACAGTATTGACAGGTTCATTCGCTAGAGTATCATTGCACATGTGTTGTCCATGCTTCCATTACCATGCTAGTTTCTCGAAAGATATTCACAATACAACTACACAAATTAGACAAAATCTAATTGCAAAAACACATATTTACAAAATTTTAAAAAATTTGAAATACAGGTGCAATAAATATCATCATACACCCATTCAATAGATTCGTTCAGTTCACCATTCTCAATTTGATACCGTGAACAGTACTCCCAAACTCAGTCATACGAAAGTGTCTGTTAATGGTACATTGCCTATATAATGAGGTTGCGATACGAAATATTTAAGGAGGGTGCAACGCTTGTTGCTAAATCTGAAAAAGGGCTTCTACCTCTTAAGTTGATGATGAGGAGTATGTGAGCAATCAAATAATCGCCTTGTGCCATTCCTGAAAAGTAATCAAGTCCAGAGCACCCGCATCACGTAATGAAAGTTATAACTGGTCATTACAGTACTCCTAAGCAAGAACCTCACTCCTTGGGCATACGCATAATAAAAACGTCATCAGAACTCTGTGAGCATAACCTTGCAAACTGCCCAAATTAACTTTGAATATTAAGTTATTCCTTTTGATACCGGTCCATATCAATAAAGTGTCTGAAACTAATTCATATCCCGGCAACAAGATTAAACTTTAATGCAAAGCAATAAATGCGGACGGGTATAGTTGCCAACAAAGAAAAATGAAACTTAGATGGTCGGCTGATTTCATTGTGACGCATATTCCAGATTGGCTGACATAGACGGCACGAACCTTATCTACCGCAGGTACACTCGGCGACATGACCTTTCTGTTTCAAATACGATCATATACCTATTAAGGTTTTGTGTCTTCTCGTGTATGTAGAAGTTCCAAAAAGTCAATAAGAGTCGATGCAAGTTTTGAAGGGGTCCTGGAAAATTGAACCATATAGCCCCATGGTTTAATACCTTATAATAGAAGCGTGTTGCATTTGTGTCCTATCCTTTGGCTGTGATGGAACAACATTTAGTCGAATATTTTTTGAACCTTAATTTGACTCAAAAAAGTCTTAAAGTGGCTTAACTAATGATGTCAAATATGACACAAGAGCATAAGCATTATTTTAACTACCAACACAAAATTAGCTTCGGTTTATTCTTCAAACCTTCAGGCAAATCGGTCCTTTCAATTGTTAAGCGCTTGTTTCAAACCCAGCCCTTTCAATTGTTGAACTCTTCTTTCAATTCCCAGCCCTTTTTCTCAGCCCTCCACTCACAAGTCTCTCTCAACATCGATCTCATCAATACCGTATCCTTCTCGTTATTCACCTTAATTCCCACATTTTTCAAAATATCATTCGAGGTACTGAAATGATGGGGCTGACTTTGAAGGAAACTTATCAACTTATTGAGAATTACTTGTTTATCAGGACCACCAGGAGACTTTTCCTTGGTCTTGGTGAAGATTGACTCTTTGACACTCTTCTTCTGTTTCAAAGAATCAAGAATTGAACTTGAAGCAAGGGGATTGGAACGTCCTTTGTTTGCAGATGTTTTGGGTCCAAACTTTCCTGCCAGTCCAAATTTACCTGTCCATGTAGGAGTACCTATTTGATTCTTTCTGGTTAATTTTCGAGATTCTCGAAGTGCCCGTGCAGCTTCATTGGCCACTTTATTGGCTTCCTTTTCTATAAGTGATAACTCTTGATTTCCAGAATCAATGATATCATCATGTTTTAAAGTACTATGAACTCCTCCTTTGGCAAATATCCCTTCCATAAGTCTACTTTCATCTTTTCCCTCGCTATTTTCCTCCTCCCTATCTCCTTCAAATTTATCCAACTTAGAAACTCCCATTATATTAGCGACTTGATAAAAATCATCATCATTTTTGTTAGCTGGTTTAATCAATTTATTGGATTTTCGTGGAGTCTTTCCAGTGATATTCTTTTCGGTTCCATTGAACAAATCTCCGGTTTCTGTTCCTTCCTCATTTTGATCTCCAAGAGTAAATAAATCGTGTAAATCATTGATCTTGAAAAATCTCCTTTGTTTAGGATCCTTCAAAATTTTATTAGTTAAGAAAGTCTTGAAGATTTGACGATGATAAATCTTTTCCTCAATAGACCCAGTCGTCATTAGTCTATAAATGGTGATATCTTTTTTTTGACCTAACCTCCAAGCTCTTTCCCTAGCTTGGATATCAGTGGAAGGATTCCAATCTGGATCAAAAATAATCACCCTATCAGCACCAGTAAGATTAACTCCAAGTCCTCCTACTTTGGTGGTTAATAAAAATATATCAATTGAGGGTGTTTCATTGAAGTCGTCCACAAGCTTTTGACGTCTAGAAATAGGTGTGGATCCATCCATTCTCAAGTATGAAAAGTACTCATCTTCTGATTCTTGAATATCGTCTCCTTTAGGATTTATGATCTTTAAATTGGCTATGAATTTCTCCAAAATATCCAACATTTGCCGTGTCTGGCAAAATAACAAAGTCTTATGTTTTTGACTTTGCCATAACTGTAACAAATCTTTCAATACTTGCATCTTACCTGATTTTGTAGGATCTCCATAATTATAATTTTGTTTGTGCATCAAAATATCTCTTTGCACCAAGTCTGGATGGTTGCAAATTTTTCTTAGAATGTCCACCCCCATCAAAACGTTTCTCTTTCCTCTCATAATCGAATCAAGATCTTCACTATTCAAAAACTTTTCATAAAGATCTTGTTGAAATCGAGTTAACTTTACGAAAAGCACCATTTCGTTTTTCTTAGGTAAATCTTTAGCCACATCACTCTTTAATCTTCTTAATAAATATGGTGAAATTAAGTCCCGCAAAACAACAGCACATTTATATCCAGTTTGGATCTGAACATTCGAGGCATTAGAATATCCTCCCATATTAATAGGAATGGAAAATTGTTGTTGAAAAATTGGTAAGGTCCCCAATCGTCCTGGGAAGATAAAATCAAATAATGACCATAATTCTATAAGATTGTTCTGGATCGGGGTACCTGAAAGAATGATTCTATTATAAGACTTGATTTGTTTGCAAGTCAATGAAATGTCCAGATCCGGGTTACGGATCTTATGGCCTTCATCAAGAACTACGTACCCCCATTGCTTAGGGAGAATGCATTTTGAATAAATTCTTAAACCAACATAGGTGGTGATTAGAACATGCCCCTTTTGGGTGACCCGATCAACGATTTCTTGGGCATTGATTTGACTCTTGACACCTGAAAGTGAGGTTCGGGACGAAGTTGGATCATGGGTTTCCAAATATTGCTCCAATTTTTCTTCAGACATTTTATTGCCCATTCCTGAACCTATACTGTGTAAAATAACACACCTCAAGGGTGGCCACCAACGATGAAATTCATTTACCCATTGATTCAACACAGTTGCTGGCACCACTACCAACACAGGTTTCTCGAGTAGTCCGGAGTAATGTAATCCAGCTATAAATGAGATGATTTGAATGGTTTTCCCAAGTCCCATTTCATCCCCAATAATACCTCCTGTTTTCTGTGAATAAAGCTCCCATAACCACTGTACACATGTCTTTTGATAGTCAAACAAAGACGGATATATATCACCCGGTAATTTGAATTTATCGTTTAGCACAGCATCAGGAATTGTGGGGTGAGGTTTATTCCATTCTGGGACATTCTCATCAGAAGTTTCCACCCGAAGTGAGGATCTTTTGGCGGTCCAATTCTTGAGTCTGGTTTGGAAAACCAATTCGTCACCATCATCGACGTTTCTCTCGGTTTTGGTACCTTTCAACTGGGAAGGCTTGACCTTGGAATTTTTATGGCCAAACGAAAGTTCGCTTCCATCGTCAGAAATATCGTCCACTATTTCTGGCTCATTATCCGACTCAGAATACGAATATTCCAGATCTGATACGTCACTTCTCTGTTGTACGTTTGAGCCATCACCGTTTGGTTCATTAAGACTCTCATCAGAAATCTGATTTGTAGGAGTCACCTCAGATTTTATAGTTATGGGATTCACCTCAGACTTTATTGTTATAGGATCCGTCTTAGTATCCTCAGATATCTTTCTTCGTTTGGCACTTTCAAAGCCTGGTGCCCGGAGCTCCTGGTGGCTTTGGACTTGCTCCTTCTCTGCCTCCCAATTCTGCTTAAAAGTGTTTTCATTACCAAAGGCAGTGATCTTTCCTGTTCTGATCAAAAAATCCTTCTCTGTCTCCCCCGGCAACCGATCAGTGGATGTCGTCAAGTCTGCACCCTCATCGAGCTGTTTCTTATTCTCCAGAAGTCGAGCGGTGATATCATCAACATCACGTTGCCGTTGATCCAATTCGTTCTCTTCAAACCATTTGATTTCGTCTCGTATTTGCTTCCTCTGGCTGAGCTTTGTCCTGGGATTTTCCAACTTTTCCTGAAGAATTCGGATTCGTTTGAGGGTGGAGTTGAGGTCTTTGGTGGCTTTCTCAAGCCTTTTCTGGTCTAGTTCGGAGTCTTTGGTGAGAAGGGCCTGGTTGGCTTGGGCGGTGATGGTGGACTCAAGATCCGACTGGGGAACCAAGTGGGCCCCAAGGGTGGAAAGGTCCATTGGAGTGAAGACTAGATGAGATAGTGAGAATTAGTGAGAAGTTAGTGAGAAGTTAGTGAGAAGACAGGAAAATTTAGTGAGAAGACAAGAAAATTTAGATAAGGTAGTGAGAGTTAGCGAGAGATTAATGAGAATTAGCGAGAAATTAATGAGAAAATAGTGAGAGATTAGTGAGAAAATAGTGAGAGGTAAGTGAGAAGTTAGAGAAAAAGCATCTTGTGAGATTTGTGAGTCTAGCGTAAGTAGAGGAGCTAATGACCAAAATTAGAGGCACCAACTCGACTATGACTAGCAGACTACCCCAGAGTGATCTTCAAATACTTTAGAAGTGGCTTTGCTACCCTTATCTACCACCCAAATGTCGTTTGGCTCTAAGTATGGACAGACACTGTTGGCAGCAATTGCTAAGCTTGAAAGTTGTGAACAACGCTGAGAGTATTCAAATGGTAGCGGGTACTTTTAGAGGAGGCTCATGATGAAATTCTATTGGCGCTGAGTAGATACGGTGACAATTACGGATGATGGACGAAAAGAAAGTGGCACATATCGAGTAGGACTTGTGAGCGACCAGGCCACTAAAAGTCAAATGTGTCACTCTGAAAAAATCACCAACGGTTCATCATAAACACATGGAGGTCAGAAAAGTGTTGATTGTGACCCAAGCTTATGGTGAGGTGTTTAGTGGTGGTTTCTACTTGTCTATATTAGGTCATGGTATGGATGCAAATGATAAACAGATAGGGAGAAAGAGAGAAAATGAGAAGGGTTGGAAGAGAAAAGAACAAGAAAAGAGCGAGGAGATGTCTTGAGCAGAATGACTTGAGAAGGATCATAGAAAGAGAAAGCCGAGCCTCTTTATATTTCAAAGTTGATATCGAAGGCTTAGTCCGCTACCAACACTACTCATAATTCAGTACTCAGATTTGTCTTCTTTTCACATGAGGCTTCCGCTCAAAGATAATTTTCGCAGCCATTTTTACTGTTGAGAATCACCATATCGTCAGCCTCTATCAATCCGATCCTTAGTCTGAAATACACAACTCTGGGGAATGAACACACCAAGAGCATATCCCCATTTTCCACCCAAGCTGTTTCGACCAACACAATAGTCATTGGTATTATCGAGCTTTGATTGGTGATATTTGAATGATTTTACAAAAAGGTCAGACCCCACCAGATGTCCCCATAAAACTATACCTGATCAGGCATTCGAAATATCTATGATTGTTTTTGATTAATTTATACATTATATGCTAAGGTACAGGTGGAAATATTGGTGTGAGCGATTGAAATGACTTGAGTATGGTACCACGGTACAATTACTCACCGGTGGGTCCTGTTTCATTGGTTCTGCTAAACACTTCCCGCTCCAATTCTCCCAAACACTGTCTATAAATACCCTCATCCTCTTCATTGACAATTTGCTTGATATCAAGATTCAAGTCCTCCACGGTTTTCTCTCCTCTTCCCACTTCTCTCATGATGGTTCTAAACCATTTGGCCTCACCCTTACCCACACAGAAATTATAAGCATTACCAGCTTGGTTGGCTCTAGCTGTGCGTCCCACTCTATGAACATATTCTCTCGACGAGTTGGGCAAATCGTAATTGATGATATCAGTGATACTCAAGATATCTATACCTCTAGCAATCAAATCAGTAGCCACCAACACATTGATTTTTTGACTTGCAAACTGTTTGAGAATTTTGGTTCTGACAGCAGTCTTATTATTAGTGGAATTGATATATGCCACTTCATAGTTTCTGTTGGGGTACAACTTGTTAAGAAGTAATTGTAACAATTTGGACAATCTTAATGATGCTTCATTAGACTTGGTAAAAATCAACACGTTAGACAATTTGTTGTAATTCGTCAAGAATTTAGTAAGAACCAATGGTTTCAACAGAGCTCGAGCCACTCCAAATTGGATCTTGAATTCATTCAATTGAGCAGGCACATTGAAAATTTCATTAACTAATTGTTTACGGTCATTGATAATTACCAATCTAGGATTTTGAAATTTCAAAGCCGACAATTTACCAGAATCAGTGGTTAATGTGGCCGAAAAGACCAACTTTTTGGTAGTAATATGCCATTCTTTAGAAATGTCCTTAGTTTCTTCAAGTTTGGAGATTACCACTTTAGCCCATCCCTGGAAAGATTGATTCAATAATCTATCTGCTTCATCTATAACCAAATACTTGAGTGATTTTAAGCTTATAGTTCCATCCAGGAGGTGTTCCACCAATCTACCGGGAGTAGAAATGATGATATCCGGTTCATTTGCCTTTATCTTTAAACCTTCTTCCTTGATGGAGACATCATTTTTCAAACTGGTAATTAATAAATTGGTACCTTTACTAAGACTAGTTAAAGTAGATTTCACTTGATTAATCAAAGGTTTTGTAGGCACCAAAATTATGGCTCTTACACGAGGTACCACTCTTGTACTTAAATCTTCAAGGATAGGAATCAGATATGCCAATGTTTTACCAGAACCTGTACTGGCGTTGACTAATAAATCACCCTGAAAATCTGGTCTTAATTTGTTTTGTTTGATATCTTCAAGAAGTAAGTTTAAAACTTCAATTTGAACTGAAAAAGCATTTGTAAGATTTAAATTAGTCAAGTTCTTGGCCATAAATGATGATAAAGGAAATTCTTCAAATGGTTTAGTATTAGTAGGGGAGGAATAGATTGGCTCCGTTAACCAATCAAGATTTTTTAAGTGAGTAGATGTGGAACTCAATCGTTTATCTTTGGGTAATTCTAATTGTGGTAAAGGTTTAAGATCTTGAGTAGGTTCTTCTGGTTCTTCTTCAGACGATGATTCTTCAACATCTTGCTGAACTGACTTGTGGAACTTCAGGAAAATTGTCAGATGCTTAGACTCCTCGGGATTCTCTCCTACATCTTCCATCTCCACATCAGAATCAACCTTCTCATTTAAATCTTCATTAATGGGTGAAATATTTTCAGCTTCAGCATTCTCGGCCATGACTTCTTCATCATCTGAGCTCTCTGAACTAGATTCATCATCTTCAGAACTTTCACTATCCAGACTACTGGAATTTTCACTTTGACTATCACTCGATGACTGGGACTCTTTCTCCACTGTTTTTGGGTCGTTTTCGTCGCTTTCTTCACTGGAGTCATCCTCTTCACGTCTTCTTTTCAACACCACCTTGCTCCGCACCACTGGGGTGGTCTGGTTGGGGTCAAAGCGTGCTCCAAACATATGGTTATAACTCATCGCTGGGATCAGTATGGATCACGGGACTAGGTGGTCGCGTGATCACGAGCTCACCACCAATGGACACTTCAGTCTCGTGATCACCATCAAAAATTTCACCACCATGATCCCAACCATAGCCGTTCTTAAAAGATCCGTGTGGAAAGGCCCACACGTGGTCCCCCTCCCCATTGCGGACGCCATCAAAAACGGTACCCCCATCCGAACTAACGCCAGAAGTTGCACCATTTTACCCCAATTTGTCGGATTGCAGTTTCAAATTCACAATGGAAAGGAGTACGTCGAAGTAGAGATTACTGACGATATGGTGGGGACCAAGTTGGGTGAGTATGCGTTGACGAGAAAGAAGTTCATATATAAGCACACCAAGAATTGATGTATATAGTTAATAGATTTTGAAAGTGAGTGTTGTAAGGCTAACAAGGCCTGTAATGAAGCTGAACAAGATGTGCTGGATGAGATGTGTTGGCAAAGAATAGCTGTGGAGGATGCTTCCAAGCGATTATTTGGACATTTTGAAGATCTTCACCTAGTCGATCATATCACTCACCACAATGACAGCAGTTCCACCATCAACACACTGGAATTGTCCCCTGAAAATGGGAGAGCTCAGTAACCGAACGAAGCTGGCAAAACCATCAGGTTAGCCACAAGATCTCAGGCAATGGTAAGAGGCCAAGGTGCTAAAATCGAACTCAAGCCTTTGGCCACTGTGAGACTGGTGATAACACTCATCTTAGTCATAATGAGAAGATAAGACAAGACGTAGACCAAGACGTAGAAGAGCTGTTCGGGTGGTGCTACCGCCTACCATGGCAGGAATCTGATGGTAGAAAGCTCCGTGGTGACTTGATTTATCAACAAAACTAAAAGGAGTTTGCAACAAACATTTTGGCCGTTTGCAACAAACTTTTTGGCCGTTTGCAACAAACACTTTGGCCGTTTGCAACAAACTTTTTGCCATTTGCAACAAAATCACCATACTAGTTTCACGGCTTTCCACCTCTCTGTTAGCAAATATAACTCTTGTAGAAGTAAAAGCGCCAACAATGGTGCTCAACGGAATGACTCTGCTCCTTTCTTCTTTCATTCTATTCAATTTGTTCAATTTTGTTCAATTTGTTCAATTGTACCTTTGACTGTGTTGCTAAAGTCTCATACTACAAACAGATGAGGTCCACCAACAAGTCTGGTATCGTTATTTGGTCTTTCTGTATGCTTAGTTCCAATTCTATGAGTAGAAGTAGGGAGACTTCTATTTTGATGCTTTGCCTTGAGGCCTGTGGTTCCCGTTTCAATTGGCCTCAACTCCATGACTGGTAAAGATATTACTGGGTATAAAGGATTGAGTATCCACGTTGACGGTACAAAGCAACACTGGCTACGTTCAGGATGAAAGCTTTAGGAAAGAAGGACATCTGAATTATGAATACAATATGCGGTTCTAAAAAAACCATAACTGATTTATCAAAGTTTCCAGTGGATTTCCGGCAATATCTAGCTTAACTAATGAAATACACATGCTTTCCTAGAGAAAGCTGTATTACATCTGGTTCCATCATACGAATAGTCAAACTAAAGATACTGGTAATGAAACGAGATTACTGGTAATGAAACCTGTTGGATGTACTGGTATATTCTTCCTACTTTGGCAGACTTCAAAACTAATGAACTCTACAGGTTTGGGTTTGGTAATCGATAATTCAACTTCAAATACCCAGAGTTTTAATTGACTAAGTATTAACATGACAGTATAAATTTCAGCTACACCATTGCCAATTCTGTCAAAAGATTAATTGCAACCAGTTCCTCACCAAGAACAACAACAACTCGCAGTACAACACACAATGTTTCAGGACCAGCTACATATCATGATTGAATGCAAAGCTCTTGGCTCATTCCATGCCTAAAGTCCTTTACATAACGGGTTATCATATCGATAGAGGGGGGTTTATGGGGTTAAACTTTACTTGGAAACTCCGAGCTTCAGATCTCTTTATCGACGTCATCAAAAGATGACTCGCTGTATCAAGTCTCCGGTGACTTCTTGACACATATTCCAATCAGTTGGAAACTACCCACGTACCCTTTCCTTCTATCGTTATGCTCTCTTTTCGGTTGTGTTCTTTGATACTTTCATTAAATTCATGCCATTCTATTTCGTCTATTGTTTATGGGTCTATGTTAAAACTAATTAACTTTTGATTCACGCATCGACCAGCGAGGTATAGACATCCAGAGAGAATGGAGTATGACTATCATATTTCGAGCCACCAGTACACTTATACATACTGAAAAATTGGCCCCTGTGATGGTACAAGTTGAAAAACCTATCTATCCCCTTTGTCTGGGATTGTAATCGTCCATTCTGGTTTGACGTAATTCTCCTGTCTTGTCAGTAACTGGCCACTTACCCCAACCACTAAGTCTGATCACCAAGCACGTTGCATTATCATCTCCTCCAACATACTCGACAAACTTTATCACTTCTTCTGCGCACAGCTGGGGAGTGGCTTTAGGTCCTCCCTTCATGTTATAATGTGAGGTGACGATGTCGGATATTTCCTGGTCGGTTATGACGTTAGTTACACCATCACTACAGAGTACCAAAAATGACTCGTCTCCACCAAGACCCCCTATTGTAAAATTTTTGATTTCTTCAGGCGTGAGTTTTTGTTTGATGGTACGGTGATCACCAATAATAAACTGGAGAATGTCTGGCTCTGCCGTAACTCCCATATGCTTGAATGCTACGTCACCAAATGCCCTGGTATTAGCAAGAGAAATAAATCTCTCCTCACCAAACGAATCGGTCATAAAAAAATTGGCAGCGTATTTACGCAACCGGGACGCTTCCGTGGGGCTTGAAGGATGATGGTCCTCCGTGAGACGATGTCCATCTCCATTTCTATCCACCAAGATGGCTCTGGTGTCTCCCACGTGCGCTACTGTGAGTCTGGAGATTGTTTCTCGATTAAAGTAATAATCACCGTTGTTTTCAGAGTAAATGGTTTCGATTAATGCCAGTGTACATGTTGATCCTGACTTGTTGTCTTCTTGAAGAAAAAAATCATAATCGGTGCCGAGGAATACTAGGGGAAGTCTTAGATGAAGATCATCACTAATTTTGATGCCAGTCAATTGAAGTTGTTTGTTGAGTTTTTTCATGATTTTAAAATTATCCTTACGATGCTTGTACCAACGCTTCCAGTACCCGCCAATAGTCTTTGCGTATTTCGTTACAAGCTCATTTTTCTTCTTGTCTTTAGTATCTTCCACGTAATCCGAACCTTGCTCGATGTGTTGTGCAAGTTGTGCTTCCAAAAACGTGGAGCATTGGGCACCTCCATGTCCATCGAAGATATTGAAGTTGAACAAAGGTCTAGCTGAATGTTCAAGGACAGCAGCGCTATATTTGTCTTCGTTGTAGAGTCGGTTAACACGGGACGAGAAATGGCCAAAATGAGATGGGCTTTTTAGAAGAGGAACTCGAAGTTTGGGGGGATTGGAGGCTGTGGTGTTCGTGGGGGTGAAGGTGAGGGAGGTGGCTATTCCTCGGTAGGGAATCCTTAAGGAAAGTGCCATTATGGAAGAGAAGTGATGCCGCGAGATCCCCAAGTAGAGGTGACTCGGGAGTAAACACAAACAAGGCCGTCCAGTAGAGAGGAGAACTGGGGCGAGTCAACCCGAAAAAACTGTCCTCCAGTGAGACAAACGTATACTTTTAGCGAGAAACTAAGGTGTGTACGTCCAGATTTCTCGCTAAAGAAGAATTCGGGGTCGTACAAATGAAGGTTGTTCCAAGTATCATTTGAGCCAGTTCGATGAGTTGATCACTGTAAATTGATCAAATTTATGAAAGTTTAGTATGAAGAAAGAATCGTTAGCATCTCACCATCGATTTGACAAGAGTTCCTCTAATACTGGAAACAGCATTTGCACGGCACGGATTAATCCCCTATTTTGATAGGCAAGAAACTTCCAAAACTCAAAACAAATTGTTGATTCAGGAGTCGTACGGAATTGGGTAGCGTAACCAAAACTCTGGTCCACGTATATCACATCAATTGGCACCTTAGAGCCAACACTACTCCCATCTTAAGTGTATTGTGAAGATTTTTACTCACATCATTGTTTCATTAGGGGGGTTTCGCATAACGAAGATACATTTCACGATGCAGACCCCAAAACAGCTTGCTTCTAATCAACAATTATAAGGTACAGGTCATACTTAGCGACCACAACTTTCTCCGTTTTTGTCGATATTTAAGTATGGGGTACAACGAATAATGTCTCAATTGGTCTTGCGATCTTCTCGCATAATATGGTCTACTTTCTATCCCGAACAAATCAATTAATTCACTAGCAAGTCTAGTTTGTCCTCATTTAGAAAATTGGTCTACTAATGGTTATTAACCCTATCGTTCGATTCAATTTTATCCTAGCTATTTTTGGGGGTTAACTTGTTCTCATGCTTCAAGGTCAACTCTTAGCAACTTATCTTTACCCTATCTCTCCAAAACAGACAAAGCAAAAAATTTTGAATCATTTGTTTTCGTTATGTCCAATTTTTGCTGATGCTCTGACTGTCACTTTCCGTATTAGATGGTGGTGGAGTCTCAATGAAGCCTGCTAACATCGCACTGACCAGGAAACTAAACTACAAATATAACGATAGCAGAAGGCTGGGTGCCAAGCAGAAACAAGTACTTCACTCCCAAGTGGTCATACTCCCATAGATACAATCTGATCTAAGGCTTTCTCGGACTCAACTCCATCTGCTTGGTCGGATCTACGGCTGCAAAATATTGGAAACATCTGTAAATATAAGGTCTGTCATGAAATTACGTATCAAATTCCGAACTAGTTTGGTTGGTCTTGCAACCTTCAATTGGACTACCAGCACCAATTTGTCGACCTGATTTATTCTTATAGTATGGTCGTGAGGTAGGAGTAAAGAGACCGAGAAGCCTCATTGGTCTCACTACAACTTTTCAAATCTTTCCTTTAGAAAAATGATATTTGTCCAACCAACATCATCAAACCATCCTTGTACTACCTCATATCTTGACATTGATGATGGCAATAGGGACATTATTAGAGTGACAATCGTTTTCCTTCATCTACAAATTTCACATTATTATCAGCTATTTTCAGCTGTTAGTTTCTTATTAACCTCTAAAGGATCATAACTATAGAAATAATGCTCCATGTCGCCGGTACATTTGGGTCTAAATCACCATGTTATCTTCGGCATCATCGTCATAATTAAAGTTGTCCACCAAGCTGTCTTCTGCCTCATCTCTATATCTTGGTGCAAATCTTCCAGTGACTGTGTTCCGAATATTGTCCCAGACTCCTCCAATTCTTCCAAATACTGTTGTATTTGAGACAAGACCAGTTTCATGGATATCATCATGGTATGGCTCATCAATTCTGGTATTATTGAATAACGATTCATTAAAGTTTCTTCTGTTATTGTTGTATTGCTCGTTGGCAGCATTTGCAAGATTGAATGGTCTCAAATCGGTTTCTTCTCGAACAACCTGTTGTCTCTTGATCATTTCTCTATTAATTGTTCTCTTTGCCTCCATGATGACCATATCCTTTCGTTTGTTCTGAAGATTCTCAATATCTTCTTCGTGATCATCATCATCATCAAAAGATGCCCAGGAGTCATAAAAGTCCGAATTGAATCCTAGCTTTTTCTTGATTTTATCATACACATTGAATGTAGTGAGTACGATAGGAATCAATACGAATCTAGGTAACCAATTGTTGAGTAAATTGAACAATCCCGTCAAGTGGATCGATTGACCATACCATTCTTCAAAGATGGAGTTTCTAGAAATAAACAACGTGATGAAATTATACGATAAAGGAATGGTCAATCTAGCAATGTAGGTGGTGTAGAAACTGGCCGACACGGGGTCTGATTGGAATGGTACCAAATGGTACATGTTGAAGATTTTCAAATGGGTCAATGAATTCAATGCAGCAAATAACATATATGAAAAACTGATTGATGAAACAACAAGTTGTAAGAGCTTATGTTGATGGATTTTAGTGCCATAAATAATGGAATTCATCAATGATAACTTTGTGGAGTGGAAAAATTCAGATTCAATGATTATTATAGAGCCGATGAATAAGACCACAGACGCAAACCTACTACCTATAGGTCTTAAATAGTAGTAATAATAAAAGTTGAGTTTGGGCAGAAGTAAGACTCTATAGTTGTTGATACGGAATCTCAATTGATTTCTTTCTTCTAATACCGATGTGGTTCTGGCATTTATTATATCCTCCAATCTGGTGGTTTTGATGAGTAAATTGTTGAATTCCGACTCATAGGCCACCAATTTAAAAAGGTTTTGGTTGAAGAGTTGACTCAACTTGGTCATGTAACTTTCGGTAAGCTGATCGCGTGAGATGGTATTGTCGTCATTGTGTAAGTATTGTCTTTCCATTGACTCTTTCAATTCACCAGGAATCTTGTTGTACAACTCAAGGATCCAATCACGGAACCTAAGGTCCTGAGAAGACCCTGAAGTATAATTCTTTGCCAATACTATGACTTTGAGGACATCTTCTTTGAAGTCGATTTTTGTATCTTCCAATGAATCGACCAATTTGGGCACTTTTAAGTAAAGTGAGTTCAAATGGTTGACAAGGTTTCCCTCTACCCATTTGACACGAGGAATATTGACCATTCCATGAGCCATCAACCACAATGCCAAGATCAATGAGTATATATGAGAAAGGGCAATGATCATCAACTTCAAATGTCCCAAGGTGAGTCCTACTTCAAGAATCAAATACACCAAGCATATCAATGATACCCCCAAGATTGCCAATTGGAATTTAGCGTTTCGTTTCAAAGCGTCCCTTAACCTGCTAGAAGCTTTAAAATGACCCGACCGATAGTATTCCTGAAGGACTGGCAAGATCAACCAAGTAAGAAGAAATGTCACCCAGTAATTGGACTTCCATAAAAACAAGATCACGCCATCAGGAACCTCGAACCACGTAGTAGTATCCTTAGTGTTGTGAGCTATATAATCCACAGGAAGTAGAAAAATGATGGAGGTGGGGACAAAAACTGCCAATGTGAGCGGTACCAGAAGGTACACGGGGTACTTGAAAAGATTGATATGGAACTGGGTAAATAGAAGTGATACCGCTAGGGATAGGAGGTAGGCTAATGTGAGAGGCAACCACATGGTGACTTTGGGATTTTTTTGCGGTACAAACGGTTACAGGACTAGTGGTTTCTATTGCGGTGTGGATCTAGGATGGGAATGGCTGGGGGACCGTTTGGGACCGACTGGTTATTGATTTACAATTGTTGTCATGAAGGCTCGTGAATGGCATAATCGGATCCGTGGTCGTGTGAGGCACGCTCAGGGTACTGTGATCCTCCAATAGACCATGAATGACCAAGAAAATTTGGGCAAAAGGGCCATGACGTAGTTCACCAACGGCGAGTTGATCAAGGCTCATCCCACTAACGCTTTTTCCAAGCTGTCACTCCCATTGAGCTTGCAAAAAATCGTCCTGAACTAAGCATAAAAATACACTAATAAATTTAGTGCGATTGGGCAGGCAAAATTTATTGTGGAGTTATTGAAAAGCGCATAAACCCATCTGGAACCCCAAATCGAGAGACGTTTTAGGCCTTTCTTGTTAGCGGATTGATTAGCCTTTATTTGGCATGTGAAATATCGCCAAAACGGCCATATCTATACCCGTTTTGTCTTTCGAGATTGGGTCTATGTGGTTGCGGAAACTGGCGAAAATTGCTGCAAAATGGTAAAAAAAGCGACTAAAAAAAAACCAGGTACTTAGCCCTTTGGAACATCCTATTCCAGTAATAATCTGTGCTACCTAATACTCAGGTAGGGGTGGTCTCGGTGGACACCACGGGCTTGTTCCTAGAGAAAGAAAGTGGAATTCAACAATTTAGGAGCCAGTCTTTTACATACTTGTAGTGTCAATCGCGGACTACAAAAATCCAAATCCTGAATTGTCCGTTTCCAAATATGAATCATCTTGTTAGCACTGAATAGGTTCCCGATGCTCCGCTGAGTAGGCTATGATTCCTTGGTGAAGCTCCGAGCTTCTGGTGATTTCATATATGAAAATCAAGGAAGCAAGTTTGTGCTCTTATCAAACCCAATAGTATTTTATTAAATCAAAAACCACCACTAAGTACATGGATGATGATTCAATTGACTTCAATGAGGCACACCGACATATATGAACTATACTTTTTGTTAGTTAATCATTTGATAAACGTCACTTCAACTACAAGGATTGGATACAGAACAGCGTAGTAAACTATACCTACAACTCTCTATTCCGTTTTGTGCTCAATGCTCAATTCTCACTATTTATCAAGTCAACAGAGGTTGATATATAAAAATAGGTTGAAAAATTCTGCTTCGAACAATTAATGTTTTGACTACAAGCGATTAATGGTCCATTTTGTCTATTTTGGTACAGACAGTGCTTGAAGAACAAACCGAAGTTTAGCTCATTGCTTACTTCTAGCACTATCGGAAATTTCTGCTCTGATGTTTCGATATTTCTGAGAAAACTGTATATACATTCCAGAATATCTCTGTGTTTACTGAAACCGTTACAAATTGGCACAATAATCTAAACAATACACTAATAAATTAGATGACTACTCTTAGCTCGGGTCACTGGTTTAAAATGCCTCAGATTTAGATAGGATAGTAAGGTGCTTTCTCGGTACTTCTTTACTTGTCTTTGCCGAGCACAAAACCTATACCGTCGTGCATGACTACCCGAACTAAGCGGATTATTCACACCATATAAAAATTCAGGAAACTTTCACAACCTGTTTAGCGTATTAACTCAATTCCTACAAGCCGAAGAAGATTGGCCAAAGCAGATTAGCCAAAGCAAATAAATCAAGCCAAAGTAACCGAAATAAACAGCCCGATCTTCTACAGTTCAGGTCACTAATTCACAATTTGACTGAGACAGTTGATCCAGACATTAATCACAATTGATCCGGACTCAATCATAAATTCAGAACTCTTTACTTTGACTCCTTGAATACCCATCCTATTGTCAGCTTACTCCGACATACTAACATGTCTGAACCAAAAAAAGTAGGGTTCGCCGAACCTCCCAAGGAGCTCCAGTCACACCATAAACACTTGGCAGAAATTAAACAAGAGAAAGCAAAAGCACACCCCTTCCATAGGATCCCAGCGGAGTTGGCATATCTTGAAAAGAAGGGCATGGCACCTGGCCCCAAGGCTATCATTCAACCCGAAATTCAACGTAATAGGGCCACTTATCAGATCTCAGAACTTGGTGATTTAAGATATACTTCCATCAAAGATATCTCTGTACAAAATAAGGAGACAGAATTGAATTTCAACTACCCGGACATTGACTTGTTCCTTCCTGCCTACAAGTTGTTGGTGGATACCAAATTTGCATCACTTCAATCCTTTGACTTGTCGAAAATCAACAAGTATTTACTTAATTTAAGCAATACCAAGTTGGGTTTGGGTTATGAATTTGCTGGTTTAGTGACTCGTATTGGTAGTGGTATCAAAGACTTTCAGGTAGGTGATATTGTAGTTGGTATTGTCAATCCGTTGTCTAGAAAGGGCTCATTGAGTACCAGTATTTTGGTGACTCCAGGAACTGACAGCTTGATAAGAATTCTCCCTGACCAGTTGGATCTTTTGAACAAAATTGATGTTCGTTTACATTTGGATGGTTCGCTGTCCACTAAGAATTTTGCAATTGAAGAGGAGGGCGACGAGTCCATCGCCGTTGAGGCTCTCGAAGAGAATGAAATTGTGAGCGAAAATGCTGAAGCTGCAGACGAGGCTTTGGCCACTCCTGAAGCTGCTGTTAATACGGAGAATGATGCGGTTACAAAAGAGAACACAGAAGAAAACGAAGAATCCACAGCAGTGGAATCCAAAGAATCTGATGATGTCCCCATTGACTCTAAATTCAATGAAATCAAGATTGACGAGCTTGAAACCGAGAAAAAGCCAACACAAGATATTTCACCAAGCTCACCCAAACCTCCACAAACATCGGCCAAATCACTTCATGAGGTTAAGAAGGCACTCAAGAGACCAAATTACTCAATACAACCAGATTGGTCACCCATGGCAAAATTGGCCACATTCCCTACATTATACTGTAGAGCCAAGCTGGTTCTTCTGCATTTGAAAGCATCAAGAAATGCCAATATTCTCATCAATGGTGCGGATACCAACCTTGGTAGAACATTGGTACAAATCTTGGCATCAAAGGTGTATAATTTTGTTCAATTGAACTTGATTTTGATCATTAGAGAAAGCAGTCTTGCAGAAATGCAAGAATTTTCCAAGTTATTCTCCAAGGGTGAATTTTATGATCCATCCAGAATTGTTAAAATCAGTTTGGTGACTCATGACATGGCAAATGAAGACCTCGTTCTACCAGGTGAAAAGCCAACAATTAATTACAAGAAGGTGGATTTCTTTGCATCTCAAGTCATTGAAGGATTATTTAAGACACAGTACTATGATGACGATAAATTAATCAGCTTGGAAAATATCAATGACTATAAGCTCGATGGATTTGTGGATATTGTGGGTAGCAAGAAATACTTTCAGCGTACCATCAAGTTTGATAGACTTGATGCCATTAAACTCCCTATTCACGACCATACAAGTAATACCCTTTATGAATTGTTTAATGGGAGTGTCAAAGAACCATTTATCGTTAAGCTCTTAAAGCCCAAGAAGTCAGGATCGTGCTTTGTTTCTTGTTGTCAATTCACGGTTTCTGAGCCTACTTACAAGATTGCCAAATTACTTGAATCTGAAGCCACCATATGGGGAAGCAAATGGTCCAATGGAATTCTTAATACCATGACCTACTACAATTACTTTGAAGAAATTGACTTCCGAATTTCAGAAAAAGATGTTAAGGAAGGGTTGGAGTTGTTATTAGACGGAAGATTGAAGTTTAAGATCGATCACTTTATTGATTGGAGAAATGAGTTTAAGAAGTATATTAGGGACTTGTGGGTAGATGATGGAAAAATTCTCTTCAAGGTGGAAGATTTTTAGGAGTAATATGAATAGACTAATCAATGGAGTGTAGCGAAATATCCGTGATGTGGAACAACCAAGAAAATTTTGGAAACATTATTTTTAGGGAAACATGTCACAACAATTCTGTTCCTAACAGGATTCGGTAGGAGCGGCTGAATTGCAAAATAATAGTTGTGAAATTTCAGTTGTAGAACGGTTATTTTATTGTGTAGTGTTGTATTGTATTGTGCTATATTTTTAGTGGTGGATTTAAGTGGTGGATCCATAATTTGCAGCCTGAGAGTTGTGAGTTCCGACATAGTCCGGCCGTTCGTGTATCATGCGACTACTAATCTAGGCGATGAAGAAGTAGTTCCACTTATTATTTATGCCTTAACACCACCTCAACCACAACTATTACCACCACGCATAACGCCACAAGTTCATAACATACTTAACATCAACAACCAAATCTTCTTTGTGTGTAATTTAGGTTTTCCCTCCTAATTTTTTTTTGGTTTTTTGGTTTAAGCGATAAATGGGCCAATTTTGACACCCGTTTTTTTCCGCTAGCCAAGTTAATCTTAGTCATGTTCAGTCATTTGAGTTAGTAATTTTGATCATGTTTCAGGCCACTTATTGCCTGATGGATTAATTACCCCAGATTCGTAATATCCACGGAGCAAGCCAATAACAACAAGGCGAATTGTCATAAACACAATGTTATAAAGGCTGGTCAATTACCGTTTGAATCATCCACCAAAATGTATTCAGTACAAGAACTCACACCACAACAATTGTCCATAATCCGCGACACCATTCCTATCTTGGAGCTGAGTGGTGAAGCGTTGACTGCTAAATTCTACGAAAACATGTTGCACAACAACCCCGAAGTGCGTCCCTTTTTCAATCCCTCTGACCAAAAGACCCACAGGCAACCGAAAATTCTTGCGTTTGCTTTGTTACAATATGCCAAAAATATCGAGAATTTAGGCGTACTTCAACTGTTTGTGGCCCAGATTGTGTCCAAACATGTCGGCCTACAAGTCAAGCCAGAACACTATCCCATCGTGGGAACAAATTTAATTGCGACTATGGGGGAACTTTTAGGGGCCGAGATCGCCAACCCCCAATTTGTGGAGGCTTGGAGTATAGCCTACGGAAATTTGGCAGCTATCCTTATTGGTTTAGAAGCAGAGCAATATGATCAAAGTCCTTGGGATGGGTTTCGAGAATTTACGGTCACTAAAATCGTACCTGAATGCAGTGATGTCAAGTCGGTATATTTCAAGCCCAAAAACCCCCACCATAAAATCGCACTTCCAAAAAGGGGCCAGTATGTGTGTATCCGCTGGACTATCCCTGGCTTGGACTTTGACACCAGTCGGGAATATTCCCTCTCTAATTACCCCACCAATGGCGAGTATAGAATTAGTGTTCGCTTATTAGAAAACGGCGCTGTTTCAAGCTATGTGCACAATACCTTGAAGGTAGGTGATACTCTTAAAGTGGCACCACCTTGTGGAAACTTTGTTTATAAACAGAGCAAAAAAGATGTTGTGTTGTTGGTCGGAGGCATTGGAATCACACCAATCATCAGCATTTTAGAACAAGCATTGGCTGATGGCAGAAACGTCAAATTACTATACTCCAATCGCAACCAGACATCTCGTGCGTTTGGAGATTATTTAGAGGGATTTGCAGCTTTAGAGTTGAAGGACTTCTTGTCAGACAAAGGACAAAAGTTGCTGGAAAAAGACTTGGATTTCATTACTCAGGACCACGACATTTATCTTCTTGGACCTCGTCCTTATATGAAATTTGTCAAAGATACATTGGTCAATAGGGGTATTACCGACATCAATTTCGAATTTTTTGGGCCCATGCAAGTGTAACATCACATGTACTGTTTAGTGTATATAGTCAATTATTACGATATTTTAATGATAGCTTTTTTTAGCATCATGGACACATTTGGATGATCAACAAAAGCTTGATTTAGAGTTAAGCGAAGTATAAACGCTAATCCCAAGCCTTGTGATCGATGGCAGCCGTGAACTCTCATGGGTGATTTTCACCGAAGTTCACCTTGGCGGGCTATTTTTATCAGAGATATTTTTATTCGTTTTCAACGGCTAAATCCGCTTATCGTTACCAGAATAGTAGTAATTGTAAGGGGAAGATCGATGAAAGAACCATTTCCCATTATATGCCTATTGACTTGGCAAATCTCGATTCAATCCAATTGTTAGTCTATCAATTACACATTTGGGTATTACTCAGTTGTATTTTTCGCCATCTAAAAATAAGTTCAAGTCGCCGGTTTCCATTACGGAATGGGCTTCATTACTTCGATCATATCAATGGTCTCAAAACAGAGCCATCTTTACTAGTTACGAATCTATTAATACATAACTTTTTTTCAGCATTTTTAGAGTATGGTGGGATGGTGTATGTAACTAAAAGTGAATCGGATCGGAATCGATACGAGACAGTTCCGCGCAGTCTAGAAGTCCGACGAGGGCGAAGTATAATGGTCAAAGGCAATTTTAATCGGGAGGCACGGTGGCAAACGGCGCAGGATTGTATTATGAGTTGGGTACCCTGGCCCCTACGCATTTACGAACAGTAGGATTTTATTGAAATTATATTTGAGTCATCAACATGGATATAGTAACACGTAGTCTAAACACTAAAATAAATCCAACTTGCTATGTAAAATTTCAACAATAATTAACGATACACCATAACTAGTATTGATAATTATAAATGAATTTATGGTTAGTGAATTCAGTTTGCATGCACGTTAGCGTTCGGTTCGGGCTTATTTCCGGTCGATTAGAAGCACCTAAAATAACGCTTCTATACTTCCTCGAAGATTCGACAACTTTACACCGTTAGCATCAGTTACCATAACCGTCCCGATGACATAAGCGGATGGGTCATGGGCGACTCCTATTGGCTAGGAATATGTACCACCTGCTAGGTCACGAACCGGCTGAAACGGGTCGCCACCCATCTAGACTGATCTAACGTCTATCTCCGGCTTAGTTCCGTGGTTTAATTCCCCAATCATCTCCTTAATTACCTTAAACATTGGGACCACGTCAGCTTGTTGACCATTCATATTCACATATGCCGGTCTTCCAAATTTACTTTCAAGCAAACGGCTCAAGGTTACATTATCTTCACCTGATATTACAGCACTAGTACCTTTGATAGTATAAGTATAATCACCCATTGCTTGATTTGTAGCTTGATTGATATATACAGTGATAGGTGCATTCTTTGATTCATGATAACTAACTACCACTGTATATTCAATTGAATTGATTTCTTCAACCCCAATCTTATGAAACATGATGAGTAATAAAAAAAAACATTTGTGTAATGTATTTTTTCAAATCCTACCTGGTGGACCCTGACCCCTATACTCGTAAACGGTTTGTGGTTTGAAACTTAATTTTTCACGCAGTGATGGTCATTCTTAGTTAATTGATCTTCACTATGCCTGTTTGTAATCGGCCATTTCGGGTGACACGTAAATATTTAAATGTGGAGGGGTAGAAGAACGGCTTGTGATCTATTAATATGCACAATATACCGGACCGGGTATTTAACCTGATATAGCCGTGGTATATATATTTTAGTGATATTCCCATTGATTTTGATTTTAACTATTAAGATTTTATTTGCTACTTTCATTATCAAATTCAATTCATTTTAATTCCAATTTCTTTCCTTGATTCATGACCTCAGATTCTGCTAGTATTAGCTCCGAGGGTTCAGAATCCCCTGGCTTAGTGGATGAACTTAATGATGTTTTATTTCATAATCTTTCTTCTGATTCAAATTCAGCTACTTCTTCATTTCCTTTGATACTATCAATTCCTTATAACAATTCTAATGAAAAATCTTCAATTATCAAAATCATAAATTCAATTGATCCTATCATTGGTGTTGATTTAAAGCGGCTTCTGATAAATGATGCGAATTTTCAGCAATCTGAATCTTGTACCGAGGATCTGCAAATTGATATCTCTTGTACTGATACAAATCGTCAATGTTTGGAAAGTATCATTTATCAACTTCATGAAAATGGAATCGAATATCGTTTAGATTATTCAAACTTTGTTAGTCATCCAGGAATTTTATTTATTAAAAAAATGTCAAGTGCCCTCGTCAATCCTACAAATCAAAATGGTTTGGTGATTAATTCTAATGATCATCAAGCTAATGATAATGAATTATTTAAATTACTTCAAGAGAAATCTCATTTCAAAAGCTTACAAGAAATCAAAATTTTTACTGATACCGGTTCTACCGGTTCTCAAAATGCATTTGCAATCGTGAAATTCTCAGTATACCTTGATGTAGATATACTAGTGACGCAATTGAATAAATTGACTCCCAATCCGTTTAATACCAATAAGAATATTCCGTTATATTTGAACAAATATTTGAATAAAAAACAACGAGTTCATAATTCTCCTACTGTTTCTGCTCAACCTGGATCTCCATCAGGTACAAATTCTAATTTTGACACCATCGTTTTGGAGGGCCTTCATAAATTATTCACAAACATAAAAGTGACAATTTCCAAGATTCAAAGTTTATTGGATGTAATTAAAAAGTTTGGTAACGAATTTGAGTTGGTTTACTTTCCTTTAGAGTTCACAGAGAAAGAATCAGAGTTGATCACCCTTGATTATGCATTTATTAAATTTAAACACAGCACTCAACTAATGGAAAATACATTAAGAATCTTATATTATTTGAACAATTTAAATTGGGATCAATTGTTAGCATTTGATTTAGATTCAATAGAACCTTTATTTTTGGATTCATCAGACGACACTACAAAGGCAAAAAATGGTATAAAGATCACTATCGCTCAATATAAACATAATCATTACATTTTCAGAGATTCTAATAATTCATTTTTGACATATTCCAACACCATCGATGATAAACCAGAATTGATTATCAGTCCACCCAAACCTGGACTTATAACCAGTATTTCAACTAAGCAAGTCAATTATCAAGAAACAAATATTTATGTCAATAATTTACCAGTGGTATTTGGTAATAATGATGGATTATGGGAAGAATTTTGGAAACAATTTGGAAATATCAAGTCTGCCAAAATTATCAATCCACAATTTTACAAGCATGATGATAATGAAGTTGAAGATTCTAAAAGAAGTAAATCGGGAAAAATTGGGTTTGTCTTTTATACGGATTTCAAAATGGCCATTAAAGCTATTTTACTCACCAACAATCGTTTGATTAGTATAGGGGGAACTACTAGTCCAATCTTAATTCAATCGTCATTTGCACTTCAAAAATCAAATCAATCTCCAAATCATCAAAATCAATATCCTAATCAAAGAACTTGGAGTAAATCAAAACCAAGACCGGTCATAAATTATTCATTACCAATTGCTCCAATTCCTACAACTACACCTCCAGGAGGCCCATTTTTCAGTCCATACTATTTTTCATTTTCCCCTCCTAATTATTTTCCTCCGTCTTCTAATCAACAACCACCAGTTCCCCCTTTTCCTCATCCTATGTTTGGAGCTCCTCCGGTAGGGATCAGAAGAAATCTGGAAGAAGAATATGATCCTGGGTACTATAACAATGTGAGTTATCCATTCACATATCCTCCAGCTTTTTATTACGATCCCTATGATTATGAGGTGCAAGATGAATAAATTGAATTAAAAATGTATATATTTGCTGGGATTCAAATTGATGAATACAAGCATGTTTAATTTAGAATCATTGTCATGATATCAATACAAAGACTCTTCAGGGCCGTATCTTGTAAGGAACATATTACCATAAATGGACTAGCGCCGCAGGCTTATTTAAAGTTTAACCGTTGGAATGTAATGCCGATGACTGCCCTGGATATGAAATCTTTGATAAATTAACTCACCGTGAATAATGTCTAAAAGGTTCCATGAATACAATAGTAAACTTTAATTACATATCTATATACAAGATGTTGGCTGAGGATGAATTGCCAAGATTAGAAACTGGATGATCTGCTTTTGCAGTACATGAGGCTATTTCTAGTGTGGACGGAATATTATGACTGTAATCGGCAACACAAAAATTATTTTCCTAATCAAACTCGTAGTTGTATTTTCGGGAGTTGTGGCCCTGACACCCTGAATAAACTTTAATGCCTCGTGATCTAACAGAGTTTCACTATTGGTCTGGTCTGTAAAAAGTTAAACATCAGCCATGACTGAATAGGAGCATGACCCAAATGATAAATTCAATTTGTAACTCCTTACAAGTTAGGAGGTTCAACTCTTGCACGTGGAGTCAAATGGGCACTGGCTTCAAATACAACCTCATCCTCTTTTTTCTCCACATGAACTTCATCTATAGTATCATCCACAGGCTCCACGGATTGTACTTCTTCAATATAATATTTCAACATTGATTCAATTCCATTCTTCAACGTCACTGACGAAGAGTCACACGATCTACATGCACCCTTCAATCTCAAATACACAGTACCGTTATGTTCTTCGAAACTAACAAATTCAATATCTCCTCCATCATCTTGAATGGCGGGTCTAATTCTGGTAAAGATTAATTCTTTAATCATCGAGACAACCTCATCGTCTTCTTCACTGATCTCCATATCTGAAGAAAGCTTAGATTCCTCTGTTATTATAGGTGTTCCGTTGGTCAAATATTCTGTTAAAATCGAAAAGATCTCAGGCTTAAGTAACGACCAGTGCGTTGACAAATCGGACTTTTCAATAGTAATGAAGTTGGATCCAAACATGATCGACTTGATTCCATCTATGCTGAAAAGCTTAAGGGCAAGTGGAGAACATGCCGCTTCTCTACCACTTAAAAATTCTCTTGTTTCACCCTCTCCAAGGATTTTCATCGATGGTAAAAACTTGAGCGCTTGCTCATTAGGGGTTTCTGCGGTTTGTATGAAGAGATTTCTAAGTGACTGAAGGGCTGCCGCGGGTCCACGAGGGCCCCGAGTCTGAAACGCTTTTTGAAATGATCTTTGGACTAAAAACATGTAGTGGTACGTCTGGTTACGCTATGAGTGGCTATAATTGAAAAGCCATAGTGTGTGGTCGTGCGTGGCGAGAATGACTCTAACAAAAGAAACATGTCCAGCAAGACAAGAAAGGGGTTAGTCACTAAAGAAAAGACAAACGTTCAAATCAACATGGTGATTTAATTTGTAGAGGTGGAAATCAAACAAATCTTTTTAGAAAATTTAAGCGATCTCTCAAAAGAGATAAATTTTGCACCTGTAAATGATCTCTCCTAACTAAAATGTGCTTGTGTGAGAACTGCTAAAGGCTTAACTTTACCCTCATCTGTCCAGCACTACCCATAATTTCAAGTCTCATATCTGTAATTAAAATAAATTGAGCTTATTTTGAAGATGTGGTGCTAATATTGCTCTCAGCACTTCTATAATTCGATCTGATTTTTGTAAAAAAAGTGAGGTTGATTAACTCCTTAAGATCAGCCTCTAAGTATACCTCGATGCCGAATAAAATCAATTTTACTTGAGATACACGAGTTGGTACACATAGAAATAAATCTCCCAATTCTTTGAACAAAAGCAGCCTTTGTGTGCTTTTTCGAATAGACAGATCTACTTGTGTACCAACAAATTTAGTGTGATGGACGTACCAAGAGTTTTCTGATCGGCAAACTATAAAGCCAAATGAAAATAATTACGACGTCGTGTACCCAAAACACCCCCAAAACAACTACGGCTGAAAAATTAATCAACCGAGTCAAACTATCGGAAGTAACGTACATAGGATATAGCTTTGCTTAACGGTGTATAACATAATTCATTCTAATTATTAGTATGGTACATAAATTATTTATCAAAGAGTAATTTCTCAAATAACCCTGCGGTCTTTTCCTCCAATTTGGCATCAGCTCCATCGGCACTGATGCTTTGATCCAATTGCAATTTATTTTCTGCAAGTTGCAATATATTTTCTTCGATGGTCTTATTCACAATCAATTTGTAGATAGTAACCTCCTTCTTTTGACCAACTCTATGAGCTCTATCTTCTGCTTGTTTGTCATCATGAGGATTGAATGATTGATCAAAGATAATGACATTATTTGCTGCCACCAAATTAATACCAAACCCACCAGCTTTGGTCGATAATAAAAATACCGGAATAGTATCGTCCTCGTAAAATTCATCAATAAGATCTTGTCTAGTTTCCACAGAGGTTGCACCATCTAATCTAACAAACTTATAATTAAGCAATGTAAGATTCTTTTCCAATATATCCAAAACCTGTGTGAATAATGAGAATATAAGTACCTTTTCTTTTCTCTTGTGCACAATATCATCCAATAATTTGTTCAATTCCGTGACTTTACCACTATTCAAAAAGGCTTCATCTGGCAAACTAAACGATGATAATGTCTTTGGAAATTTCAAACATAAGTTGTTAAGTTCAAAATCCGATAACACTTGCATGTCTTCATATATATATGCCTGATTGGCTTCAACATATTCTGGCTCATTCATGATAAGTTTGGCCATCTCTTTCAACTTGTCATCAGTATATTCAGTTCTGAATAACAAAGGATGTAACGAGGCTTTTCTCAAGGCCATCAAAACATTAGATGATGAAGGAATTGGATTATTTTTGGCTTCTTCGAGATCTTCCTTCTTGGTAAGTAATTTTCTTCTTTCTCTTTCTGCTCTGGTAGATCTAGCTTGTTCTAATTTGTCATGATAAATATTTTGTTGTGTTTCCGTAAGTTCACAACGAACAATTTCATGGCATTTTGCTGGTAAATGTTGTAACACTTGCTCCTTTTTACGTCTTAACACAAACGGAGTCATCATAGTTTTGGCTTTACTGATGGCTTGAATTGATAATAATGGGTTATAATCGGGTGCAGGAGTAGATGTTGATGTATTGTTGGATGAAGCAGAAGTAATTTTACCCACCTTTTGATTAAACAATCCTTGTAAATCTTCTTTTTTCTCATTGAACAAGTTTGGTAACATAAAGGATAACAATGACACTAATTCTTTTAAGTTGTTCTGTAATGGAGTACCAGTTAAAAGAAGTCTAAATTTGGCGTGAAGTCTCATCAATTTAGAATATCTTTCAGTTCCTGAATTCTTGAGGAAATGACCTTCATCATATACAATAATATCGAAATCTTGGTTCTTCAAAAATTTAAAATCTGACAGTGATCCAGCTGCTAGAGTATAAGTTGTTACCAAAACGTCATATTCAGAATCTCTCAACTCATATCTCAACTCTTCTCTATCCCTCACTGATCCATAGTAAGCTTGAACTGAAATATCGGGACAAAACTTATGGAATTCTCTTAACCAATTTTCAATTGTAGAAGCAGGAACAATTACCAAATGAGGTCCCTTTTTCTCAGAATTTTGTTTTAAATGTGCCATAAATGAAATAACTTGACATGTTTTACCCAAACCCATTTCATCTGCTAAAATACACGACAACTTATTGTGATAAAGTAAGTTCAACCAATTTATACCAACTTGTTGATAATTATTCAAAGTGATATCATCCGCTAATAAAGAGGGCTTGTGCTTGATATATCTCAAACCCTTCTTCTTATGGCGAGTCACTATGATTGAATCGTCCTCATTATCATCATCACTTACGTCATTAAGCTCTATCACTTCTGCTTCATCCACTGGGTCAATTTCAACCATATCCATTTCACCTTCTCCGGTGATGGTCACACCCCATTGCTTCATTTGTTGAGCGATAGAGTCACCGTATTGTGAGCATGTTTTGATTAAGGAGTCCACAGCACGGTATCCCTTTAAACTGAACTCGGTATTTTCTATAATTCTTAAACCCAAAGTCTTTCTTTTTCTTGAATTGGCTGGCTTTTCGGTGGAGAAATCATTTTCGGCGATTTCGTAGATGGTTGCAAACGGCCTTTGTGAAATTACAATATCGGCAATTGCAGGCTCAAGAGAACAGATTTCAATCATATCTTGAGCAGAGGCATTGTTAATAAATTCGAGGATTTGGGAATCAATTGACGTGAGGCCCGATGAAAAATTGTTTTCGTCATCTTCTTCGGACATATCATCGCTAATATCATCGTCTTCAAGGTCATCATCATCGTATTTCTTTTTCCTGTTCTTGGCCATCTTTTTATTTTGCTTAATCTTTTCTTCAAGTGCATCCAAATCTTCCACTTCGATCTGTTTATCAAGATTTCTAGACTTACCCACAACGACAGGAGCAAATTGAATTATGCCAGGGGAACTAACTGGACTAGTCTCTTGTGGTGTAGAATCATTAGAGGCAGTACCTCTAACGAGTTTTCTTCTTTTAGGAGGAGCTTCATCTTTCATTCGGAAATGATCTAAGCTCAATTGACTCTTTTGCTTGAATTTATACTTGTCCAAAATCGACACTTTAGGCTTTTTGATCTCTACTTTGGTTGAAAGAATAGGTTCATTCTCTTTGGTGGGGGATGCCAAACCCTTAAGTCTAGCTCTACCTCTAGACTTAATGGGCGAATCGCCTTCTTCTATGTTTTCAGGTTCAAAGGTAATCACATCCTGTTCTAGTTTTGGCTTCTGTTCTTTTTCGAGTCTTTCCTTTTCCTCCATTTCTAGTCTCTGTTGTTCAGATTTTTCCAATCTGATCCTCATACGCTCTTCCGATGCCTTCTGTCTGGCAGCAGCTTCTTCTTCACGAGCCTTTTTCTGTTTGGCTTCCACAGCTGCTAAGATGGCACTCTTATCATAATTATCTGTCAACCATTGAGTGATATCTCGTAAGTTACCTTTTCCTTTGACAAAGCCTTTGAGAATATCACTTTCATCAAGGTAGTAGAATCGTCTGCGGACCATACCAAAATCTTTATGTTGTCTTATGGCCTGTCTCTTTGCCTCTAATGCCTTTTGTTTAGCCTCATCGATGACTTTGGAAGCTGGAGGAATGTTTGTTTCGGGAGTCGGCGATGACTTGACATGAATGGGAGATGATGATGCTACTTGGACGTATGACTTTTGGGGAGTCTCCTCCACGATGTTGGGGTTCTCCTTTTGGTACCAACTCATCGTAGGTGATAGTCAAAAAATTTTACGCGTCTACTATCAAAAGGGAGTAAATGAGGATGAGAATGCGTTGACAAGAGTGATGAAGTAACGAGTTGTTTTACCAGTGATGAAATGTTTATGAGTATGGAAAATTGAAGAAAAAAATTGAAGATCTGTTTTCTTCAATTAAGATCAGTTTCCTTCAATTTTTTATACTTCTTGCACCCAATTTAGGTAAATATAGCCCTGTTTCGCCCTCGTTAGTTATTTAAAATTAACATTTACCATGCCTGAGCAAAGACTTTTTTAGCGTACTATTAAGCGAAACGTGGTGGTTGTTTAAAATAGTCAACGGGAACAAATATCAAGAGGAAAGTATCATTTTAGTCGTTCAAAATCAGGTATCACTCCATATAAATATTACTGAATATCACTGTGAATCCTCTGGCGACGCGATTATTTAGTGAGACCGTAGTAATAAATGGTGAGAATTACAGACAGTGAGAATTACAGACAGTGAGAATTACAGACAGTGAGAATTAACAAACAGTGAGAATGAACAGTGTGAGAATTAACAAACAGTGTGAATTAACAAACAGTCTGAGAAATGAACCAATACTAAACCCAAAAAAAGAATAATTTGTCCCAAAATAAATCCCAAGATCTTCCATGAGCCCGCAAACTGTCTCGCGAGTATTGACCTCAATTCAAAGTACGGAGTGTCTTGTAATTTGGTGCCAAAGTCTTCGATCAAACATTTGATCAGAAAAATTAGATCCGAAAAAATTAGATCCTAAAAAAGAATTACTTCGGTAAAAATTCAATCTCTTTTTCAAAACTCAAACAATTAAACCCCACGAAACAGACTAAACGTAAGCTGCTTCTTGATTGCTAAATTCTCACAAATCTTCGTATCAATTGATTATTCCACGGAAGTTACTGACCATCCTTTGGTAACAAAGGTCAAATTTAGTGTACGTAATATGTACATTGCAGTATGGGTTTTCATTGTCAAGTACCATTCTGACACATGTAGAGAACAACGTCAGCCTTTTATTTTCTTCTGTACCGTTAATCATTGTGGGAAAACCACTTTCTAATTAAAGCAAGCAGCCGGCCTAATGAGGAGAGCGGCACGTGACACGAAGAGGCCACACGTCAGCCGAAATCAAAAAGAACACCTCCCTTAACACTTTTGCATCCTTTACAATTCAACAAAAGCTTGGTTTTCTTACCACAATCAATATCCCTGCATCCCACTAACCAACCCTACCAAAAATCAAAGAAAACCCCGCAATTTTCGCCTCAGTCCACCATCAACTAGTTTCTCAATGTCTGAATGGATATCCACATTTCCAGGGTATAGGCAAGTCCTCACCACAGCCAAAAAGGCATTTGGAAGAGTCATACAAACGGGCCCCACCCCCAAACATGTGGGTATGATCATGGATGGAAACAGAAGGTATGCAAAAAGCAAGAAAATGGAAATTAAAGAAGGCCATAACCTCGGTTTTGAGAGTATGGCTAATATTTTAGAGCTTTTGTATGAGTCTGGCGTTAAGGCTGTGACTGTGTATGCGTTTTCCATTGAGAACTTCAACCGTCTGAGCTACGAAGTCAAGGCGTTGATGGATCTCGCAACCCTGAAGTTAGAACAACTCAGTCAACATGGTGACTTATGTGAGCAGTACGGCATCAAGATTAAAGTCTTGGGTAACACCCAGTTGTTGCCAAAGCATGTACAAGAAACAGTACGGAAAACCACCATCATGACCGCTAAAAATACCAGAGCAGTATTGAATATTTGCTTTCCATACACCTCGCGTGAGGAAATGACTCGCCTGATAAAATGTGTAGTCGATAAGTCGGTCAAACAAGGAAACACATTACACATCGATGAAAATACCCTCAATGATAATTTGTATACTGCCGAAAATCCTCCAGTAGATTTATTGGTACGTACTTCGGGAACTTATCGACTCTCAGACTTTTTGTTATGGCAATGTGTATCGCCAGAATGTTCGGTTGTGTTTGTGGACAAGTTATGGCCAGAATTCAAACCTTGGGATATGTGTTCCATTTTGCTCAACTGGAGTTTTAATAAGTATTGGTACGGTCATGGTAATGGTAATGGAGGCTCATTCAAACTTGCCAATATCAGTACCCCCAGCGAGCTTGTGTCACCAACAAGTGGAAGTTCAGGATACAAAAGGTACAACTTTGAAGATGAAGAAGAAGATGAGGAAACAGATGAGAGCAGCGATATGGGAGGTGACGAGATCGACACAGTTACTTCCGAAGAAGATGCTGTACCCATCGACAAGGTTGCATAAAGCCCATGGCATATTTATTGAAGCATGACTACTAGTAAGTAGTCAATATGAAGGAACATTTAGAAATATCAGATAGTTTCTGATATTTGTTCTGATCCAGACAATATCATACGCATTATCATAATTGTATATTAATGAACTATAATTCAGTCAATAAACAACTTAATTATGAATTGAGTCAGTAGAACATGGAAACAAATAGAGAATGAATTCAACAAGTATATCGAGAAAACTCGTTCTAGAGCCCAAAGGTTTTACAGTTACTGAGAGTAAAGTCGACCATAATGATTTTAAAAACAAGGCAAGCAAATCATTACATTTGGTGAGCATTATCCCAGGAACTGACAGAGTTGATACCGCTCTGAAATTAGGAGAATAATTATAAAGCGCTAATAAATATGAAGAATCTTGCCAAATACAGGACCCTTCACAATCCTACAATAGAGCTTTTCCAAGATTCACAAAGGCTGCAATTCATATTCTTATCGCATTTCGCTGCGCTCTTCATCAATGCACCAAGAGATCCGTTGTTGAACGACTAATATGGGGCAATTAGGCAATGATCACCCACACTTGTATACTAAACATATGATACAGATTGGAGTATCCTAACCATGACTGAATGGATCCACATGAAAGGTAAATATAAAATAAACGAAACTATGCGGTAAAGACTGTAAAAATATTAGAACAATTGAGGGATAACCCATACAGTTTATCTATCTTTAAAATTTATTGTCTCTACTCTTTACGTCTTGGAACCTTGAGCAGCACCGGCAGCTGCACCGGCAGCTGCACCGGCGGCAGCAGCTTCAGAGTCTAAATAGTACGCTTCTAGAAACTCCAGGTACTTTTAGATAGCTCTTCATCTTCTAGTTCTCGTCTGCACTATCTCCGCAACTTCATCCGCATCTTCAGTTGTTTCATCTGCTTCAGTCACAACCAGCACACAGCCATGCCCTTCCGTCGCTGAAAGCTCATCTCATAGTACAATCTCTAAACACTCATTTCAATACTCAAACAAACTCTCATATTATATATCTCTGATGTGACAAATTATGAGTGCTGTACTATTGTGCAACCGATGTCCAAATCTGGTTATCACACATTAAGCGCGGTCGGGTCAATCTCCGGACTTTCACGTGTTCTGACTCATAGACTTATTGAAATTCAATATACTTCTTTTCTTCCAAAATGGATTTAGTTAACCACCTCCCCGACCGTTTGTTGTTCGCTGTCCCAAAAAGTAAGTAACCATCAAGACTGTGGGCGATTCGGGGCTTGGCTCCCAATTTTTCACCGCAATTTTCCCCCATTTTTCACTAACTAACACCCAGAGGGAAGACTTTATGAGAAATGTTGTAACTTGTTGAACGGTGCAGACGTTCAATTCAGAAGATCCAATCGTTTGGATATAGCACTCTCCACAAACCTCCCCGTTGCATTGATCTTCCTTCCTGCTGCCGATATTCCCATTTTCGTGGGTGAGGGTAACTGTGATTTGGGTATAACTGGTTTAGACCAAATTAAAGAAGCTGACATGTTTGATTCCATCGAAGATTTGTTGGATTTGAACTTTGGTAACTGTAAGTTACAAATCCAAGTTCCTGCTGATGGTCCATACTCCTCTCCTGAACAATTAGTGGGTAAGAAAATTGTCAGTTCTTTCACCAAATTGTCCAATGATTACTTCAGATCTTTAGAAAAAATCGATGATACTCAAGCCTTGAGCACCAATATCAGATATGTTGGAGGCTCGGTTGAAGCTTCTTGTGCTTTGGGAGTAGCCGATGCTATTGTCGATTTAGTGGAAAGTGGTGAGACTATGAAGGCTGCAGGATTAAAAGCCATTGAAACTGTCTTGACCACATCCGCCCACTTAATCTCATCCAAGAAGCCCAAATTCCCTGAATTGGTTGAAAAAATTCATCAAAGATTCGAAGGTATTTTAGCTGCTCAAAACTACGTGTTATGTAACTATAATGCTCCTAGATCTATTTTGGATAAAGTTTTAGCTATTACTCCAGGTAGAAGAGCTGCTACTGTGTCTGCTTTAGAAACTAAATCTAATGAAGAAGAATGGGTAGCTATCTCATCCATGGTGGAAAAGAAGAAAATTGGAGATGTTATGGACAATTTGAAAAAGGTTGGAGCTTCTGATATTTTGGTGTTTAATATTGGAAATTGTAGAGTTTAATAGAGCCAATATAAAAATAAAAGTATACATAGATGTCAATAAAATCACGAACTAGACCTGTCTGAGAATTTGTTTATTTAATATACATGGTCATAAATGATCGATTCAATCGATCTAAACCGTGAATATGGTTTAATTTTCGATGTTTGTCAAGCTGGCTATATTATAACTAGCTTAAATCTCGATCTCTTGAATTCCATCCTTCGTCACCGCCTTAACGTATACAC
The DNA here is from genome assembly GCA_030561405.1 of Suhomyces atakaporum. Taxonomy (NCBI): domain Eukaryota; kingdom Fungi; phylum Ascomycota; class Pichiomycetes; order Serinales; family Debaryomycetaceae; genus Suhomyces; species Suhomyces atakaporum. The sequence continues at coordinate 52,888 of JAKTXH010000022.1, forward strand.
CTTTGAAATCAATAGGCATTCTAGTCTCCAATTCCTTCAAACAGATTTTCAATAATTCCAATCCCTCTTCTAATTTCATGTTCTTTCTGTAATGTCTATCCAACAACGATGAAGCATAGAACGCAGCGTATCCATGGGCACCGTATGGAAGCTCCACATGAGTCCCCAAATAATCTATCCAGTTCAATGAAGGAGTATTAGTCTTGGTGTCAAAACCCGCAATCAAAACGTTCACCTGGTAAGGCTTTCTGGATCTGAGGGAGGTGGCCAACTGATTTCTGACAAAAGAGGATACCGCCTTAGGGCTCAACTCAATATCATTCTCTCTCATTGTATGCAATTGAATGTTAGCCTGGATGTATTCAGCGAATTGAACCGTGTCACCAGCTTCTCCGGTGTACGCCACCAAATTATGACTGTTAAGGACTCGGGTTTTATCATCAGTATCTTTGAGTACACTGATTCCTCTGGTAGCAGCCTTGGAGGTGGCTACGATGGTAGCGTCTTCTACTCTGATTCCTAAGATGATATCCATGGTGGTTGTGCTGTGTGAGTGGCGATTATTGTGCGAAATAATCGATGAAAAGGTGAGAATGGGTGCGGTTGAGAATGTGCCAACTTCGAATTGCAAATGTGATTTAGTAGGAATTTATGTTTTAGTGATTGATTCTCTACTAGTGCTCAGTGCCTTAGCTTTCAGTGTATCGTGAAGTTATCTCATTTTCGTATACGAGCTAATTTCGTACTCACTAGAGTTACTATGTTCAAGATTGTCTCTGCTGAGAATAAGTATATACCTTTGGTAGAAGATTACTGTAAATTACTGTGAATGTTAAGAGTACTCTTTGGTGGTAGCAAGTCCCATCCCAAAGGTGCCGATCCATGAAACCTGATACAATAGTTTCAAATCAATCTACTAAGTAGAAATCTCTCAACCCTCACCCACAAAGACCTGATGCTTTAATAAACTAAATTCTAAAATGAAGGGCTACAAGTATTCTTTGAATGACACCGAATAGGTCTAATGATATTTCTAGCTTTCTTTAGTCTCCAAATGTCAGGTTACATATCTGCTCCCCACCGTTAAACTCATTCAAGCTCGATAAAGTAGAAGCTCTACAAATCAACAGATGTACCAAACGTCTACAAGTGAGTAGTCTGAAAGATCGTAATACATTAAATGCGTGAATTGATTTCTACTCAATCTTACAGTGACTAGCCTCATTTTGTTTGGCTCAACGCTTTGGTAACCTTCTCTTCTACCAATCTATCCACCAATCTGACCAAGACACTGTCCTTGTCACCGATTTGCCCGTTCAAATTGACTTCGATCTGTTTTGCAATCAATTTCCCAGTCAAATCCACTTCGATATTGACAGTACCCCCTACTGGTTTTTGGGGTAAAACAACCTTACCCTGACTGTAGCTGATCAACATAATACTAAACTCGAACTTGGCGTAGTCGACATGAGTAACCGTCAAAGAGGTTCCGTCGATGGCAATAAAACCCTTTTCAACAATATAATTGATATTTTCGGTATCTCTCAACCTGAAGGTGAAAGTGATGGCATTTCCATCGCTCACCCTGTTTACAATGGTGGCAATGGTATCAACATGTCCTTGAACAACATGACCTCCCAATCTTACCTCACTAGTAACTGCTCTCTCAAGATTAACTTTCGATCCAGCTTTTAAATCACCAAAATCAGTCCGACGTAACGTCTCTGGAGCTACACCCACTTTGAATTGGGTTCTAGCTTCATCGAACTCGGTCACTGTCAAGCACACACCATTGGTGGCTATAGAATCTCCAAGATGGACATCTTCCAAGATACTGGAACAGTCTCCAATGGTGATGGAGACTCCATTACCACCGGAATCCGAGTTGTCTTTGGTCTGGTACTCAAGGACCGTACCTATGGTCTCTATCAACCCTGTGAACATACTTAGTAGGGTAGTAGTGGGGCTATTAGTGATTCGATGGTGTGCAGGAATAAAATCCCAAATCGGCTTAATTAAGAATTAGGACTGAGAGATGTAGCGATACGTCGAGAATCAGAATAAGGTGGTGTTTGTTCATTTGGCTTGACTTACTCATTGAAAATATGCTGGGTCTCAATACTAATATACACTAACTGGGGCATGTCGTTACGGATAAATCACAGCAAAATTAGTAGGAGAAGTACCAATTCGTCACACAAGGTTGGTTAAAGAAGCACGAAATTGACTGAGATACAAGTACCATATAAATTGGAGAAATTAACTGCTCCCAATACTACTATGTAATTACTATGTAATTACTTCGGTACTTTGATCAGCCATAATATGTCTAGTAAGGTGTAACGGAATAATCAAAAATCAATAGCCAAGATATTAATAACAAAAATTGGGCAAAAGTCGACAACCAAAAATTGATGACCAAATTATCAACAGTCAAAAATCAATGACCAAACAATCAACCTTCAACCAAGCTGAATCATATTTGTCGTGGTCCTTAACAGTTACAAAGTGCTCTCCCAAATAACACCAAGGTCGGTTTATCTGCACTCCCCAATCGCACATCAAAATTGATCAATTTTTCATACCAAACCACCACCATGCCTTTCAGATTCCCGGTCAAGTTCGAGATCCCAAAGCATTCCTACGTGAACGCTAGGGTCATCAGAGACCAGTTCAAAAGATTACAGTTTGCCGAGCACGAGGTCACCAGAAATGCCTTGAAGTATATCTCCAGAAACACCGAACTTCCAGCCAGAGCCAGATTGGAAGCCCAGTTACAACTTGCTGCCATGCCCAAGTACACCGCTTACAACCAGATCAAGAACAGATGTGTTGCCACTGGCTGTGCCAAGTCTGTGATTAGTGACTTCAAGCTTAATAGAGTACGTATTCCAATGGTCAAAGAAGATTATTGTTCCATACTAACGTTTAGACTGCCTTTAGAGACAGAGCCAGAGCCGGTGTGATTCCTGGTGTTAAGGTTGCTTCGTGGTGATGTAAATAGTGTATAATAATCTACGAACAATGAGTGAACTTGTAGTATGGGTTATGTGAGTACTTGTAAGTGCTGTTACAGAAATAGAAAGAAAGATGCGGTAATTTGCTGGCTGCTCTGCCGAAACTTGTAAAATTCGATAGGCTATACTTTTCCTCTGTAAGATGTTCAAGTGGGTAAATATCAGCAAATAGAACGACGACCATTATTCATCCACGCGATGCTAAAGCAATACTGGCGACATTCCCACTAGCGTATCTATCGTATCATCAGGCTCTTGTCTTGTCGAGACCTCTGAAGTTTAAAATCTATTTAATTGTGCAAACAATTTATTGTGGGAGTCTCAGTGCATTTGATTCAAGACCATGCAATTTAAGACCAAAATCGAGTGGTCAATAATTTATACAGAGCATTTTAACAGTGTAGTCATTTGAACAACATCTTCAAAGATCTATTTGTGTGCTATACCCTTCTTCACTATTTTCGGTCATAACCTCCTGATTTTATTTGGTTACTACCATATCGGACCCCACTTTTATAATCAAATCTTTTTCTCATACTCAGCTGAAAAACCTTCACTATGCTTGGATTAAATTGTCGTTCCAGAATCCTTACGGCTCGTCCCTTTGGAATAAGGCCCCTCTCATTAAAGCCAGACTTCTCCAAATATAAGCTCACCCCTCCTCCTCCTGGTTACATCGTGGGCACTGTCAACGATGCATTCATTCCTCCCATTATTGATTACTATGAAGGTGGCTACCACTGGACTTATGAAAGAGCCATTTCGTTGACGTTGGTGCCGTTGGCAATGACACCATTCATTGCTGGTGTTGAGTATCCTCTTGTTGATTCCTTCTTTTCCATCTTTCTCTTGTTCCACTGTCATGTTGGATTCAAATCGTGTATCATTGATTACATTCCAGAAAGAGTATATGGAATATGGCACCGTTTGGCAACTAGATTGTTGACCTTAGGAACTTTCGTCGGGATGTACGGTGTGTATATCTTGGAAACAGATAATAATGGGTTGTTTGATTTGGTGAAGAACTTGTGGGGTTAGACCAGTCGAACTCATCGAATTACAAGGCTTACAGAATCAAGTGGTGAGATAATCCTTAAAGATCATGGTTTGATGGTTTTGGAGGCTTGGTCCTCGATACTATAAACAAGTCAGCATAAGAGTTCCTTAAATTTTCACCATGGTCTACTCATTTCATTGTATATAGACAAGAAATATTTTATTAGTGTTCTGTAGGAGTTTCATCAATAGCTGTGAAGTATTCGAGGGGCTTTTTCGTGTGGAATATCATACACTTAAAGCTCTGGTTTCAAGGGTAAATTGAAATTGTTCAGTGGTTTGTTATGGACTAAGTGCATATTATTCGGACTAAGTGAATATTATTCAATTTAAAACTTGAACTGAGTATGAATCCAGTGTAACAGATGCTTACAAGAAAGCTTAAACCTGAAGTCGAGTTGATTTTAAAAACCAGGGAGTATATACAAAGACGAAATCTAATTGAGGAATCAGATCAATTTTTTGGTTAAGCGGATATCTAATGTAGCCTGATGACTGCATAAGCTGACAAGCCGTAGTCAAGAGCAAATTTCCTGAAAGATATCAACATTTATAAAAATAGCAAACTAGGAGAGGGTCCTGAGATTTGAAATTTCATCTATCAGTTGCTCAAAGCTCAATTAGAATATACAATTTTCGTGAACTGTCTAAATCATCATATCAAGTTGTACAATACTAATTCAACAACTCATATCAAAGTTCACAACATTCATCTAATTTGTTCCAACTCATCATCAACCCACGTTAGTTGATCACTTAATAACCAGAATCGCGTCGCACAATTCACCACTAAGGAGATGTCAGACGTACTCGACTACGAACAAGAGGAACCCGTCAAACCTCGGGTCGATCATCAAGGCCTTCAGGCCGGACCCGAGGACCAATCGGATATAGTATATGAGTCCAGACCCGACCCGTTGTTTCACGTTACTCGCGCCCTCTTCATAGCCAATCTCCGCAAACCAATCAATGCCATCGACTTTCAAAACCATCTCAAGGCATTGGTTCTGGATGCTGGGGATTTTGTTGTGGAAAGGGCATGGTTAAATCGTGCAAGAACTCATGCTATAGTTCTAGTGGACAAAGAAGAAGGAGCTGAGTATCTTCGAGAAAAGTTGAATGGTTCCATCTATCCATCGCCAGAAGAAGATACGAAGTTAAAGACTGAGTACGAAGCCCGGGAGTCTGATCGGTACGAGTTGGAGAAAGTTCAATATCAGCAGGCTAAAAACTCCGAAGAACATGTTGAAGATGAAGTTAAAGAGCCCATACCACCCCGTGAGTTTCTGCCAGAAAGACTTCCACTTTATGTGGACTACATCCCAGTTAAGGCGATCAGCCAGTGGGTATTTGAAGAGGATAAAGGGCCTCGGAATGGGGTCTGGAGAATTGACTACGAAACTAGGGGTGATGAAGTAATAGCGAATCATACTCTCTTAAATGGAGACTTCATCCCCAGGTTCAATCCTAGGGCAAGAAACAGGCCTCGTAGAAGAGGTAATAGAGACAGAAGGGGTTATTACGAGTATGACAGTTATGATGCCAATGCACCTAGACCCTATAATGTAGTACCTACTAAAGACGGGTATCAACCTAGAAGTGACTACTACAGAGATGACTACAAGTATGAAAGATCGTCGTACGTTCCGGGACAAAGACGAGAACGAGAGAGACAGGTGACTGATTCATATGCTCCACGATACGAACGTTCACCTAATCGGTCCAGATCTCCTTCAAGAGAAAGATAACCAATCACTAGTCATAGTATGTATTAATAAAAGCTGCAACGCCAGTTTCTGGAATATTTTGCCTTTTGTCCAACTGTACTCAATCAGGATTATTATTCTTAATGACTGGTGAGTTAATAATTCCTGGACGCGTAGTTTGATATTAGACCACCAGGGTCTTCCAACTCTCTAGCTCTATTCTTCCATATAATCTGCCTTTTCCTGTAATGGAGAGTTATCCAACTCATTGGGATTAACAGGGGGGTTAGGCGATGTTAACGAATCATTGCCTATAGTTAAAGATAAATCCATTTTATCGTTATCATCATCTGAGAATACTCTTGATGGAGTGGTGGGACTCTTATTACCCTCTGTTTTGGCCTTTTTGGACCCTACTATATTCAAATCTAACGACTCCAAGCTCTCTCCATCTTGGCTTCGTCTCCTCCTGGGAGATTTTGGAATTTCATGTTTAACAATATTCAGTTCATCCAGAGACGTCAGATCTGGTGGGGAAATGGTGGGCACGGGTCCCAAGCTCTCTTTCTTCAGTTCATCTTTCTTTAACCATGGTATTTCAATTAATGGAACATTGACCACCGCTTGATTGGTTCGTATTGGTTCTATTATTTCACGAGTGACCGAAGGTTCGGAAAATGACGTTTCAGGAAAGTCCAGGAGTCCCGAACTAACCAATATGAGCCTTGCTAATGAATTGAAGTATTTAAGTATCACCACATTATTATGCAATGAATAACCTTCTTGGTGGGGGTCCAACAATACTTCTGCCAATCGAGGTAGGGTAAATGGAGGCTCTTCTATGAAGTTGTCATTGATATGTTCGTCTATACGTTTATGAACATCACGTATGGACTTCTGGAGGTCCACCCCTTCTGGTCGTACACTAAACTGTTCGCCTTGTTGTGAAACTTCCACCAAAGTGGAAAGACGTTCTCTGATTTTAGGAAGAAGGTCGTCAGACCAATTTTGGGTGGTGAAGACGTGGTTCTTGGAGCTGTCAACAGCAATAGATAAAAGAGACTGTAGGGAGGGTGAAAGAGGAGGAGGAACCAGCATGGTGTAGGTGAGTGAGCGAAAAACCAGATTGAGAAGTTGAACCATAAATTGATTGAAAATTGATAATAGTCAGAAATAAGAATTTAGCAAAAATTATAGGATAATGAGGCTTTAAGAGATTGGTTCAGTATAGAAATCAGTATGCGGTCTAACAAGTCTTAGAAGAAACGTTTTTAAGAAGAAACGTTCAAATTGTTACTTTGGTGATCAGAGACGTAGAACGGTCAAATGTGAGATTGAATATATTTGAGAGTTTGAGAGAAGAAAAGTTCTTGAAATAAAGTCCTTTTTAAATATTGAATTCCATATTGTTCAAATGGAGTCTTGGTACTTCTTGATCAGCTGGAAATTAAAATAGTATTGGTACTACCTCACTAGAAATACTAATAGCCAGTCCAGTACAATGATTCTTTGATGTACATTAGTTGTCCCTTTAGCTGCCAGTCATTACCGGTGAAGACATTGAGTATATGAATATTCTCCTCTGTGTGATCCATGTAACACTTTCCGATATGAAAATTACACTATATCTTTGGTGGTAGGTGCTTATTGAATCATTTCAACCAATATATGACCTCTCATAGAAAGCTGATCAAGTTTAGTGAACTAATCTACACATACTTCCTATCTTAGCTCTTTGATAGACCTGTTTTAGCAATGGCTCACAAGCACCTAAATTACTGTATCATTTATCTCGCTCGTTCAAATTGAGAAAAATAAAATTTTCATCACCACCACCATGTCATTCTTAAGAGTCTGCACCAGAAGGGCGATCGTTCCCTCCAGGATATGGCTGGCTGTTCCCAAGCCCCTTGCCCTTGTCAGATACAACTCCACAAACTCGTTAACTGCTCAGGTCTTCCCTGTAGATAAAGAGACCATCACCGAAAAAGATCTTGATGAATGGTTATCTGCCGTTAAGGCATTGAAGAACGGTAAGACCAATATCGAGACTGAATCAGAAGTGTACCTTTCCTCGTTGGCCAACCCCGAACCATTTTTGGAACAGAAATTTGAGCCTTCCGAACAACAGTTGGCAGAAGTGGAAGAATTCGCTAACAAGGGTATACCCTTAAAGTCCGATCCTATTGTGGATAGTTTGACCAACATGATCATGAGACACGGTAAGAAGTCCAAGGCCCAGAAAATCATCTCCAAAGCATTCTACATCATCTACCTTAAGACCAGAAAGGACCCTGTTCAAATATTATATGAAACTTTGGACAAATTAGGTCCATTGGTAACCACCAGAACTCAACTTACCGGTACTGCCAAGAACAAGCTTGTTCCAGTTCCATTGACCCAAAAACAAAGATATAGATACGCCATCACCTGGATCTTGGATAGTAGTAGTAAGAAGAAATCTCCCGATTTCTCAGTCAGATTGGCAGAAGAAATCATTGCTGCCTATGAGGGTAAGTCTGCGGGTTATGACAAGAAGGCACAAATGCATAAGATTGCCATGTCCAGCAGAGCCAACATTCAACTTTAGTGTATATAGGGCAAGCTTAGCTTGCACAATCGGAATATAGTCCATACGAATCTCCAGTGTAAAAGCTCATTAATGTAACTTCTGGTGAGAACAGACGAACCAATAAAGAATTCTACTTCCAATGGATTCAATCTGAAATTTGCCAAGGTAGTTTCGAATGCTGTAAAGTGTAAGAAAACAATACTTTGATCATAATTGTATGCTATTTCTGTTCCTGAATCTACTCTAACCTATTTTCATTTTGAACCCGTCAACATCAGTTATATGTAATTTCCATAAAGAATTTGGATTGAGGCCTGTTTAATTTTCTCAATTTTTCGCAACTTACTCAAATTTTTGAAGCAATTGAGGTGAACACAAACATGGATGAGCTACGAGTTCACCGACTCAAAAGTAGGCTAGACTTGCTTCTAGTTGACTGGAAGCGGCGCTATTACAGCAATTCCAGAAACCCCAGAGTTGTCCAGAGTAAACTCAGTGATAAGCTTCTTATATCGTTAAGAACCTACCCAAATGATCGCTACCTCCTTCGACCAGGCGATTTCTTGACATTGGAGCCCAAAACAAAAGAAGCATTTGAAGTTTTGCCTGATGTGGAATTTCCCGAGTTTGGAAGCTGGGACGTCTTACCGGTAACTCGAAGCAGACCCAATAGTACACCTAATCTTGTTTCGTTAGTTGAGGAGGATGCAAAATGTAACTGCGAATGTCACAAACTGGGGATTGGAAAACTGTGGAAAGACGGAGTTAAAAAGCTTGCAAGGATACCTCAAATAGTTAATGATACTGCCGAATCCATCAAGGAGAAGTTACATCCTCATAACATTTCAGAACCCTTGCTATTAAATACTGTTGAAACTCCCCAACAAAATGACGCGGGTGTCGTTTCCATTAACCCAAAAAAGACAGCTCATGGAGCAAATGTCAAAACATTGGTTTCACAAATAAGAAGCTCCAGTGGTCCAGCACCAACTACCGAGCCTTGGAAAGCCATTTATAGTGGAGCATCCCTTTGTGCAGCCCGACTCACAACGGGCCTGACACCTGATTTGATGGATGCAAAAAACGACGAGAATAAAGATTTTTTTGCAATCAATCTTCAACAAGCCCGAGAAATTTATACCAAGAAGGAAGATACTGGATCCCAAGCAATTAGAACCCAATTGAATGTAACTGAACCTCATCCTCTTCTGGAAGGGTACTACAACGATGGGCTCTTGAGCCTTTACATTTCGTCGCAAGGCACAAATAAATAGGTGAGATCCTACGATTATCGAGCATGGTAGATAGCACACGAGAAGTTACGTTAAGTAACCAATGAAAACTCATATAATTTTCCTCCCGATCATTTGTCATGTTACATTATTCAGTCTATGTTGTTTGATTATCCATTCCTCGACTGTATGAAGCTAGGAGTGGCTGACCATACTTGGGCAAGTTTTCATTGTGCTAATTTTTTTCTCCTTGGCCTAAATGGTTTCTTAAGTTCAATATCGCACATTAACCAGTTCAACCATCAGTAATTTATAAGAAATAGTTCAGTCACACCCTTTTTTGATATGTTATAACTAAAACCAATAGCCACGTACACACCTCAGAAATTTCGCATTATGTTGTCTACATTAAATAATTTAAATATTAGTTCATTCTAGATAAAGTTGTGAAAAAATCACCACCTCATGTAGCCAATAAAATCCTCAGACATTCGGAATGAACCCATTCTATCAAAATCTAAGATCACCAGTATTAATACACGTTGAATTCTAATTAGACTCAAGTTCCTCACTTATTGAGCTTAGTTGATATTAATATTCTCAACTCCTGCACACAGACTCGTAATTCCCTTTACCCTCATTGGCCGACAAAATTTATAAATTTTCAATTCCAACTAACCAAACAGACTACAATGATTCGTGGTGTTCGTACTGTCAAGCAATTCGCTTCCCGTCGTTTCGTATCGACCTCCAACTCCCAAACGAAGTACACCACTCTTTCCAACGGTGTCACCGTGGCTTCCGAAGTCAATCCTCATGCCACTTCTTCCTCGGTGGGTTTATACTTTGGTGCTGGTTCCAGAGCTGAACACACCTTCAGCAATGGTATCTCCGCTTTGACCACCTCCATCTTGGGTTCAGGTTTACAAAACGGTGTTTTGTTGAGCTCTGAAAGCACCAAGGAATCCAACGGTGTTATTGCCCAATCCACCAACGAAAACGTTAAGGAAGCTGCCAAAGCCATTGCCAAGATCGCTTCCGAACCAGCTGCTGTCTTGGAAAAGGCTGACTACAGTGTTGCCAAAGCTGCTTTGCTTGCCAAGGCTAATGCTATTGAATCTAACCCAACCTCCAAGGTTTTGGAACACTTAAACGCTAGTGCTTTCCAAGGTTACTCCTTAGGTTTACCAACTTATGGTACTGCCGAATCTGTTAAGGATTTGGAACTCCAAGACTCCCTCCGTTTGTTGGAAAGACACTTGGTTACTGGTAACACTGTCATTGCCGCTTCTGGTAACTTTGAACACGATGCTTTGGTTGAAGCCATTGAAAGTTCATTGAAGATTGAACAAGGTTTGAAGCCAGAAATCAAGCCTGCTAGCTTCTTGGGATCTGAAGTCAGAATGAGAGATGATACTTTACCAAAGGCTTACATTTCCATTGCTGCTCAAGGTGAAGCTTTAACTTCTCCAGCTTACTACGTTGCCCAAGTCGCTGCCGAAATCTTCGGTAAATTCGACCACAACTCCACTATTGCTCCTTACACCTCCGCCAAGTTGGCTTCTATTGTCCAAGATTACCACATTGTTGACAAATACACTCACTTCTCTCAATCTTACTCCGACACCGGTTTGTGGGGTTTCCATGCTGAAGCTTCTAACTACCAACAACTCGATGACTTGGTCCACTTCACCTTGAAGGAATGGAACAGATTATCTGTTTCTATCACCAACGCTGAAGTTGCTCGTGGTAAGGCTGCTGCTAAGACTGCTTTGTTGAGTAAATTGAACTCTTCTAATGCTATTGTCTCCGATATCGCCTCCAAGGTCTTGTTGGCTGGTTACAGAACTTCCATCTCTGAAGCTTTGGAAAGAATTGATGCCGTTTCTACCAAGGATGTTAAGGCTTGGGCTCAAGCCGCCTTATGGGATAAGGATGTCGTTATTTCTGGTACCGGTCAAATCGAAGCCTTGTTTGATTACAACAGAGTTAGAAATGAAATGGCTATGTTGAGATGGTAAGTACCACAACCCATTTGCATGAAAATCCCCTGATCACTAGTTGAATCTTATATACATATATTTATAGTCCTATAAATACGTTAATTCCGAACTGAGGTTCTTGATAAACCGTACTTACTTGATTGAAAGTACAGAGTTAATATGTAAGAAAAGTAATATTATACATTATCATCAAAGTCAACGAAAAGGAAGTCTAAGTAAGAATTCAGCTATTGGGCATTTATTGTTATTATCATCAGATAATCCCACTATTCTTTAAATTTCTTTGTACAATCAAGTCGGTCACAGCTGATAGCACAAATTTCATTGATTTGGTATCGGTAGCACAAGTTCTGTGAACATAAATAGGCTTTTTCGTCCTATTCAATTTTAAAAAGTTTGATTCGAAAAATCGTATTGCTTCATCAACATCTAATGGGTTACCATTGTAATCAGGAAAATATTTCTTTAATGGAGATTTCATCAATTTAGCTTCAAATAAATCAATCTTATTCAAAAACAAGATGAAAGGCGTATTAATAAACCATTTTGAATTGCAAAGGGTATCAAATAATACGATTGCTTCATGCATTCTGTTAACTCGTTCATCTTCGAATAACATTTGATCGTATTCAGATATAGCTAGCACAAATAAAATGGCAGTCATATTTCCGAAACAATGTATCCATTTTTTTCTTTCTGATCTTTGACCGCCAGCATCTAGGATCTTGAACTTGAACGAGTTGATTACAAAATCGGTTTCAGTAATACCAGTGGTTTTAATTCTGCCTTTCAATATATCCACGTCAGAGCATAAGTAATTGGAATCAGCAAAATTGAAACAGTTGTCAAAATAATAACCAGCATGCGATACCAATTGGAACTCATTAGATCTTGAAAAACATCTTTTGATTCCTGCGTCTAATGTCCACAACTTGAAGATGGCTTCCGCAATCTCAATCCTAGAATTCCCTGTTTCTTGTGGACCCGAATATAAATCCAGAAGCTCACTTTCGACCGAATCTGTAGTGATTACGTTTTCTTCGTTGGTATAATCTTTCAAAAATGAGGTATCAGCTGCACCGGTACTGCTCAATTGCCTTCGAGCCTTGCTGCGTTCACCGTACCTAATTAAATAATCATTCAAAAATTCAGTACCTCCAGCAGCTCCTGTATTTATCAATTTTAAAGCATCAGTTTTAAGAATGAGCTGTTTATATACCGCAAGAGAACTTCCATCTTTATCAGAATCTAACGAAATTCCCAATCTTTTGGCTTGCTCAATCAAAATTTTCATTGATTGAATAATATCACACCATATCACCTGGGTGTATTGGACTCTTTCTTGTTGAGTAAATCCACCTTTATGAAGAAGCTTCATTTGCTTTAGTACCGTGGATTTTCCACTTTCACCTGTTCCTAAAAGAAGGAGCTTGAACACATTCTTGTCATCAGTCTTATTAAGTCGTAAACTTTTCTCAATTTGATCATTGATCCGCTTATCTTGAAGATATGGATCATCTTCTGTATCAGGAACACTCGCTATGCAACCCATTAAAGTATACCAAATTCCTCAGAAAGAGGTTAATATAAATAGCTAATTGTTGGGAGTTTCACTAACTCATATCTGGGGGATTTAATCGCAATCCACACCAATTTGAAACACATAGTGACTGCAGTTTTGGTAAGTATGAGCCGCACCAAAATTAACACATCGAGAACATCGTCACGTGCCGCGTTTATAATGTTAAATAAAACCCAAAGTAATAGATGCATACGACCAGCGTTCCTAAAACTAAGATATGCTTTAAGAATTGTAAAACATTCCACTTACGTACAAACATCACCACTGATTTTTTGATCTTGGAATAGATTGCTGTCAATGGTGAATTTTTGGATGATTTTGTGGAATAGAAATTGGAGGAATAAAGATAGTATGAAGATGAATTTGTACGAGTTTGTGGACCTGGTGGAACATCAAGTTGGTCTTGTTCTTTAAGGAAATTGGATATCTTCTTAGCATTGACAGAAGGCTTGTAAGCATCGGTCATTGGAAGGATGGATGAGTATGTATATCTTGGAGATTTTTGTTTCATGTTCCAGATTAATACCAAAAGAGCAGTACTCACTGCCATGAGTACGTAGTTCGCCACATTGATGTATGGTGTTTGCAAGTAGCATATATCGGTTCCGTAATTTAAGGATTGTGATGCATTGAAAGAAAGAAGCTGCACAGCAGGGTACTTAATTCCCATGGCCATACTGATCGATTTCACGGTGATTTCTCGACTGGAAACTCCATCCACGGCTTCATGTACGATATCACAGTGGTCATGGTCATCACCAGAGAAAATGATATCCGGTTTAATTTTGTTGAGAAGGTTCTTTGATAATTCTCGGTCTAAGGTATTTTTGTACTGATATCCATGACCATTGACATCCATATAGGCACTTTCTCTGTGAGGACCACATGAAACTTTTTGGTCTCTATATAATGGGACGTGACTGAGAAGAACCCTGTGGTTTTCCTTTGGGGCGATTGAATCCACAAAGGCTCTCGCATCGTGATTGATCTCTATATCATCCGCCGAGTATGATAAAGCATCGATAGAGTAGAAATCGACATTTTCGATGGTAGTGACTGTGTTTACTGCACCATAAGTATTTATGAAACGACTTCTGGCGAAAGGGTGCACATCGTTTCCGAACCCAATATCATGGTTTCCTGGAGTATTCAAGAGCAAGTTCTCGCCCTGAACATACAGATAAGGTGACTGAAAGATTTTTTGGAAACGACGTTGTTGACCATTGAAGTATTTGTCAGTGGAATCACGAGCATTATCCAACAAATCGCCCAAGAAAACAATATAATCCGGTTTCAAAGATTTGACCAAAGACTTGTAGTTTCTGATAAGGTAAGCATCCACGGTATGTTGAGACAACGCAAGTAAAGGAGTTGGACGTCCTGGATAAGTATGATTATCGATTAGCTGTGGATCAGCGACGAGAAGAACGTTGGTTGGCTCCTCTATGGATGGCCACAGGCACCGTTGGGCAGCCCAGCGAGGTGCTAGGCGTTCATGGTAAGTGAAAATAGCGATCCAGAGCCCGATGATGATCACCAGGAGGTGATGGATGGATTTGAATTTGGGGAGAAAGCGAGTCATGAGCTTAGGGCCAACGAGCCAACTCTTAAACAAAGGATGAGGAAGGAGGGAAGAAGGGCGAGGTAAGGAAAGAATGGATCAGTACGATAGCGATTCTGTGACAAAGTCAGATACTAAATGCGTAGGAGGCGTTCACGCGTTGACATTGACGAGTATCCAGAAAAGGTAAAGAAGAAATGAAAGCTGGGGAAAAGTATATATAGCAAGAGGAGCAAATAGAGGGAGCTAATTCAGGGTTTGGGTATTGGAAACACTATTAGCACGCCAAAAGGTTTATATTGATAAACCGTTATTCTTGTAGCACTTTAATGGTGAAATTAGATCAGTCACGCCATACTAGTGGGAGCAACGGAACAAAAATTGTCGAAAATCAAGATTACCAGAATATTGATTTATTGATATATTGAACTGGGTGAGAATTCTATTTGTAAGTGTTGATTCTCATGTCATCCTTTATGGGTCTATTGTATGTATCTTGAAGGTATTAATGGAGGGCCAAATCTAATAATTCGCACCCATTAATACACCAGAGATAAAAATAACTGCCCTATCAATGAAACATGAATTAATCGCGTTTAAAACACGTTAACTATATGTATGAAGATCTTATGCAAGTAACGGCACCGATTTAACCGAATTACGATCGCTACGACTTTTTCTTTAGTGACAATCTCCGAAATCTAAAAATAACTTCGGATTTGCTCAAATAATGATAGAATATTTCTCACTATTAATGCTTCAGTACGGAGTGAACAAAGATCATTAGCCTACGACTACTACTTCCCCTAATACTAAGATTATCCAAATATTGACGATGTCAGGGGGAAAAGAGGCCAATCCCAAACCTAAAAGCTAAAGTCACGCTTTTGGGCCAGGCGTCCAACACTCGTCAAAATTTTACTCCTCACTGCTAACATCTTTTTGAGTATTTTATACAATGATTGTTGGTGGGTCATTCGCGCCCCTCCTCATCTCTTTGGAATACGCATCGCACAGACGCGTCCCATGATTAACGTTGGACTTTCTAAATTCTTTGGTACTTCTTCTGTTCCTGCTAATGAGTTTTTATCTCTCTCCTTAAGCGCATCGTCTTAATCTAGTAATTTCTAATGGTCTAGCCAGTAATCAGACCCCCTTATCGTCCTGCTCTCAATCACGTTTTTGGCTCATACCGTATACAACAAAGACATTTAGAACCTAACATTCACACAGGACTATCTTACTATAGACTCATTCCTATTGTAAATCATATCTTGGCTACCGCTATTTCTTCGTTCCCCTCAAAATTGAGTTCCATTTAGTGTCTCACAGTTGGCATCGAATTTAGCGACTTTAGCGATCTTAGTTTTTACTACTCACTTTGCCATCCCATGTTTCTGTTAACCGGAATTGACCTATCCACCGTGTTCATCACCATCGTGGCCATTGTGGTCATTGACTATATCTACAACCAATATATCGAGTCCACCAAAGACGTTAATGACTTATACCTCAGTGAACAGTCCATACTGGAAGCCACCAGGTTACCCAATGAACTGGCGATTTACAAAAGTAACAAGCTTGACTATACTCATGGCTTGAGGATCGGACTTGATATCCGCTATGACCACTACAAAGTCAGACATGGCAATCTCTGTGACATCTGGCAAATTGTCATGGATAACTCAGGGGTATCATCTTCAATTGAGATTGATAATATTCACTATAGGCTTCATAACATTAATTACAAGCTTGACCATTTTAGTCAGTATTTGAAGGAAAAAGCCGTCACTTCCATTAAGATAAATCTCAGATTCTTTTTGAACAATCCTGATATATTTGTGGCCATGTTGGGTGGATTTTTGAATCAAGTGACTGTGGAGTTTTATGATGATTTCAAAAATTTGATCGATAACAACGACGACCTTGAGCACTCATTACTAGTGGTGGACAACCAGGAGCAATTTCTTATCCAGAACCTTGGCCATAATTCATTTCACTATTTCAATATCGAAAATATTACCATTTATCCTGACTCAAACGCCACCTCCAGTAATTTCGAAAATGAATATAACTTTACAAAGGATAAGGGAATTGCCTTAAAGATCACCAGAAAAATTAACAATAAGGTGTTATCTACCATTGAGTTCACTCAATTGAATATTATAAGTGCTGTGGCTTCTACTTTAAAGCATCTTCCATTAACAAAGGCAATTGACTCAAATGATAAAATTTTAATTGTGAATGACTTGTTGGGTCCTAATGAACATATTCTCAACAATTTGACGAAGATTATGACAGGATTTATTAGTAACAGCAAGATTGTTTTGATCAACAAACTGGTCTCTGCTCCGTTCTCCTGGCTTTTGATATTTGATGCCAATCCAAGTATTTTGTCCATCAGTGAATCCCGGTTATCCACCATGGACTATGAATCATATATTAATGACTTAAGCTGTATCAGCAGATTCTTTTTTAATCAAAAATTGAAGTTTTTATCAAGAGGTAAATTTTCCAATTTCAGTTATAACACCAAGAGTCGCCCAAATTTGAGATTGATCTATGTCAATAAATCTTTGAGAAATATACCTAAAATTTCGATGTCAAAATTCAACACCATTAGATGTTTATTCGCATCCAGAGTAATAGTTGAATCAGGCTATTATAATATTATGGGTCCAGTGATTTTGACGGATTTTTATGATTACCGATTAAACAATGTTGCAAATTTAAAGTCTTTTGGGTGTATATCACAAGCCATGGAGATCAAATTGGTTAATGTTAACTCAAAAAGTATAGGAAATGTAATGGTAAGAGGTTATAATATTGGTAAGACAACCACTTGGTTAACAGGAACAGAAGATAATACCGATGAAAAGAATATTGCAGGAGAATCATTGTTAAGACATGATCAAAATAAGCCATTTATGAATATGAATAATGGATTTATGATTTTGAATGATGTCACGGGTATTTGGGGTAATGATGGATGTTTATATGTAGTATAATGTATATAAAGCAAATTTTTATAATTCATTTGAATGATACCAGAACTGACTAAACTATTTGGTAATCCCTATAAAGCTTTAATTTTCTTGTTAACAAAATCAGAAGATTGATCGACATAAATTTCACGACATCTCTTCTTAGATTGCACACAAGGTTCAGAAAAAAGGGAAGGTACTGATTCATTTTTAATAAGAATTTTAGTACCAAGTTGATTCAAATAATAATTATTAAAATTGATTTTGATCAAGTTTAAATTGGTTAATTTAAAATTGTGAGCAAAAAAGTTTGACCACTTTGCCAATTTTTTACAAACTTTTGATTGACTAGATTCCCAAATAATTTCATTATCTTGAGAGTTATCAACCAATTGACATTTAATGAAATCATATCCAAAGATGATTAGGATATTACACCAATTTTCATATTTCAAATCATTCAAATAAGTTTCATAATTCAATAAGGTTAAACATTTGAATTCAACACTCTTAAGAACTTTCAAATTGAAAGTTGGATTATTATCTTCTTCTTTAACTCCACAAATTTTAAGCCACGATTTAAATGAATAATTGTAGTCTTGATTAAATTTAGAAGCGATAATGATCAAGCCCAAGAATAATTTTTTACCATCCTTAAACAAAGGATCATTTTTCAATTCACCGTTGTTTAATTTAATCAATTTGACTAAATAGAAACAAGTTAATTGTAAAGATTGAATGGAAGTTTTGGATCTTCTCAAGATTTCCACCACAAAGAATTTTAATTCTTTTTCATCAATATTGGAGACATGGTTTTCATTATGATCATGATACAAAATTTTCATTAAGTTGATGGTACAGTTGAGAAGGATGGAGTTGAATTGATTTTTGTTTAAATGTTTGGTGTAGTATTTGAAATTGTTTGGTAACAAGATTTCCTTGGAATTCAATGGTGATGAGGAGTTTGTGGGGGGAGGAGTTAATAAATCATTGTAGGAAGATTTGTTTGAATTTAACTTAACGTCTTTGGGGACAAAGTTAAATTTGGACGAGGCCACACTAGTGGGAGATACAGGGGATTGTAAGGCCATTTCAAATAATCAATCACAATAACTAACAGGGGAATATAATAATAACAGGAATAACCGGGAGCAATAACAATTTAAAAGTTAGGATTTCCTAAATTTCACAACGACAAAAAAAAGGAGTTAGTTAATAAGAGAAGAACATAATGAATCACAAATAACGACCAAGAAGATTTAAAAATGTGCTTCTACCAGTAGAAGCCCCAAACGGAGTGATAAGTTAATGAAGTAAAGATCCGAACACCGAGACCCAAGAATATCACAGTAGCTTGCTAACTGTGAATTATATGTGAAAAATTAGTATACCAGACAGTATACGATGCGAGTAATAAAAGAAGTGTGAAATGGATTTGATTAGTAAAGTAGACAGTTGAAGTGAGGTGAGTTGAAGTGAGCTGTGTTGAAGTGAGGTGAGTTAAGTTAGGTGAGTTGAGTTAGGTGAGTTAAGTTAGGAGTTTGATTTAGCCAGGATGGTTGACAAAGTGTGAGAATGCGAACGGGGAAATATTTATATGAAATTTCATGCGGATATTACTCACCACAGCTTATCTAAAAGAAATAAAATGAGTCAGGGTGTCACGTGAGATGACCATGCCAATGACTAACCGGGAGGCGACAACGAGATTGGAGTGGAATTTTACGTGAAGTTTCGTGATGGTGAATAACAAGCGAGCTGGCAACACTCCAAAAGTGTCTGGCTGAAGGCGAATGTCGGATTATGCTGGTGTCTGCTGGGTGACCAAATGCGGGGCGTGCGAAATGACACATTCGATGACTGCAGACAGATAACTGGATGACCACAAAAACTGACAAAAACTTGGTTGAATGATAGGATGATTTATTATAGAGTGACTCTTATATGTTTTTAGCTACGAAATTTGTTTAACTAGTAAATCTTCAGTAGATTTTCACCTAATCCTGCCAATCGTCTACTATTGATGGACTATGGCGTTGGCTTCTGTTATCTTATCACTGTGGCCACTGCCGATTTGGAAGATGTGCGAATGGTCTCGTGAGGGTTGCTCCACGAAAAGCGCATTTCATCTTTATGTCCAGTTTTGGTGGTCGGTGCAGACATTTATTATTGCCGGTCCGGCAAAGACAGTCACTACAATGGCAAAATCGGGACACCGAGTTTCTGTCACTTTGCAGCCTCAAACATCACCGGTCCTTCAGTAATACCACCAAAGACGTCACACGAAATGTTGTTTCCTACAGAGAGTCATCCCATACAGTACCGAACAAGAATATTGTGGTTCTTGTGGTGAACTCCAAGTAATTCTCCTCTCTATTTGAGCAGTCTTCTACTTTTCTGACATTGTTCGCACGCAAGATGGATCTCTTTACTTTAGGCTGTCAAAACCTGACGTTGAGGTTTCACAACCCTTGAGCCGGCAATTTCACCCTTTTGCCACCATAGATAGGGCAGTGTTAGGAACCATAATTCTACTAGTGGCCCTAGTCCAGTAATAGGGGACATTTGTAGATAGTTCGAGAGCAATAATTGTTCGAGAGATTGATGGCTGACAACCTGAGAGTACGTGCAACGTGCAATGTGCTTCTAGGATTTATTCCCTGTAATTCGCTTAGTTTCTGATTCCCTGAATGTTCACTTCGGAATGTTCACTTCGTGGATTAAGTCATTACTTGTTGAAGGATAGTCATATTCTTTTTTGCCACTTGTTTAGTAACAACCGAAATGAGTCGATTGGCTCGTTAATCCCTCAAACAGGATTATTTTCTCCAGTAACCATTAATCTGATTAGTGTCTGATTGAAGTGGACCATTTTCTCACTGGATGCAAAATTATAATGACTGCGAATTTATTATGACCGTTAATTTTGTGAAAATAGTGCTAAATTCGCTCTTTTTTTGGCTTTTTCACAAAAAAAACCAACTACACAATTTATCAATTTCTTTTATTATCTATCCCTGGTAAGAGTCCTAAATATCGAGTCCACCATATCCCGAATCTCCTTGTAGCTTACTATTATACAACTCTTCTCATCTCTACTTACCAACAATATCTTTTCCTCAATCCCCGCATCCAATTTATTTAAAGTCACCAATACCCGCGATAAGTCTGTGATGGGCTTACCATAGTCATCGTACTGGAAAAAGATATAATCTCGGAATAATTTCACCACATACTTGTTGCCATTTTCATTCCATTCTTTGGAATCGGGTCTATCAATAATGAAATTCAACTTGGCCAATAATCTGAATAATCGAGCATTTTCCAATTCACTTCCTAATTGAGATTCAATATAATCATTTGAATCCTCTAAATCATTCAATATCTTAAATGCGCGTGCACTCAAATAAAGTTGACGGAATTTGACCAAGTCAAAATGTTCTGAATCATCATTCAATTTGTTCAAAACATCGATGAACTCCTTACTGAAATTTATGGTTGATGATGTTTGTAACAACCCAATTAATGTCAGTTTATCAGCATTTCTCAAATTTGGTGATACTGTCATCGCACTTAATTCCAATAATACTCGTCCAAGCTTCCTTATGTCATCCCTCTTCAAATTATCAATAAATCCTTGGCCTCCAAGACGGCCTATTTCTTCCTCGTCTTTCTCAAATTCAAGAATATCACTTACTCCACAACTTGATAATCTCACTCTGTTCTTATTAGTTACAATGATTTTGGATAATGATAATGAAGATCTAGCTGCCAAGCCCTTTTCATGAATAGCAACCAAGGCATTCACTAGTTGAATAGTATAATTCCATAATACATCTTCAGTAATAGGTTCTGTGCGTGTACCAATACGCTTATGGTGCTCCAGTAATGTGTTTGAGTTGGGAAAATAATCATATACTACTATCAACCTAGAAGTTCCGAACGCCATAGTAGTGAATGCTTCTTGTACCTGAACAATATTGGCATTTTTCAAGGATTTCCATTTCTTTATGGACCTGAACGGCAATTCATTGGCAATGGTGAAATTATAGTCTAATTTTCTCATGGCATATGGGTTACCATCAGTATTGGAGAAAACCTTGTAGATGGAAGTGGGAATACCCCATACTTCTGAGTTGGGTTCATAAGTTTTATCTATAGGAACCAAAGAATGATAAGTATTGACATGATCGGGCAAATTTGATCTGGGAATCGTTTGTAATGTAGCCTCGTTCTTCTTTTGTAAAGTTTCTCTTAAATCATTAGGAATAAACATTAAATTCGCATTAGTTTCATGAGGGGGTAACGGTATGGTCAACCTTGGAGGAGGGGCTGGAGCATATAGATGATATTGCAACGGGTAATTGGCTGCCTGTTGTTGATAAAACATGTCAGAAGCACCTGGGGTCATGGCTGCTCCTGGAAGTATTGAATTCCCTGGGAAATATGGATTGTTAATCGATCCATTACTAGACGCAGGAAGTGTAGTATTGGTATCCGAGCCCGCTGGATACTCCGAACCATAGAGATTGGAGGGCATGAAGATGGGAGTAGAAGCGTTGAACTTTTTAGCAGGAGCATCGCTGGAATCGCTTGAATCTGCACCTCGAGAACTGGGAGCACTCAAACCCGACGAATTAGAGTGACCACTAGAGCCAGTGGCAGGCAGTGCTCCTCCAGGCACAAACACAGGAATATCATTCACCCGTGGTGACAATGCTGAAAACTTGTTTGTTACCGATTGTACACTAGCAGGTTGAAACGATGGAGTATTAAAATTGAACTTTCTTTTGGCCTCAAATGGCGATGGAGTTATGGAAGCTTGTTGTTTGGGGTCTCCCGTCGGAGTGGCACCATTGGCTGCTGGTGGAGCCGTTGATGCTGTTTTTCTGTTGTGACTGAATACACATCCCTTGTTCTCGTACTTACAATAACCGTAGATGAGGATATTTTTACAAAGGGTATCCTTTGCCGTGTCAAGGTTGATGTTCATGGTCCCAAGGGTAATTGGATCTCAAGGCTGGTGACACGATGAAGAAGAAGAACACCGATGGTGATGATGGAGGAAGTTCGTTGAACGCGTTCGCGAGGCGTAATAAAGGTGTAGTTTAGATTGAAATTAGAGAAAAATAGAACTGTACGGAGGGACAAGACAAAAAAAATATACAAAAATGATAGAAGACAACAGAAAGACAAAATAGACAGAATATTCTCAGAACAACCATGAGCCTAGAGGTGTCATAAACGTTGGAGATAGGCTCGTCAGTGATACATTAGCTTGAGTGGTGATACCATGGCCCAGGACAGGAATCAGTATGTGTATCATTGGAGTAGTAAAAGACAGCGCTAACAATAAGGGTACTCTTCTTGATATTGACATACTACTATAAAACTGAAAGATCAGATTCTCTGTGAAAGACTCTGTCCTATTTCGTAAGAACTGACTCGCATTATCTTGTTAAAGATAGGTGATTAAATGAAGATAAATAGGTGTTGTAAGAGTTTAACAGTCAAGAAATCAGCAAAGTATAGCCTATTGTAATTGGTAAGCGGTATATTGCTTTATATCCCTACTAGATACGATCACTTTCAATACTACCTCTATTTGTTTTGCTGGAGAATTATTCAGCCCTTATTCTCAATCTAACATGAATGCGACACTGCCCATTACCCCAAAAGACACTAACAACAATTTCACTATAACCAGCAAAAAGGCACTGATAGACGTTTATTATCACATCCAGCTAAATATTCATTACCATTACCGTGAAAAGCCAAGTCTAAATTTGTGACAAAACCCTTAACTCCAATAAGTTTTGTTAGACATTTGATCAATTTATTTATCGCAAATTCAACTCACTCGTATACTATCATGGGTAACGCTTCGTCACAACTTTTGGACAGCCTCATGGAGGGCACCAACTTCGATCGTGATGAGCTTGATCGTTTACGGAAACGGTTCATGAAGCTTGACAAAGATGGCTCAGGAACCATCGATAAGAACGAGTTTTTGGCCATTCCCGGAATCTCATCCAACCCGTTGGCCACCAGATTGATGGACGTATTTGATGAAGATGCCAGTGGTACCATCGATTTCCAGGAGTTTATCACCGGGTTGTCGGCATTCAGTGGTAAGACCTCAAAGTTGGACAAGTTGAAATTTGCATTCAAGATCTACGATATCGACAGAGATGGGTTCATTGGAAATGGTGAACTTTTCATCGTCATGAAGATGATGGTTGGTAAGAACTTACAAGAGGAAGAGTTGCAACAGATTGTGGACAAGACCATTATGGAGGCAGATCAAGATGGTGATGGTAAGTTGAGCTTTGAAGAGTTCAAGAATGCGGTGGACTCCAAATCAGTGGCGAGCGCTTTGACCTTGAATATGTTTTAGAAGAGCCGGCTTGATATGTAACAGATCTCCATGGAAGAAATCCTTTTCACCATTGAATGAGATCGTCAAACGATATTCTGTCTACAACTTTCAAGGCTTTGTTGGTTCCACAATTCCAGTTGGGCGTTACACCAATACTTACTGGTGCTATGTGTCTACAATGTCCCAATGTTCATATTATGCTATATCCAATAGCAATATTAGGTTAATTTCACTTCTCATAAATAATCAAATAAGATTAATCAAGGTTGACCAGACCATTAACCCATCGTGATTTTTCTCGTAAATTATATCAATGTGTACATTATTCTTCCCTTAGTTCATATGTATGACGAACAAGCTTCTTCTGTTTCTTCAATCGTAATTATCTCATATTCTAGAATCTTCCAATTGGGTGCTCTCATCTCAATTTTGAGTCCGTAATTTCCAGATCGAAACCCACACTTTTATCCTAGAATTCACCTACTGTGGCCTTGACTTTCAGACTAATCGGAACCAATTTGTCAATACCACGTAAGATCATTTCACAGCATTTTCCAATAACTTATCAGGGTCCACTCACCATTCTTTTCACTAGTCCATCGGAGTCCCTCTACCATGGCTACCTCCAATCTTCCAACCCTTCTTGAATGGATCAAAAACACAGCCGATGAACAGCTCCACCCCTCCTCACACTCCTACATCTCCCCCAAAATCACAGTTCGAGATGTCGAGGGCTTTGGTAGATCCATTTATTCTACCACTTCTATCAACAAGTCGGAGTTACTCTTTCGAATCCCTCCCTCATTTCTTCTTAACTCCACCACAGTCATTCGTCACATTTCCAGGTATAATCCTAATATCAAATTGACCCACCCTTGCTATCAAAATATCTTTGTGCCGTATAAAACCTTCCTTGATAAGTATACTGATGTCTATTCATTATTTTCATTAGATCAGCTATTGGAACTCTCGTCGTTTCAGCTTTTGGGACTTTTCATCACTTTGGAAACTCAAAGAGGGAACGACTCGTTCTGGAAACCTTTTTGGGACATGCTTCCAGATATCAATGATTTCAGATTGACTCCTTTGGTATGGAAAGTGCTACAAGTTCCACAATGGGAAGAGCTCTATAAATTGCTACCCAAACCTACCCTAATCCACGCAGAAAAGGTATATCAACGATTTGAAGGTGATTTCACAAAGGTTAAGCTGGTGCTTGCAGAGGTGGGAGTTTCAGATGAAGAAATAGAACAACTTTTGCCTCAACATCGGTTTTTATGGGCTTGGATGTGTATCAATTCTCGTTGTTTGTACATGGAATTGCCCCAGAGCAAAAATAATAGCGACAACTTCACCATGGCTCCATATGTTGATTTTCTTAATCATTCTTGTGAAGATCAGTGTACCTTAAAAATTAATAATGTGGGATTTCATGTGTTCACTACCCTGAAATATAACGAGGGTGATCAATTATTCTTGAGTTATGGACCTCATTCCAATACGTTTTTGCTTTGTGAATATGGATTCGTGCTTCCAACAGGAAATACCTGGAATGATTTGGATATTACCCATATTATTCTCCCGTTATTGAAACCGAAGCAGGTGGATTACCTCAAAGAACAAGGATATTATGGCGAGTACACCTTGAATGCCAACTCGGGAATATCGTTCAGAACAGAAGTGGCATTGGCAGTATTACAGGAACAAACACCGGTAGAATCGAGAAGATTGAATGGGTTGTTGAATGGGAACATGGATGGTTCGGTCTATGAAAAGAATTCCAACATATTGCTAAAGAAAATGCTTGAAAAAACCATTCACGATTGTGACTCCAAAATGAAGTTGGAATATAATGATGATCACGACGAGGCAACCAATGAGAGGAAAAGAGTGATTGGGTTATTGTACAAAGACATAAAGGTTATTGCAAGATCCGAGCTCGAAAAGCTAGCATAGACAAATACTAATAGACAAATACTAATAGACTAATACAAGAAGCAAAGAGTAACATCATAACTCTCGTATATCATCCTCAAAAAATCATCAAAACTGGGTAGGTTCATAATTAGGTACATTATTTATTTATTGATAGACTATTGTTTGATACAATTGTCAGCTATATACATTCTATGTTTATCCAATTACCAAGTCTGCTGCCTTCTTTTCAACCCCCTTCGAAATACTCAACTTGTTCTTCAACATCCCCAGAATCATTTTATTGGTGGGGCATGGTATATCATGCTTGTAACCCAAGGTCCCAATATATCCATTCATCCAGTCAATTTCTGTTTGATTTAATGCTCTCACATCCTCTCTCATCGAAGAGCTATTAGAAGCTGTGACTTTGCATACTCTCAACACTTCATTTAGTAATCTTTCCTCCTGTAAAAAAGTATGAGCTTCTGGAATCTGTTCCAATACTTTGTATTCAGCAAAGAATACTTGTGTTGCTTCCAGGATTATTCTTTTCATAATGGGAATTACCTTGGTTCCATATAACAAGTCTCCATTGAAACAGTCCATAATAGCAGTTAACGGATTAATACAGCTATTGACCACCAATTTTTCCATTTGAATCAAAATTAATTCTTCGGGTTTGAGATATGATGCATTGAGAGCTTTTGTATCGAGGATCATCTGTACCAAGTCCGGTACTGTTTCTGGTTGGTGTTTTGGAGACTCTGCTTTTTTAGGCACATAAGAAATGGAAAGTATACCTTGACCCGCATGATGGACATTAAAAGGAGAAGTTTTATAGGCACCGTGAGTGGTAATGGCTTGGAATATTTGAGGGCGATTTGATTCTTGTGGCCAGAATTTCTCTGACAAGTGGCTGGCCATTCCCATTCCATTTTGAAGGATTATGATATTAGAACTGGGATTGAGATGAGGAATGTACGGTGATAATGCTGATGCTGTTTGGTAAGTTTTGGTGGAGATGATCAAATTTTCAATAATCTCGTTAGATGGAGGTTTATAGCTAGCTGCTAATGAAGAAGTAGATGAAGAGACATTCATGCCATTCTGTTTCACCACTGTGATTTGTGAGTTGGAGTTGGTAAAGTCCTGGAGACGGCTTTGGTTCCTAAAGAGAAGGGTAGGTTGAAGGGACGGGAACGCTTGGTGAAACTCATGAGCTACTAGACACCCCATAGATCCAGCTCCAAGGATGTATGGTCTTGACATTTATACAATGAGGATGATTTTGTAGGGAAGGAACGAACGTGGCAGGTCACTGGTGATATACTATTGGGATAAGCTTTGGTATGGTTGAAGCTAAAGCCTTGGTCTGGGTATTGGTGTAATGAGATTATGTATCAAAAAAATTATATGAGATCTGAATAAAATCAGTCAGTATTTGAGTAGAAATTAGAGGGATAAAAAGGCAAAAATCAGAGGTCAACTGATAAAGATAGCAGTAACACGGCAGGTGACATACGAGAAGATCTTAAGGACCAGCAACATAAGTTAAAAATATTTGTAACTCATTGACTATGATAATTTTATCAAATGGTTGATACTATTAGTGAGTACAGTCCCTACAGTTGGTGCGGTGATCTTGTTGGCTAACAGTCCCAGTCGTACTCGCAAACTCCAAATAATTAACTAGCACTAAACAGACTGTGGTGAAGGGTATCATACTCGTATTGATATACTTGTAGCAGTTTTGAATGAATAAATTGCCACATCTGGCGGTATTAATTTGTCTCACATTCTCATTTCTCATATCTTACTCCCTTCCACTATTTCACTGTCCATCTTATAACCTCTCCTAATGCTTATAGTAGGACTCACCGGGGGCATTGCTACAGGCAAGTCAACCGTATCCAAACTTCTTCATGAAAAGCACAACTACACCATTATCGATGCCGATTTGATCGCTAAAGAAGTGGTGTACCCTGGCAAAAAGGCCTACAATGAGGTGGTCAATGCCTTCAAAAATGAAGTGGAAAATCTTGTAAACCCTGACGACTTTTCGCTCAATCGTGGGGCCTTGGGAGCTGCTGTGTTCGGTAACAAAGAAAGACTACACAAGTTGAACTCCATCGTTCATCCCGCTGTCAAGAAAGAGATTGTATGGCAGATCTTCCACGCTTATGTGAGTGGCCAGAGCTTGGTGATTTTGGATGTACCTTTACTCTTCGAAAGTGGTTTGGATAAAGTTTGTGGCTTGACCGTTACCGTTAGTTGTACTCTGGAAATCCAGATCGAACGGTTGAAATCGAGAAACCCTGAGTTGAGTGATGAGGATGTGGTCAAGAGAATCGAGAGCCAGATGTCCAATGAGGTCAGAAACTGGCGTGCTGACATAGTGGTGGATAACAGCAAAGGTTTGAAGCGGTTGGAAGAGACTGTGGCCAATGTGGCAAGTAATATTCGTCCTAGTGTGATCTTTACGGTGTTGGACTGGTTTCCACCCTTTGGATTGATTTCGGCTTTGGTGACATTTGGATGGAGATCGGTACGGGAAAGAGTTAGAGGATCAGAGCCAAAAAGGGATTAACTCTCTCAAGGAAAGAAACGAACCTCTTTGATCATTAGTGAATAATATTCCTTGATCAATAGTCACAGAGTTGTAATATTGGGCTTTAATACTGAATTTAATACAACTGTTTTACCAGCTCAAAATATTGCTTGGAGTACACACTAACTCAATACTTCGGTGTGCTAATACGAATATTATACGAATATTCCCTTCTTGATCCAGCTTTTAACTGTATCAACATTCTTGTTAATTGCCACTATACAGAATTGAATATACTATCGTGAGGTCTTGCCAAATTGATTCTGATGAATCTTTAAACGGATAATCCTCTTTCTATTTAATATAGTATTACTATGCCCTCCAGTACTGGGCCAAACTGTGTAATCTATCAATAACAACAGGCAAAAATGCATTGACACTATCGTTGATCAAGTTCTGGAAGTGCAATATCGCCTCTTCTTCAGTCATATCCAAACAAAACTTTTCTTGTACCTTTTCTATGGCTCTGATTGGATCGATCTTAATATCGGGAATATTGGCATCGAGCATCAACTGAAACAAATTTAAAATTAAATTACTGTTCTTTCTCAAGGTGGTGTAAGTTATAAAACAGTAACTTTTGAAAATATTGAAATTCTCATGGTTAAGACCTCCCATCCCATCTATCACCTGGATTGGAAGTTTCATTAAAGGAGGAAATGGTTTAGGATCTCTTCCCAATATATAACCAAAATCTGCATGCCAAAATTTACCATTTGGTGACAACAAAAGATTATCAAGATGCCGATCACCAACCCCCAATAAATAAGTAATCACACAATACCCGGCACACGACTTGACATAATTGTCCATCAATACATTGGACACTCCTAAATCGGAAGTAATGATGGGATGCTGACTATTGTTTTGAATACTTTGACTGCCCTCACTATCTCCCAAATCCTGAATGACACTTCGAGTTTGATCTGTGTTTTCCTGCCTTCCTTCAGCCTCATTTATCTTCATATAATTCAAAATTCCGCTTGATAAGTTACTTCCATCCCCGAGCTCAGGATATGCTCGTCCGAGGATTGTATCTAAAGTTTCATTGGGTACAAATTGAATTAATCCAGCTATTGGACTAGTAGCTAAAATTTTATATGGGGTTAATCTTAAGTCCAAATTTTCATTTTTCAACAATTGATCCATTAAGTTCATAATTTGAATCACGAGTTGATCTTGTCTCAAGTCATCGCCTATCTTGAACATTAGTGGATATTTACCATATTTGTTACTCTTCTTTCCGAATAATTGAGAGGATGAAGAGTGCTTTTGGACAACTGTTTTGAAGGTAATCTTTAGTGGTGACAAGCTGGATTTAAATACAGATGATTCCTCAGGATAGCATCCACAAATAATCACCGATGGATCTAATGGTAATGGAAAAGGTTCGGGGAATTTCAATAACTCATTGGAAGAATTAGATAGGTACTCTTTCAAAAACTCTTTCTTTTTAGCCGTGGACTCATTTTTTTTAAACGAGGTTCGGATCAATTCCACTAAATTAGTCAACTTTTTAATGAACCAGATTTGTCTTTTTAAATTTTTGTAGTATGGAACTTTTTTGGATTGAGAGTATTTTTTCAAACTTTCAATATATCTATTCAAAATTGCAGTGTATATGGATTTTGTCGAATTCAGATTTTGGTTAGCTGTACTCAATTGATCTTCATTTTCCACCTTAACATACCAATAGAAAAAGTTTCCCAAAATGTCGTTTTGAACCGACTTTTCAATCAAAAATTTGGCCAATGGAGATTTCAATACATCGAGATCAGAATTGAGTTCATTGACTATTTGAAAATTTTCTGTGGCATCCACAGGGAACTTTTGATCATATATCAATGACTCATATTTCAATGCTTGAACAAGTTGAAGAAGGTAAAGTAAGAGTTCTTCATTACTTGCTAATTTGAGTCTATTGACGGCCAATTTTCTTAATGATGTAACGTATGTGAATACTTTAAAAGCTTTAGTCTCTTCAATTTTCCGGCCACCTCTAATTGAAGCCGATCCATTAGTAGAGCTTTCTTGGCCACCCAGGGGTTCAATAGGCATGGGACATAATGTGTATGGATTAAAATAACTGCCCAATAATTCCAAGGCATCACCGATCTGCAACTTGTCCACAGACCAGTAGTTTGGAATGATTTCCTCAAACACATGCTTTAACTCATAGTCGTTATTCCAATTAATGGACTTTAAAAATTTAGGGAAGAACGATTTAGTGGTGGTGATATTACCCTTTGCAGTTTCGCTACCGGAGGTTCCAGTACCGGTTCCAATAGAATTATTTTTGCTGAAGAAGTACCTGAATTTCCATATCAAATTTTTTTCAACGTCATTCAACTCGATATTAGATGGTTTGGTGAGGATCTTGAGAAGCTCGTCACGCAATTGAGGAGATGGTTTAAGCTCTTTGTCAAGAATAGAATTATTATTGATGTTTCTTTCCAATTTATGATATTTGAGTTCGATGGGATCCAACAAACCAGTTGTATTTTGGGGATTATTAATTACGGAGTAATTGAAATCTGGATCATACACTTTCAATTCATGATTTTTCGACAGATTGTGTCCATTTGAGTAGAGCTCTTCAGACCTTGTGATTGAATTAGAGGTAGATGAGATTTTTGTCATGGGTATATCTATCGAATTAATGACTATGCTTGAGGAGAATGGGTCGGAAATGGATTGTTCGGTGGAATTTACTGATTCGGGAACGGTATAGATTATTTCCGAGTACACCACAGGAAGCTCGAAGTTGGGCAACTCTACGTATAAGTAGTGGTCGTAATCGGTGTTGATTTCATGCTCTCTTTTTATTCTGGACAATGATAGTTTGTCGAGCCATGGTACACGAGGGTAATCACCATTTTCGTAGCTTATTAAAAGTTCTTCCAACTGAGTCAAGCCAGGGATATTACCATACTCCACATGCTCCTTTGTATCGGAGTATATAGGGATTTTCTGTGCCCCTTTTCTTAAAGACGAGGTTTTCTTATTGAATATTGATAAGTACCCCGTACCAAACACCACTGGTTTGGTATTGACTACCTCATAGACCACAAACCGTAAGTATGAGTCTACAGCCACTTGGCTATATAGATGAGACAATTGGAGTCGGGTGTTCCAGGTTCGTTTGTTGCCCATAAGGGATTTGTAGGGGGTTTGAAGAGGAATTGACACCATATTGTTATTAGAGCCATCATAGACTGCCACCGTGACATAGAGGTCGGAGTTGCGGTGGACCTGAGACAATTGTTTGAATACCAGCGGATTTTGGAACTTGGTTGATAAGGATGCTAGAGCAGCTTCTGAAGTCAGCTGGAGGTAGCCTATTTTAACGCTGATGGGAACTGCCAAGTCTTTGGAGAGCCCGAACGTGGCTGTGTTTGTCTTGGAGT
The DNA here is from genome assembly GCA_030561405.1 of Suhomyces atakaporum. Lineage (NCBI taxonomy): Eukaryota > Fungi > Ascomycota > Pichiomycetes > Serinales > Debaryomycetaceae > Suhomyces > Suhomyces atakaporum. The sequence continues at coordinate 84,912 of JAKTXH010000022.1, forward strand.
CATCAGACATCGTAGACGGAAGATCAGGGCGGTTTATCTGGGGGAGATAGTATAGATATCGCGAATGTTATAAATGAGACTGGAACTAAGATATGAGAATATGGAATATGGATAGATTATACGTGTATGGTTGTGAGGTAGTTAACGGTAAAAGTATAGTTAGTACTACTGGGAGACGATAGATAACAACTCTGTCTCTAAGAGTATATATATATCAATAACTTTACTATGGCATTACTATGGAAAGCTTAAGTATGGCGCACTTAACTATGGAGAGCTTAACTATGAAGAGCTTAACTATGAAGAATTTAATTATGGAGAGCTTAACTATGGTGCGCTTACATGTCTTGACTAGATAAGATTTTGATATTTGGTTTCATTCGTAGATGAGACCAATCGGTGACGTTGTAAAATGGCTCCGAAACAGATTACTGTAGTAGTTTTTTGGTTCTGGTATGATAAAATACAATCAAGAGAGTGAGAAGATCGCTTTGTGATTGGCTTTGACAAAGTCACTAGTTATCAGAGAGTCTGGCTTTTTCAATCTCAATGGCTCTTTCAATGGTTTAATTATGAGAATCTGAACCAGCCAGACTAGCTCATTAATACCTCTGACGACAAAATTTAATACGATTGAGCTGGAGTGAGTGTCGTAAGAGAATATGTGTTGATTATTTTTTGAGAATTTAGACTTTAGTACTGAGACATCAATTTTGCTGAATGTCTGAGTTGCAAATTTAAGAGTCGGTGACCTCTCATAGTGTTGGACGACTCATTCTAGGGCTCTTATGAGTCCATTTCAACTTCTATTTTCCAGCAGTGCTTTATGATAACAACGTTGCCTAATCAAGTCACAATACCATTTTCGTCTAACTATGCTCGCTTAACTATATAGTTGCACAAACGAATCACCAGATCTAATCTTAAACACCGGGCTAGGTAATACACCTAACTATCAATATATAAGTATACGAAAGTTACAGGTACAACCAGTATTTTTGTAAGTAGTACATTGTAAGCTCAACTCGCTTATACTTCATGGACTCATTTATAGCCCAATCACAATGGAACTACAACTACAACTTATTCAAACTGTGATAACTATAGATGTTGACCATTTAAAAATGAATAAATCCGTATGGATCACCATAGTCACCTGCTACAGTCCGATGTCCGTAGTAAGCTAACCTCTGGTACACTTGCTTAAGCACCTAAATAATTCTCGGTTCGCAGAACATTCCTCACTGATAATTTACGCACAGAAACTATTCAATATTTACCACCCATCACAACTCTGTATATGAATCTCAAAGACATTCTTTCAAACCAGATGGCCCTGGAGGCTCTCTACAACGAGCTGGAGTCAGATATTACCTCCTTTCTTCCTCACCGAGGTCATCAGGCGCACGATTTACTTACCGAGTCAAAACCCTCACAAGATATCTACTACCTTCCAACTCTTCTTACTGCTATTCAACGGGAATTGATAGACTCAACCCTTGCGATCTTTCGTCATGACTTACTCCACGAAATCCGCTCCAAAAACTCGAGAAATTCCATCGAAAGCTTACTTGATAACGAATCCAACCTTGGCGGCCCTAGTCATACCTTCAATAACGTTTCTCTTTTGTTTGGTCAACTCACCTTGATCGAGAGCCATCCGTCGTTATTGGTGGACCATTTTATCCCCAAAAAGCTTTTGCTTTCTGAAATAAACTCGAGGATGGTCTCCATGTCCGGCAAGTTTCAATTGTTCAATCGTATTGTTGACTCTTTAATAGAACATACGCGCCCTCAGGGGTACCATTTGCTAGTAATAGCCCAAAGTATCAAGGAATTGGAGTTGATAGAGTCCATTATCATTGGTAAGGATTTATATTACGAAAATTTGAGCTGTTCAAAACTATACAAGGATGATAGTGAACAGCTGAAAACCCCAAAGGGCTCCAGAGGCACCCTTTCGCTATATTTGATAACCTCTAGTCAACTTTACAATCACTACATGAGATTCCCCAGTACCGTGGAATTCAACTTAATTTTCAGTTTCGATATGAAACTTGATATCACTAATCCCAGCATTCAATTACTTAAATCCAGAAGCTCCAACCACATTCCTATAGCCATTCCAGTACCACTTTTTTCGGTCAATCACATTGCCTTGCAAATACCCGAGCCCAAGTCCGAGTTCAATTTCAATAATGATTCATCAAATCCATTATACAAATGGAAACTCCAAGTATTGGATGCTTTGGTGATGAATAGGGAAAACATTCTTGACCATCATCACTTAGAAAAAGATTTCTTCCTTAATGTGTATGGAAGAAAAATGGCTGACTTTCAAAAATGGGCTCAGTTGGGTGAGAACGATGCTAAAATTGGCACATTGATGGAGTCGTTCAATGCAATGATAAACTTGAGATTCTCACCCGAAAAAGTGGCCCATAAATTAGATCTGGATTACCCTGATATAAAAAGTGAAGATCACGATGAAGTTACCGATTACACTTCGTTCAGGATACAGCTTGTTAATTCGGTAAATCTGAAAATCGAAAAGTTGGCATTTCGTCTAAAAGATCTTCATGATGACAAATTGATTCATGAGCGAGTTAAAGAAACCAAAAGACAATTAAAGTACGATGCCGACGAAGATTCGATATCACAAAATTACTTAAAATTGAGGAAGCTTAATGATCAAGCCACCATAAGTGAAAAGAAACGATCTAGAGCCGAATCAGACTATTCAAAACATCACGAAAGACGAGATGAAGTTCAAGAAAAGTTAAAATCTTTAAAAGAATTAGTACAAAGAGAAATTAGTCATGAAGATATTGAAAAGCAAGAAAAAATCATAAAGGATCTCAAAGAAGAAATGGCCAATGTGAGTAGTGAATACGAAAAGTTGGATGAAGAAAATGATCTGATTAGACAGAAGTATCAAACCAGCTCAGCTAATGCCGTTCAATTATCAGCACAATTGAGCAAATTAACAAGCAAATACAACGAAATTGATTCCAAATTGAATGGGCCAGGAATGACATCCTTACCCTCACTCATAAAGAAGGATACGTTGGTCAGTTTGGAAGTAGATTTGGCTCGGGTCAAGAAGAATACCGAGTTCTTGACCAAGTTTTACAAAGAAAAATTGGAGAAATTGACGAAGGAGAGACAGGGGATTCTCGAGACATCATCATCAGGATCTAACAGTCGACCCACCAATCGGATCAGTCGAGGCTCTACCCCTTTGTAATGGATAATGAATATAACGAGAGAAAATTGTAGTTCTCTGTAATAGGAAATAATTGGCAAGAGTGGATTTTGCTTTCACCTAATTGGTAATTGATATAGTAGTAAAAGAATCAAAGGATAAGGTACTAATTGAAAGAGGTGCTACTTTGACGTTAACGTCGAGATTAATCTAAACTTTGGATTTTCGTCCGAACAACATGGTGTATGGTTCATATGTGAAAGGTTTACAGGGTAGTGCTAGTGGATTGAAGGTGCAGAGGGTAGGATCGCAAATGCACTCATCAATCAATAATGAGACTAGTTGGTCATATACGAAAAAGCACCTAAACTCTGCAAATTAAAAATTACTTGGACCCTGTAAATTGATAATTACTTGGACTATGTAAATTAAGAATCAAGTGGACTCTTCATGTCCTCACTTAGCTTCACCACCATGTTTTATTATTTTACAGTTCAGATACGGTATAGAAACCAAATTCCAGTAGTCATAGCAATGTTTTGAAAAAGCGCTTATCAATCAATGGAAAAGAGCTTGCCAACAAATTAATAGGAGCTCATCAGCTCTTCATGCTTACTGAATCTGGTGCCCACTTGAATATATTGTACCGGATTTAAGTATGTCCACTAGAATAATTAAACTGATCTAGTTGAGCAAAGTAGTGAGATTTAAAAAAACGTGGAGATGACTACATTAGACAATAAGATTAATACATTAGCAGGGGTAGAGTTATTTCAGAACAGGCTGGAGTAAGCTCAAGGAAACTACGTAAAATTACTTGTCATTTCAGATTGACTTAATATTGGTAAAATAAAGCAACATTTGGTTAGTCATTTAATGTGATTTCTTTATTTGGCTGACCTCCTACTCGCACTTTTAGCACTTGATGATTATTGCTAGAAATGGCACTTTCTTTAAGGGTTCAGTGCGTACGGAAATTTCGGAATTCTTACCACCACACAATGACAACTTCTCCATTAACGTGGGAGACTCTCACTTTACTTCATCAACGTGCCACCTACTCCAATCGCTATGGATTTGTGCTCTCGCTAGTACGGGACCTTCTCGTGTTGGTGTTCGTATTGAACCGAATCGGAAGTACCTGGGGCTATTTACGAGGCTATGGACTTATTGGATCATTGAAGAGGGTTACTCAATGTGCCAACAAACGGTTGTTTCTGATATTCTTGAGCCTTCCCCCTGTCAGGAAGAAGGTGGATCAAGAATTGAAAGTCACCGTCGGCAAAATCGAAAAAGAATTGATGAAGAATAGTGACCAATTATTACAATTCCCAATTATCCCTAATTCTGGACTTCAAAACCTGGAAATTTCTACTCAATTGGATAAACTACAAAATTTGAAACATACTGAATGGTCCAAAGGTCGTGTTAGTGGTGCTGTTTATCATGGAGGTGATGCTTTGTTAGATCTTCAATCGTCAGCCTATCACAAATACGCCGTAGCTAATCAGTTACACCCGGATGTGTTTCCAGGAGTTCGTAAAATGGAAGCAGAGGTGGTTTCGATGGTATTGGACATATTCAATGGACCTCCGGGCTCTTGTGGTTCGACCACTTCAGGAGGAACTGAATCGCTTTTATTGGCAGGGTTGGCGGCTAGAGAGTTTGGAAAGAAAATAAAAGGTATCACCAAGCCTGAAATCATTGCCCCTGTTACCGTACATGCTGGAATTGAAAAAGCTTGTTACTATTTTGGTATGAAACTTCATAAAGTTGATTTAGATCCTGTCACCTATCAAGTTGATATCCGTAAAGTTAAACGGTTCATCAATGGTAACACTGTGTTATTGGTGGGTTCAGCTCCGAACTTCCCTCATGGAATTATCGATGATATTGAGGCTTTGAGCAAGTTGGCTACCAAGCATAAGATCCCCTTGCACGTCGATGCATGCTTAGGATCATTCATCGTATCTTTCTTAGAATCATCGCAAGTTCACGGTAGCAAACCAATCCCCAGGTTTGACTTCAGACTCCCTGGTGTTACATCAATCTCTTGTGACACTCACAAATACGGTTTTGCACCCAAAGGGTCTTCTATCCTCATGTACAGAAGTCCAGAATTACGTCAATGTCAATACTATGTGCTGAGTGACTGGACAGGAGGGATGTATGGATCTCCTACTTTGGCAGGGTCAAGACCAGGAGCTTTGATGGTGGGTTGCTGGGCAACCCTTATCAACATTGGAAAAGATGGCTACAGACAATACTGTAAGGATATTGTTGGCACTGCCATGAAAGTGAAAAAGGCTATTGAAGAACATCCATTGTTAAAGATTCACTTGGAAATTATAGGTGATCCTATTGGACCAGTGATTGCTTTTAAAACTAGAGAGGTCTCCCAAAAGACTTTGAACATTTATGAACTTGGGGACTTACTCAACAAAAAAGGATGGCACTTTTCTTCGCTTCAAAACCCATCAGCCCTCCATTTTGCATTCACAAAATTGACCATCCCTGTTGCAGATGAAATGATCGATGTTTTAACATCTTCGGTCGAGGAGCTTGTCGATATTGAGTTGACTGGTGAAGAAAAGAAGCCAGGTGATACCGCAGCTCTTTATGGTGTTGCAGGAAGTGTCAAGACAGTGGGTATTGCAGATAAACTCATTGTGGCATTTTTAGACACCCTCTACAAGGTCGATGCCAATTGAGCCTTGAATTAATGTAAACTTTACGAATATATGTATTAAATTGGATCTGCTTTTTTACAAGCCTGTATTATTCCAACCTCTATCATACTGTGTGATGAAAAGTGTTTTGCTAAAGTGTATAACTGAAGTCTTCTCTCGCCATAAAAGAAGGGTCATACCTCTTAATTACATGCATGTATTTGTTCCTCACTTCCTCAATTATGAGTCAGTAATTATGACTATAAGTCAAGGGTGGATATTATTTAGACCTGCATTGACACTTAACGATGGGTCATGATGACCAGGTAAAATCCTCCGAGAATGACCCAATAGAATAAATCTTGTTTTCATCCGTCCGGGCCATTGCCACTTGTCTACCCCTCTTTTTCCGAGTCTCTTAACTCTATTTACTTCGATGTATACTCTGCTTGGGGCATAGTTGACTCACGCGCCGTTCCAAATACGGCAATAAATTTTTACCGCGGTGTAAAAAGTTTTTGATAAGCTTATAACCACTTAGTTACCCCTACATCTATCAGATTTACTACCACATCCTATAGATTAGATTTGGAGTACCCGCTACGCCAGCCCCAACCTATTCCCGCTTTCGTGACCAAATTTGCTGACTTGTTGAACACTACAACTGCCGTCTCATATATCACACTACCCCATTGTTGTGACCTGCCACGCTGTATCAAAGATATAGATTCAAAATCAAGACACTGAAACTGGCCATTGCTTAGATCATACAAAGGCTATTACCCGTGCTTGTCCCTTGAGCCCAAAACAGTCACCACTATACTCAAATCATATACACACATCTACCCCGGGAATGCCGTCTTGCAACCAAGTCTCATTGATATCCTCCTTCTTCAGTACCGTATCGGTTGGAAGCTGGATCTGTGCCCAACTTCCTCAGATCGTCACCAATTACCGTAGCAAACTGGCCCAGGGAATCTCCCCGTCATTTCTACTCCTTTGGTTTTTGGGAGACTTTCTTAGTTTCACCAGTTGTCTCCTTAATGATGCAGTGTTGAACTTCCAAGTATACCTAAGTGTATTTTTTCTATGCAATGATGTGACTCTTTGCTTTCAATATTACTATTATAATCACATATACCCTCAAAAACATGGTCACTACGTTAGTGTGAATCCTGAACCATTTCCCCTGTCATTTCCTCCAGTTCCAACCGCGCCAGATAGCGAAGTTCACACCACCTCATCTATTAATATTCGTCATGCAGTCAAGGAATCGCTGCCACAAAATTCACTTTCTGGTAGCAGTTACAGTTCTATTAATGATAACTCTTCTATTTCCAAAACTGCAGCAATCGGAGCCATTATGAATGCTGCTGTCACCCATGCATACCCCACAACCGGCATAGTCAAAAGATCTGATTCTAAAGAGGCATTAGGGTTGGTTTTGGCTTGGGGTTGCACTGTGGTATATATTAGCTCTAGATGCCCACAACTCTACAAAAATTATCTCAGAAAGTCGGTGGATGGAATCTCTCCTTTGTTATTTGGAGCAGCGTTATTGGGAAATTTGGCATACACATTATCCATTTTAACAAGTTGTGAATTTCTATATGAAGATGCAAAGAGTGAGTTTTTTCTCAAAGAGCTTCCGTACATCCTTGGAAGCTCGGGAACAATTGTGTTTGACATGATGTACTTTTATCAAAAATATCTTTATAGAAATTCCCCCCTGGTGTCTGCCATTCCCATGAGAAATTGGGATACCGAGAGAAGAGAAAGTCATGAGAGTGACTTCTTGATATAACCAGTTCTCCATGGTAAGCAAGCTTATTTAGCTTAAGTTAGCTGGGAGTTCAATGTTCAGCCTTAATATTTATTTGGAAATTCAATGGTTTAGCTTTGAGATGTATTTTGGGTTAAATTATTCAGCTTTTGATATTTTTTTATGGGTTTGGGTGGGTGTTTATCTCCAAAGCATTCATTTCGGTAGCATTAATCAATACACCTACATCAGCAAGCCATAAAAATGCATTTATAAGATGTGATCCATGAAAGTATTATCGATAGGGTTTATATAGAAAAGTCTACTTCGTTGTGTGTGTTCATCTCATCCAGTAAATTGGTCAATATGAACCTTTACTAAGTAGATCAACTCAATAAATGTCCATTACCAACTCTATTAAAGTCAAACGTAACTATATTGGTTATAGTCTTCATGGTGGAACACACGTGATTCAGTACTATAACCTGTCTCTCACTATAGAAAAATTTCACCACTATGAGTCGCCAATTGAAATACCTAAACAAAGCTCGATTTCGGATACGAGTCCCTACGGAGCCTCGGCGGCTCTTTGCCACAACACTCTCCGCTTCCAGCTTTCCAACCTCCTCACCAAATGAGCCTTCCTTCCATATAAATATCCGTCCAAAACCATTTTCCAAATCATTACCCCAAGATTTTGATTACAAGAGTCTTCCTTTGGATACGTACCCCAACCCGCTCTTTAGCATGTCCAAGGAAGCCATTATGTCTCTAAAGGCTGAAGAGTATCGCCATTTGGTACAGATCAAGCCTAAGCATTCGGGAGAACAGGATACATTTGTCATGAACTTGATCCAAATAATATCAGAAAACATTTTGAACAAACCTGAGCTAGTGTCGATGCTTTTGTTGAAGCAGAGACTGGATACCGTAAGTTTGGATCAAGATTATTATGCACTTATAGTGTCAGCATTGGATCAAGTATTTGCCCAAGATGTGGTACAGAGGTCATTGTTTGAATATATAAAAGATTCATCGTCATCCCAATTTAGAGCGGGATTCTTCTTCAATGTGTCAAAAATATTACACATGAGAGAAAAGGATAATGAAGAAAAAGCAGACTTGATGTTGAATTACCTTCATAAATTAGCAATGACAAAAGTGATCAATAAAGAGCCTCTTTTATTGAAATCAGAGTTGTACTTCAAGATCATTCATCTCACTCCATCCACCAAGTTTCCTGAATTATACCTGTATTTTTTCCAATTGAATATTCAAACCGAGAACCAAACACATCTTGAGAGACTCAAAAAGACTCTTATGAGAGGCAGTGAGACCGATAGGTTTATTGCAAGAACAGGTTGGATGCATCCTAAATGGCATGAGACGCTTAAAACAGAATTTGACCATACTTATAAGCAAAAAATGATCAACTTCTTTACCATCAATGATTTGAGAGAATTCACCGAATACTTTATACGATCTCAAGATATTGTCAATGCCAACTTATACTTGGGATTATTGGTGGCCAGGTTTGAGAACAAATGTGTGAGAATGCAAAAACCGGGGTTCAAATTCAGACCTGGTGATTCTTCGTTTGAAGACGATTTACGAACAATATTGAATCTGATCTTGAGTCATGTAATGACCTTCAAGGGCCCCAAAAATTGTATTCAAGTCTTAAAGTATATGGTGAAAGGACAATTGGAAGTTAAATTCGATACATTATTAGTGATCATGAAGAAATTAAGAATGAATAGACACTTTCAAGAGGCACTTTTATTAATGAACAATATAGATTTGAACCAGCTCACACGTCAGGAAACTAAACAATTAGTTGAGGAAATTTTGATACTCATTAAAAACAGGTATCCAGTTTCTCCTAAGATTTTAATTGGATACACTACTTCGGTCTTTAATGGAGCTGACAAAACTCAAAATAAAGGATTATCACTCTTGAATGAATTGAGGTTATTATCAATTACACATGGGAATGGTAAAATTGGCAAATTACTGACATTGGAAAATATTCAAAAGGCATCGATTGATCACCGTTTATCAGGATTTGAATTTACAGGACATTCGTTGGCCAATGTATATGAGATCATCTTAGAATCATTGGATCCCAATGTTATAACTTCGGAATTCATCTATGAGCTTTACCAGAATTACATTGCATTGGTGGAAAGTCACCAAACACTTTCTACTCATCAAGTGTTTGATTCTATGGATGATCGAGTGGTTAAAAATTTTATTAATTTTCTTCTTAGAGAAGAACGTGGACCTAAAAGTTTCGTAGTGAATGATTCCAGTGACCGATTTGAAACGGCAAAGAAAATATTTATTGATTTCAATTCCAAAGTTAAACTAACTCGATTCAATCGAACCACTTCCTTATCGGATTTATTAATCCATGCCAGTCTTTTCATTCATAAAGATTACAATTTTGCAGCAGAAGTGGTAAGATTATCTCGGGAGCATCATATTCCATTTACTTTCAATCAAATCTATCCATTCGTTAAATTCCATTATGACAGAAAAGAATACAAATCTGCAGAATTATGGTACAATGAATTGGTCAAGCATTCAGTTAAGGCAACTGCTGGTCCAGCAAAGGAGTTATTTAAAATGGCACGAGAATTGGGATGGAAAAATACTGGGTTTGCCTATCGTAAGCTTAACATTCACAAGAACCATAAAATTCGGGAAGAAAGAGAAAAATTGAAGACAGATCCATTAGTATTTATTGGAGATGAAGATATTGAAGATGTAGTGACTGAAGAATTGATCACAGGAAAATCAGTTGATGATGACAATAATGATAGTAATTTTGCAGACGAATTGGCATCGATATTATACCAGGTTAAGACTGGTAAATAAATCAAGGGATGAGATAAAGGTGATGTATAGACTATAGATTAATGATTAACGACAAACATAATTAACCAGTGGATTGTAGTATTGTGGGGACAGATTGAATTTCTTAATTAGATTACCGTGGTGATATACTTAATATGGGCTTTTTCCACGCTCCAATACTCCGGGTAGATGTACTATTTAGGATCCTGCTAAGTTTCACAGTCGATAAAAATTAAATTCAAACTATACACTTAGAGTTTGAATATTTAGTTTGAGAAAAGAAGGTTACACAATGGTCTAACAGGAAAGGACGGGCTGTTTGGACTCGAGAAATTGTCACCTGATGAATTTCCAAGATTTTGTACGAAAGTCTAAAATTATGGAAAAACCTACTAGGCTCAGCTTTTTCAAGGCACTTTTGCTTTACCCATACGTTAAGCAAAAACATGGTAGCACTACAATCAGCGATGCTAATCCAATGGGACAATTTGTCTGAATTTTTTGATAACTGCTAGCTCAAAATTTACTGTTCGTTATGAGGCCAGACGTCCTACCGATTCAGGAATCCGGAATTCCAAGCAGTTTAAGCCTCGTAATACTTAAAGTAGAAAGTACTTAAAGTAGAAGGTTTGGTACTTCGAATTGGTTAGCACAATTATTTCCACTGAAAAAGGATATGCAAATTAGGTCCCGTATTGTGTGACTAGATGTAGGACTTGAAGTTTCAATAATTTCCCTAATAATTCGTAGTAAAATTTACTACAAAATCGAAGCTTAATTGTAGGTATACACTAAGGCACCCTCCTACGGCAATGAAAAAATGCTACTAAAGGAAATGAATATTCCAAAGCGATCACTATAAGTGAAATCGAATAATTAACCACATCCAGATGCTACAACAATATTTAAAATAGGTAGAGGATTGAAGTCTAAAGAATGACACGGCTCCAGTTACATGCATCAGCTCTACTGCAATTCTACCTAACTTAGAGCTGCTTAAAACCTTGTTTTACTCTGAGTAGACCCATTAAATCAGGATGTATAAGCGTAACTAGTTATATAAGTATGTCCAGGTATTACTACCAAATGAACGGAATATGACTGAAGTTTTGAAGCATAATTTAGCAATTTATGAAGAAAAGTTGGTATCTATTTTCTTAACTATTCCTCTGAACTAAACACTGGAGCCATACATCGTTGTCACTTCTACTAAATGTAGTGGGTGTGTACACAACTTCTTGTTGATACCTGCACATTAACTATTTACGATACTCCCCAATCAAGCAATCTCGCGCCGCACCATCATATGTTTACTCAATTAACCAACTTCAAAGTCAAACTAAACTACCACCAGCCCCTTACATAATCAGCATGGCACTACCAGGATCGTCTTTACGATGGACCGGTATAGACGCCATCAAGGATCCCGAAACCATGGACACTCTGGACATTGAGTCCAACATAGCCGGAGATATGGGTCGAAATCAACCCAACCCAACTCACGATGTGGTGATGAACGAGCCTGAGCTGGGAATGTCACAGTTTGACATGATCACCACCGATATCAACGACACTATTCTCAAGATGACCGAAATTTACAACCAGATAGGCTACTCCGACAATGAGATCTCAGTGAAGAAGCTGGAGATTTTTGTTGTGATCTCCGAAACCATTACCAATTTCAGTGCCAGTCTTAATCGAGAAAAGGGTACCATTGAGAATGAATGTGAATGGCTTCGTCAGCAGATCAAGATCATTCTCGCCATGTTGGGCGATACCACTGGAGATAAATATTTGTCCCTACTTGATAGAGGACTTGTATTTAGTAATCCAGCATTATATGAGGAAGGATTTAAACACCTGGTACGGGATAAAATCGCATGTAAAAACATGAACTTGTCACCGTTTATCGAATCATCTCCTACAGAATTGGAACAGCAGCACGAATTCCAAGATATGATTAAAAACATTCCTCGACTCTCATTACTAGAATTGAGAACAAAACTAAATTGCATTATCCTCGAAGTATTGAAGTTTTTTATCATCCCGTTCAAGAAACTAATTGTTTCTGCTTCAATTTATAAAGACCAGGTTGATATTATTGGTGAAATGTACTCCAGTAATCCTAATTTGGGATTGATCAAAAACTTGCCTGAACGAGACGAAATTGAAGAATATATGGATCTTGTCGAAAAATTCGATGCCACAATCAAACTGTTGAAACTAGAAAAAAGTGTGGATCAATTCATGGATGTAAATGGCAACCGCAATCATACATTTGTCATATCAAGTCCACGAAAATCACGAAAAGATGAAACTAATCTACCTCCAAATCAATCATCGCAACTCATTCAAGACCCTCTCCTTACACTAAAAGAAATAAATTATCAACTAATCAGGAAAATACGAAGTTTGAAATTTACAAAAGTTAACAATGAAGTTGTTGATGCAATTAAACGAGAAATCGATTATTGTGAAGGAGAAATACAAAAGCGCAGTGAAATGGTGATAGGAATTATCGATGAGTCACTATCAAGTATAAAACGATTAGTACTAACTAATGATCAAGTGATTGAAATTCAAAAGCAGTATGATATTTCATCTTCGACTGAATCAGTTTCAAATGAAGGATACTTTGATTTGGATACTCTTACGTTTATAAAGCAAGATCCCAAGAATTTTGGGCTTAAGGATGAGCATATTAACTATTTGAATAGGTTTTGCAATATTTTGAACAGAAAGAAGGAAGCCAAACAGAAGAAATACGATCATTATGTCAAGTTGTGTACGGACTTATGGATCAAATTCGATGAAAGCTCCAGCTATATTGAGCAATTCTTGGCTGCGAATAATTCTTTGAGTGACATCTCCCTACTTAACTTTAAACTTGAATTGAATCAGTTGATCATAAAGAGATCGAAGTACATTGAAAAATTCATCAGTGATTGTATGACAGAAATTGAGAAATTATGGGGGATGTTATACTATACTAATGAAGATAAACAAAAATTCAAATACTACGGACATGAACTTAATGCGATTGATAAGAACGAGATGATACATGGTGACATAAACAATCAAAAAGAACAAATTCTTCTTGAACACGAACAAGAACTTGAAAGATTAAAGCTAGAATATTCAGAGAAGGAAAAGGTACTCGATCTTAATTCACAATTAACAGAACTTTTAAAAGACCAGAAATTTCTTAAAGAATCATCTAAGGATTCTTCAAGATTATTGAGCAAGAACTCTTGCAAGATTTTATTGAACGAAGAAAAGCTTAGAAAGAAGATACACAAACAACTTCCTAAAGTGATAGAGACATTGAAAGAGGAAATTAAAAAGTATAATCAAGAAAAAAATACTGTCTTGAAATTACAAGGACAAGACTTTTTGGAACAAGTCTTACAAACAGAAAGAGAAGAATTGGTCAAACCTAGAAATATTAGAGTGAAGTCCAATCGTGGAGTAACAGTAGTTCAATCTCCTTCCAAGCCGCCTAATAAGATAATGAAACTCCTGCCCACTAAAGTTTCTAAATCACCATTCACATCATCTTCCAAAGGAAAACCATTAACATCACTCAGATCGCCCGAGCAAAATTCACCAAAGAGACCATTTCTCAAACGAAACAATAAAGCAGTCAATACTACTGCCATCAAACTCACAAACGTATTCTCAACATCAATTGGTAGCAACTCTACATTGACTAGTTTGGAGAGTCCCGTAAGGATAAACAATAATAGAACAAATGACAAACCCACCCAGTTACAACCTTTGAATAATCCATTAATACCCCAACGATCACAAATTCATGAAGATCCTTCCTTAGCACACCGCTCAAAATTATCTCCATTGGGAACGAACAATCCAAATAGACAAAATAGGGGATCACCCATAGGATATCAATCTTCTCCCAAGCAAGGTCATGATAAGGAAAATTTTACACTTGAATTATCTCCTGTCAAATTCGACAAATCACAAATCTTCAACCCATCTAAGAGATTGAGTGTGGGAACTTGTGATAGTTCAACATTGGTAGGTGATGACTATCAGACATGGAGAGATGAAAGAATCAAGCAATTTAATGTCCAGTAAATGATATTTAGTTCTGAATGTATTAATATTATAAACAAACCAAGACAATTACAAACGGTTGTAGTTTTACGAGATCTACAGTAATATTTCTCATTAATTATTCATTAAGACTGATTAAACAACTCTATTCATTAATTATTCATTATGAAGTACAAATCTCACAAAGGAGTACAGACTATGAGTCAAGATGAAGGTACTTAGCTAGCTTGATTTTAGCTCTATCAATCGTGGTTGATCTGAAAATCTCTTACTTTATCACCAACTTCAGTTAACACTTGCGAGTTTACCTCTTCATCATCGTCATCATCGTCATCATCTTCATCCTCGTCTTCATCTACTGCTTTCTCGTCATTGTCGTCTTCATCTTCATCTTCATCTTCGGGATATCCTCCTAACTTAAGAACAATTCTATTGACTATTTCATTATAGTCCATCATTCCTCCCATTCCAATATCACCATAACTTCCCACAACCTTTTCCACTGGTTTTAATATTTCTATCCAGGGCATTTCGTCAGCAATTAACCTCAATTGTCTCTTGGTGGTAATTGCATTATAAGAATATGATACCATGGAAGGAGCCAATAAAATGGGATAAGATGTGTTCCAAGCACGAATAACATTAGTAAGAAGATTATCACACAACCCCAAAGTGATTTTAGAAAGGGTGTTGGCAGTAAGCGGACAAACTATCAAAATATCTGCCCAACGACGTAATTCAATATGCAAGACAGGATCCAGCCTAGTCCTCCAAGTTGTCCATTCATCTGAATCTCTCCAAATCCTGATTTTCTTGACTTGTTCGAGGTGATTCAAAGTCTCAGGAGAAATAAAATGTTCACTGGATTTAGTCAATATCAATTGGATGGATATCTTTTCTGGAGTATAGATGTCATACAATTTACTTATAATGAGTTTGATTTTGCTGGTAGACAATGCACCACAAACTCCGAGTAAGACGTGGATCTTACCATCATCTTGAGGAAGCCGAGGATCGATGTTAGCATTCTGTTCTGTCAAATGACCAAGAGTGGTGTGATCTTGTTTGGGACTAGCAGCCGATTGAACTTCCGAAATCAGTCTACTGGGAGCACCTGAAATCAGACTATCACTCACAGCACTATTTGAACCACTTCTCGAACGTATTTTACCTGGTTTAATGGCTTCATCTACATAGAAATGAGCATGAACAGACGGCACCTTATGATGATGGCTCTGTTTAGGAGGGTTCAAGGTGAAATCAAGACTGGAAACGGAATCGTTAAATTGACCCGAATTAAGAATAGGAGATACCGTGGAAGGAGATACCACTGGTCTAATGCCAGGAAAGGTTTCCTTATGATCAAGTGAAGGAGAATCCTTCTCCTTTTTCTTCTCCTTTTCCTTCAAAAGAGCACCTCCTGCTGGCACCGTCTCTCTTGATGATATAACAGTATGGATTGGTACACTTCTAGATGAAGAAGTATTGTTCAAGATGGGAGGGGGCGAGGGACAACGCAAATTGGAGATGGCCAACACAGAGGGAGGGATTTCTGGTTGGTCAGGCGGGTGTACCGGGTTGTGCTTGTTGGATCCGGAAGTCTCTGGCATACCGTTTGATGAAGTGGGTCGAGATTATTAGGGATATGGTCGGAGTTCGAGAATGGTAAGCAGATAAAATTTTGCTGTGGTCACTAGGGGCGTGCGAGACACAGTAATATCATGATAAGCAGCAACATCACAACATCCACGATGGTGGAGAATACCTAAGGAGAAGGTGTTTAGTATTTCGAGGAGATGAATTTGGATGTTGGGAGATGAGACTTTGTGGGTTGAAAAGCTTTTCATTTTTTTTTTGTAAGGTAAGGCAATTGAAGTGCTGATATCTTGTTACTGTGGATATATTAGTGAATGGTTGTAGCCACATTTCATTGACTTGGTGAAGGTGTTAGCTTAGTCAACATTTTTCATTACAACTATATGTATTTTGTTGGCCCCATTTTCTGATCACAGTATCACTTCTGGACACATGGTGATGGTAGATGGCTAAAAAAAAAATTGGTAGATATACAGGTGCCCTTATAGACTCTATATAAGAAGAAGAGCCCCCCAATTGAAGCTGTTTATACTGGATTAAGCCAGAATGCTCCACATATTTTCAACATTCTTGGTTGCAAAAATTTAGATCTCCAGGCTTGTAAGTCACCATCTTGTGCCTCGACAAATCGGTGGGTAACCAAATCATATAATTAATTATTATTCGGGGTGTCATTACACAAAATAACTGTTGTGGGTTTATCGAATTGACTTTTACCCTGAAATAGTGTTTCAAAAAGAAAATATTCTTCGGGAATCATGAAATAATAGAAACGAGTATGATCTATGCCGTACGGATAAACTTAACAGAAAATGCTTCGGTATGCACCCAAACTTTAATTCAATTTGTATAAGGATGAGATGGGGCATTCACCAGCAGTAGTGATACCTGAAACGGGGAGATCGTAAATCATTTACAAAGCCGTGAAAATTTTCTGAAGGTTTCTAACCGAATTACCCCCTTAGATATATTTTTTTGATTTAACATCAGGCCAAAAATTTCTTGCGGGCATATAATTACATATGAACAACATTAAAATGATAAAATTGCTGAAATTGACAAGACATAATTTATGTTAATGGATAGTTTGTTTAGTTAGGAGCTATAAATATGGTACCAAAACATCATGGAGAATGTTCTAGATTAAACATCAATTACTATTCACTCGCATTAGTGAAAGTAGAACTAAATCTTATAGCTAATTTATAAGGCAAGAATGTACGTCAATCTAGGTCTGGATCATTGTTGTAGTTAGGTGATGCATCAAGCTATCAGTTTAAGCTTTGATACAAATCATGCATAAATATGCATCCGCTCACCAACTTCTGATCCGATACCGATCTGGCAATTACTGCAACCATTGATTTATCGAAACTTAGCTGTGCTACAAAAAATTTGACTAAAAATGCTCGAATTTGAACAAACTTTTTGAAGGTTTTACCTTAACTAGCAATCAAACAAAGCCATCTAAATGATCTTAACCGCTGGTAGTGAAGACGATATATATTGAGGTGAATTAGTGCATGTAAATTTTGCAAATTATGGTAAGATTACTGCAATAATCTTGATGTATCTTATGCACATTCAATTCAGGTGACATATATACATAGAAAATAAAGTATAAATTATAAAGCTGCGCAATTTTATGATCTAGTTAGTGAGTATTTTCTCATTGGTCAAAATCTCTCTGAATTATGCAACCATGGTGCTGTGGGGTACCATATATTATTTAAAACAAAAGTTTATAACTAGAAACAGTTGATAAGTAAAAATATATTTCATTTGATTTACGACCGAGGTCATAAATGCCCGGAATAACATACTTACTTATCTACATCAGTATACAGTATGAAACAATGTACCAATTTTATTCTAGAAGGATTTAAATCATTTGGAAATGCCAATTTGTTCAAAAGATTTAACTAATTCTCGAGCCTTTTCATCTTCATCCAAATCGTTATAAAACTTGGGACCAGATCTTTTACTTGATTGGTTATGAAGAGCAGGGCTATTGGAACTGACGTCTTCTTTCCTAGTATTCATTATAGGTTTCAATGTTTGTTCCTGACTGGTTCGTAAGTACCCCTGAGAGGATATTGGGGGTAGTGGGGGTGAAATGACATTTTCAGAGAAATTTGGCGATTGTAAAGTTGTCGGTGGTGAAATTGGTTGAATCGGTTGAATCAGTTGAAGCGGTTGTGAATTATGATAATAATAAGGAAACATCATATAATTTGGAGGAATAGGTTGCCCATTAGGAACTCCATTATAAAAGGATTGTTGAAATAAATTCCTTCCATAAGCCAAGTGTCCAGAGCCTGAAGTCCCAGAAAAATTATGCACTCGGGGAGTAATCGATTTACTACCTGTTCCATACCCACTAATATTCGTTCTTGAATTGGAAGGATGTAATTGTTGTAACACATAATTGTTATAATCAGGAAATCGATCATATCGAACTGTCAAAGATCTACCTTCAAAGTCGGCATTATCAAAGTATTGTATGAGTTTTTCGGATGAAGATTTATTACCAGTGGTTACTATAGCAAATCCTCTACTTTTAGAATAAGGAACTTGGTACTGAAAAAGATTTCCATCTATATCAGGACTCAAATCATCTAATCCACCAGGAGCACGATTATATGATCCCATGAGAGTCCCAGATTGCACGGGGACTTCCACTCTTAAAATTGAAATATCACTTTCAGGATCGATTTCTTTAGATCTAAAGACAAGGAAATTTTTTAAATGAGCCCAAGTGGATGAATATGGAACATTTCCAATGAATAATCGACATGCATTCACCTTCATAACTTCGTCAGTTTCTTCGTTTTTTATATAAACAAAGTCTTCCTCTTCCGATTGAACAGGTTCTGAAGTTGGAGATTCTGAACGATTCTTTACCATATTGGTCACAAAAGATGGGGTAGGCTGTTTGGGAACGCTTGCAGAAGAAGACACTGAAGATACTGAAGTCTTATTGCTGACCAAACCTGAAGTGCTAGAACTTCTTGAATTTTTTCGAGAATCAAACGATCTATTAGAAGAGGATCTTCTAGATAAATAGCGAGGGGGAGCAGAGACTCCCATGGGATTGATAGAAGACCATTGAGACGTACCGTTATGATAGTTGGAAGGAACAGTACCATTGGCAAATATGGCAGGATTGTTGGCGGAAGTATAAGTAGAATTGATTGTAGAATAGTCAAAATTATTGGCCGATCCCGGTACGCCGTAAGTGGGAGGGATGGTGGTTGTGGGATAATAAGAATTGAAATAAGGTCTAGTAATAAAATTGGGGGGTGGGATTGGATTATTGGCCAATTTAGCGTCGACGATATTTTGAAGCCATTCAAACCCATTAAGTGATTCGAGGAGAGTTGTTGCTAGCTCCCAGTTACTAAGTTGGATAGTGGCAGATAATGGCAGGTGGTTCTTATCACCCAATTTTTTTGAGATTTCAGGATCATTTTTGACCCCATCTTCATCCGTAAACTGAACCACTTTATAAGCAATATCGAATTGAGGATCGAAA
This sequence comes from Suhomyces atakaporum, assembly GCA_030561405.1. Classification (NCBI taxonomy): domain Eukaryota; kingdom Fungi; phylum Ascomycota; class Pichiomycetes; order Serinales; family Debaryomycetaceae; genus Suhomyces; species Suhomyces atakaporum. The sequence goes on from JAKTXH010000022.1 coordinate 104,615, forward strand.
TTAGTCTCGATGATCGAATCAATGAGCTCTTCTAGATGTGTTTTGTTGATAGATGGAGGAAGTGATGTTAAGTTCAAGCTGTATAAATATTTGATGTAAGGGGGTTCTTGATATGGAATGGTGGCAGGCTGGTAGTAATTGAGATTCGAAGGAACGAAGGGGTTTGCATTCTTATTGTAAGTCGAGCTAGTGGTAGAATCTGATAATGTCATAGTCAAGAAGAAACAACAACGTAATTACGGGATATTAGGGATTTTGGAAATAAGGTTGGACCCTGATGAAAAATTAGCCAAATCGTAGATTGTCGACAAAATTGTTTAACAAATTAGTAGAGATCAATATTGATATAAACTAATAATGTCAAGATAATACTACAATGACTAGTGGTGGTAAATTTCAGCTACTAAAAAAATTAGCTCAGGGTCCGGAGTCAACCATTAGTTGGATTGGTAAGGCTAAAAATATAATGGGAGGAGATTACGGGCTTTTTTAAGGGTAAACAAGGCAAAAAAAAATCCTTACTGCAGTACTGGAGTTTGGTACCATTTCATCTATTGCAACATTCCTCGAAGTTGAAGGTAACGTTGACACCTGTCCAATTATGCGGGACATCTGGAAGTAATATGAGGCTTAACTTTGTGTGGAGCTCACTGTGAGTGCCACCCGACTTTTTCCATTGTGAGTGGTTTATAGCCTAAGGCTTAGGGTACCTGAATTATATAATCCTGGGGTACCGAGGAATTGGTGTTAGTTTGGTATTGACAGCTGATATAGGTCGAAGATAAAATAGTGCCGAATCAACACCTCGGCCAACTATTTAAAGTTAAATTATATTAGTTCTCCCTATGATAATTCTCTTTATATAAAGTTGTTGATGTTGTAGTGGCCTTTGCACACACTTTAATAATCACTCATATAGCCTTAATTGATAGTATAATTTTCTTATGCACGTTGTATTTATTTTTTGTGGCTGTATTTTTTAGTCTAACCGTTTGAATGGATCAATATAAATCGTAACCGATCTGTGTGCAGGACATGAATTTTGCAACTGAGTTTACAGAAGGCTTTCATTTGTTGTGTAACACGTTAGAATGGTCTCAAATCACCACCAAAAATCTGAACCCACCGTCCAAGATCCAGAAAATGTCGAACATGCTCTTCAACCCGAGTTTGGTCCCTCCAATAATGATCCAGACCCAGAAATTCAAATGGTTCCACCAGAACTACCCAAGTCCCCAAAAGTCCCTGAGCCAGTTGTGGTTGCCAATTCACGGTTTATCTTCTTCTGCTGTTTGGTTCTTTGTACTTCCGCCTTTCCTCTTGGCTGGGACGTCGGAACCACTGGGAATCTAATTGTCCATCCTGAGTTTCCTTATAAGAATTTACCCTCTATTCAGTTGGGAATTCTCGTGTCTAGCTTCATCTTTGGTGCTCTATTGGGGTGCTTGACACTAGGGATATGGGATCAGAATTTAAAACTCATTTTGAGATCATCAACCATATTGTACTTGATTGGTAGTATAATTGAAGTCATATCACTTAATGTATTAACCAATCCATGGGGGCTTATTAGTGGGCGATTTGTCAATGGCATTGCATGCGGGACTATGTGTGTGATTGGGCCGTTGTATATGAATGATTTGGTGGTGAAGAATTTCGATAAACGAGCACTCTTCCTTAGCTTGTTTCAAACATTTACCTGTTTGATGATTGTGCTTGGCAATGGATTGAATGTAGTCAGTTCCGGAAATTGGTACATTCAAGCAACAGTAATTGCCAAGTTTGGATATATCATTTTGCTCAACATAGCCCTTTTTTGGATTCCCAACTCGATTAAATATGATGTCACTCATGGTCGTATAACTAGTCTCAATCTGTCCTTATCACGACTTTACGTTATATTAGGCGACGAAAAGGATAAAATTCTTGATGGGATCCGGACCTCATTGGACCACAACCCCCAAAAGATCAGTTTAGTACTGATTTTGAAGAATAAACAACAAACTAATAAACTATTCAAATGTTGTGGGTTAATGATTTTTCAGCAGCTAACCGGGATTAACTACTTATTTTATTTTGGTAGTACGATATTTCAATCAAAATTTTCCAATTTGATTTGGAGTTTGATCAATTTGGCAGGTTCCCTAACCAGTGGTTTACTTTTACAATGTCTCCCCATGAAATACATCTTGATAATAAATGGGTTAATCATGGCGTTACTCATGGGGGTGTATTCAAGTGTGGGCCCCAAAGTTGGCCAACTTTTAATTTTGACCAGCTCAGCATTTATATTTTGTTTCGCGGTCAGTTGGGGTCCCTGTTGTGGAATCTTGATTAATATTATTTCCAATGGTAATGCTGGGATTATGTCACTTGCAGTAGCGGTGAATTGGGCCACCAACTGGTTGATTATTATGTTGACCCCGGTTATGGTTGATAATTTTGGTTTTGGGTACGGCTACTTCTTTGTAATTAACCTTGTCATAATGGCACTATTTAGTTGGCAAGTTCTAGAGTGATCGGTAAAAGTTGTGAATCAAATAGTAAATGCACTTTGTAGCATGTTTGGATTTTACTGTTTTCAAATATCAAACCGTTGGTACCGTAAATGTGTCAAAGTTCAATTCATGATAATGAACCATCCTTGGTGCGCAAGTTATTACCTGATTTAAAATCGAAAATAATTTTTAGGATAATTGTCAACTTATCTGATGAGGTTTAGGATGTTCTGGTAATGGGCTCAGCCCGATCTACTGAGACAATTCGATGTGCATGTTATTGTTTCGAATTGGAATGATTCACAAGTTGCAACAGTTGACCTCAAGAAACCGTTATAATAGAAGAGCAGATTTAGTTGCATATTTATGAGTGTGAAGTGTTAAATTAAGGGGATACGAATCAATATACTAGTAAAATAAACCGACATGGAATTAGATCACCTAACTATTATTATTATTCAATTCAATCAAATTTAAATTCTCTTCAGTATTTGATTGAAAATATTATGTATGTTCATCGGTTAAAGTAGACATTCATCTTGCGGCGGCTAAATTATGTTGGTAATATGCAGTCCAGCAAAACAAATCCGGTAACACCGCCTGGCCATCTCCACAACCGAGCGTGATCTACATAAACAAATACTAGTACAGCCAGCATTGCGTCTACTATTCCATTATTTGATTTTTTTTGTCGTTGATGCACCTATATCACTCACATTCAACCTAGTTGGCTTTTAAATGATACTCCTATTTAGATGTACGAACTCATTATAAAGACTTAGTCAATTTCACAGGCGGGCACATATGCGTATTCAAAACCGTGGCATACTGATCCTAGCCAATGATCCAGTTTCAAAGACGGAATCGCATCGTACACTCAAAGCCTTATTTAAACTATAATCACAAAGAGAGTTGTATGTAAAGTTGTGACACCATGCGTAGAATGCGCCAACGGTCAACGAAAGAACTTGACCTTGACCAGCTTGTGCAATTCAAGTCAAGGTGGTTAAAGTAATCGGGTTTAAATTTACGATAAAAATTTTCATGGTTAAATACAGCCCAATCAAATTGAACTTTATAATTGAGAGAATTGATTCCTATAAACACATAAATTTTCATAACCAACCATCTTTCACCTTGAATGCCATATTCTTGATTATGTAGTTATTTTCAATCTTAGAATTTTGCATAAAAGAGAGATCACAGGGATCACTGTTGGCTCACAAGCATTGCCGCATCGGCGATTTAATCATTAAATTCACCAGCATCAAATTAAATGCATCATTGTGAGACCAAGCAACTGAATGACTTAATTAGGCTTCAATTTATTTATTTCCGGGGAGTAGTTAAAGATCTGATTTCATCAATTTTTATGTCAGTTATGGTTTCAAAAACCAGTTACTGTTTGCTGGTTGCTAAAATCAACTCTATAGTTAATTTTTAGGATGCAAACGTTCCTAGCCAGTTTGAATATCAATATGCCAACATTTCTTTTCAAATCACCATTTTACAGCCCCTTTCCCAATTGGGATTTAGAATTGACTTTCGCCCTAAAACATTTTAATATTTTTTGTGGTATTTAGTAGTATTCCAATGAAATTATTTTTTATGTATCATATATTTATTTTTAAGGTATCATACTGAATTTGGTAAGTGGTTTGAATACTTTTATGTAATCCCAAAGTATTATTTGTTTGATAAATTGTCAATTTGTTACAGTGTTTAGTTTGCTTCTTACTGTTAATAACATTAATCAATATTTCTTTACTATTCATTAACAAACAAATCTACTATTCAATTTCGATTACACCTTCCATCCTTTTCCCCTTTAAATTTTTTTTGTGTTTGTCCATATTACTTCAAAATTGATTTCCATTTTCAGTTTTTTGATTTTGTTCATCTTTATATTCATTTGCATCTGTATCCAATCTTTTGGACTTTAATTATCTTTTCAGTTTGCATTTAGTTCATTTATTCATCTTTTTCAATTCCTCAGTGTAGGTAAATCATCATCCTTAACTTCAATCGATTATTCATTCATCAAACTACTCGTTTAAATCAGTCAATTGATACAATTATCAATTTTCAATTCTTTGAGTGGGTTACTACTTCATAGTTACCAATCGTTCAACCTCATAAGCACCAATCATCAATCAATTGAGTTCGATCTGTTTCAATGCAACCCTATTGGTAAAAGGATCCTTCCTCACTCCGATATCTCAATCAATCAAATCAACTACCCTACTTATTGGTCATGGCAAGGAAAAGACTTAACCCATCGGTCAAGAGAAGTCGAACAAGATCAGGATGTCTTACGTGTCGTGATAGGCATATGAAATGTGATGAACAACAACCGGTATGTCGAAACTGTATTAAATCCAAAAGAAAGTGTTATAGAGGAATCAGATTGAATTTTACTCAATATACCATATATAATCCCGAAGATAACTTTCCTCCTACTCAATCAATTCTTGATACTCCAAGTGAATATAAATTACTTGATCAATCAATAACTATTGCTTCATTATATGAAAATGGTAAACAACCTTATGAACCATATCTTCACCTTCATAAACCTGAAGATTTAATTGAATCAGATTTACAATTTCAACAAGATGTTTTCAGTTCAATTCCTGCTAAAGATATCACCTCAACTCATTCTTCTAATTTTAACGAATATGATGAATCAATTAATCCAGGTTTGGTGCCTTCATTATCTATCACTTCAAAATCTGATAACACTTCAAACTTTAATCACGATACTATCCCAGAAAATTTCGATATAACCAATTTATTATTGAATAATAGTTATTATTTAAGTCAAAATCCTAATCCAGCTTATTCAACTTCGCAAGTTCCTAATCCTGATCAATTACATTTACAACAGCAACTCACCTCTGAAAGACAGTTGCAAAATCTTCAAGAACAACATCAACTGCGACAACCAGAACCTCCACCTTTACAAAGTCAGCCATCAACTCAACGAAATTCAATTTCAATACCTATACTGCATTCAGCATCCGATTTTGGTAATATCCTTAATCGAAGTCAATCAATAACAGTTTCAAATTTACCTCCTAATATTAATATCTATCAATATATCAAACTTATCGAAAAGGAAAAGTATTATTGGTTATTGGACCTTTTTAATGAATTGAATATATGGAAGTCAGTGATTCCTTCTTATTGTCTAAAAGAATTGGAATCAACTACTAATGAAAATAAACAATTCTTACTAAACTGTTTGTTAAATTGTTCATTATACACCAATATTAATTTTGTTGAACTTTTAGATCAACAAAAGCAACAATGGTACTATGCCAAATCAATTCCAATTGTCGAACTTGAAAATATGAAAATCTTCGAAAACCTTTTGATCAGTATCACCCTAATATTATTAGGGGTTCATCTAAAATTGAATCGTGATGAGTGTACATCTTTCACTAAAACAGTTTTGAACAATCAAATAAAGATTTTTAATAAGATCTTGAAAAAACTTAGAAGTATCCTCAAGTCAGCAAGATACCATTCAATTGTTTTAATCAACTCCATTCAATCCATTATCATTTTGAAATATATTCTTATTAAAAAATTTGCGTTTGAATTTGACCCCGATCATGTGAATTCCCCACAATCAACTTCAATTCAATTTACTGATCCTTTTACCAATCGACCTGAATATGAAATACCTATCAAGCAAGAACGAAAAGAAGACTTTTCTGAAGATCAAGAAGAATCTGAGGTGGGTGAAGAAGATGAAGATTACGAAGATCAATATGATAATGAAGACTTAAATGAAGATATTAATTATCCTGATCCTAGTATACAAACTCAAATAGGTTCACCGGACTCAGTACTCCTTTCTAAATTTTTGAAATTGAATAACTTCGAACTCGTCAACTTAAATAATTCGTTCAGAAATTTTGATATTCCCCAGACTCCTCTAGTCAAAACTGATTCATCATATGCTGCTAACTATACGAGTGATTCACTGAAACTAAGAGAATATATATGGTATCTTATCAAGTTGAATTATATTCTTCGTCATCCTAATTGCAAGAACGTTCAAATTGACTACAATTTCATATTCAAAGATGATAATATAATTTACCCGAAGTTATCACTGCCAAATTATTTACCGGAAAAGTCATCAAAACACAGAATTGTTTTACCCAATGAAAGAGGAGTGGCCATTAATCTTATACGTGAATTCATTAATAAATTGATTAACATTGATAATTTTAAAGTGATCCAATCCTCGAATTTGAAATTAAATAACATCTTTAATGTTATTGATAAATCAATGGTGGAAGAATGTATTAAGGTAGGATGGAGAGGAGGGTTTGAATGGACTATGATAAATATTACAAATGACAATTATGACGAACAAGGAAGAAGAAAGGTTAGTGGACATCAATTGATCCCCTATTAATTGAACTACCAAACAAATCTACCCAAACTGTTACTTTATAATAAACATGGCTCTTCATAACGTGTAGAGAAGTAGTTAATTCCAACTTATTGTTAGGTTTGGATGCTTGGTTAATCCGATAACACAAGCAGTGATGGTATTAATGCCATTGAATACGTTAGCTCCAGAGGATTATTATTGAATTCACCACCAGCTCGTTTTGTGGAGTTCGCTACCAATTCTCACTTTTTCAATATTCTATTACTTTTACGATTGGACTATGGCTAATAGATTTGAAGAGTTCAAACAAGTTTAGATCAAACAAGTTTAGAAGTTGCCACAGGCCAAGAGGGTTAATTCCAGTTCATCATGCACCTAGTGCCCCTTTCGGAAATGATAACTGTATTTGTATTGATTTTGATTCCTTGGCCCAAATAGTGCAGGTGATATGTAATCGAATTTGCATTAGATGGGTGGTTTTGAACGTTGGCCGTGGCTTGAACGGTGATAATCCTAACAATTCGTACCTCAGAAGAAACCCCGTGCCGCATCACAATCCCCGATCTATAGGCGCGACTAACCAAAATTTTCCCAATCGGCAACTGTATCCAGCAGTACAGAAAAATACTTTAACAGTTATTCAATTAGCCGCATCGCCTAAGATGCCGTAGCATAGTACTGTAACTTAAGAATTGAGTGTACGGCGGTAAATAGATCAGACATTGCCCTTTGAGAATGTTCAAATTCTAATTGTATCAAAAAAATTATTTATACATCTCTATTATACACTTGATCCGTATTGAATAGTTAACTACATGCTTAATAGTATAGGGTTGTTAATAATCCGTTTGTTGACAGCACCATTTGTTACAATAGTATTTCAACGGTGCATGGCTAATGCACATCAATGCAATGCATATCGCCAAAGTTATTGATGGGCAAATATCGGGGGCCGAGAATTTAAGATCAAACTACGAGTGCATATGATCCAATAAGTAGATGGTTGTAAATCAATCAATGGTTGCATTTTTGGTTAAAATATCAAGGATAGTAATTAACTTATAAACACTTACAGGGTCCACGATTATTGTATACCTAATTCAGTAAAAGGTAAAAATATATAAACACTCGGGACCATCGTAAGCATTACCGAAACTTAATATTTACTGGTTAAAGTCTAGGAGTCAAATGTGTAGTCTAACAATAAATGCGGCATGATTGGGGTGCGATCTGCTACACACTTAAAGTTTAGACTGGTTAGGTCCAAAAAGTACCAAATAATTTCGGAACTCCATCTACTCCAATGACTCCGAAAATATTTACAAAATCTTTAGTTTATTACACAGTGCCAAATACGAGACAAATACGATAAATGGATGACTATTAATGCGTAAAGTCAAGCATAAACCTCTTTATGTATTTTACGGGCTTGACGGACTAATTGAAATGGTGCTTAACAATAGCGAAGACATAAACAAGGTGTTGTTGCTAAACTGACAAATAGTATTGTCTTCGGAAGAAAACCATTTACAAATGCTTGTCATATGGGTTTTGTACATTTAAGTAATTCCGATCAAACTATACTAAAGTTAGCTGCCCTGTGTGTGACATATGGTTATTGTTGTTTAATGCCCGTCAATTTGAACGTCGATGATGGTGCATATTCGAAACCTATTGTTCGGTTATTCCAGTCCTTGTTCAACTAATGTGGTGCCATTTTTCTATATATGATAGGTATTGCCGAACCCAATCTGGATATTATATTTGATAGTTCAATTCGGTAATCTGATGGTTCGCATTTAGATTTTGTATCCATACACTGGTCAAAAAAATCACTACTTTTTAGGGTATTAGTCCGGTTTTGAAATCGTGGCACTATTGTCATCTCCAATTAGTGTCAAAATTTAGGATGTTTTTTTCTAGTTTTGTGGGGTTGTATAGTTCACTTTAAGTGAAATTTTTAAAAAAATACTCGATCCAAAAATAACCTTACGCCTATAATCACAAAAAAATACAGCCACAATAATATCGCTTAGTTGGATATGAACAATTAAGGCTGCAAACAATCAAGAGGTTTTTCTACCTCGTTAGGTGGCAGGCGGTTTTTTAGAAATAGACTGGTCTCCGTATAGAGTGCAATAATCGAAAATATTTCAGCGACTACGATTATCAAGAGGTAATGCCAACTTCAGATCCAGCAGATCCAACAGTTTACGAGGAACTGATGGAAAATTAAGGTAGAAGTGATAACAGATGTGATAACAGAAATTGTTAGGACGATAAGAGAATCAACAAAATCAATTCGTGCCATATATTGCTTAGCATATTCCGATTCCAACTGCCGAAGAGTCTCGAAATGCGAAAACTACCCACGATGGCCCCAATCTAATATAACAAATGGTAACCATCAAATAAGTTTCGTGGTGATAACATGAATACAAAATGGGCTCAGTAAGACCAAGGCGAGAAAACCGCTCGACTCCCACTACGACATAATGGAGCTAGAACCAACAATTCCATGGACAGCTTGCTAGCAGACCTGCTAATAGACTTGCTAACAAGCGCGCTACCAACAAGCGTTGGTAAGAGATCTCACACCTTTCTACAATCCAATTAAAAATGTGCCCACAAATTCCAAAAGTTGAAAGACCTTCAAAGGTTCAATGAATCCACCTTCGTCCCACCTTTGTTCCATCCAATTAATACACTCATAGACTCATCAATTTCATCCTACTATCCACATTTCCCTAGCCTCATAATTACCCGCTTATTGGTGGTGGAACACGAGCGCTGCCCTAAAACGCGTTACCCGGATGCAAAATTTTCGCCTTATAATCCCATCCAATTTTCTCGTTTCTCTTCATCACAATGTCTTTAGGAACTTTATACGCTAACGATTTAGCAAGAGCCCTCACCCCAAGAGCTGTTGTCAAGCACTTCAACCTTGACGTCACTGTCTCCGAACCATCTGGTAAGGAGTACACTGATGCCTTCCCATTGGGTAAGGTCCCAACCTTCAAGGGTCCAAAGGGATTCAAGTTGACTGAAACTATTGCTGTCACCATTTACTGTAAGTAATGCAACATGATGAGAAAATTTTTCAAATTATACAGTTATCCCTGTCTTAATAGATTATGTCGAGAATTTTAGCTCTGAAAGCATTTTGAAAGTTCGTACTAACAATTAGTGATTAACTTGGCTGATCCAAAGTCTAAGTTGTTGGGTAAGAACGCTAAGGAATACGCTGAAGTCTTAAGATGGGCTTCTTTCGCTAACTCCGAACTTATTCCTTCTCAAGCTAAGGTTTTCCAACCATTGATTGGTAAGGTTCCTTACAACAAGAAGAACGTTGATGATGCCACCGTTGCTACCGCCAAGCTCATCTCTGTCTTCGAAGCTAGATTGGCTAACTACACCTACTTGGTTGGTGAAAGATTAACCATTGCTGATATCTTCGCTGCTGCTGCTTTCTACAGAGGTTTCCAATACTTGTATGGTACCGAATGGCAAAAGAAGAACCCAAACACCACTAGATGGTTCAAGACTATTGCCAGCCAAAAGTTCTTGCACGACATCATTGGTGACTTCCCATTCATTCAAAAGCCAGTTGAATTCACTCCTCCTAAGAAGGAAAAGAAGGCTGAAAAGCCAAAGGCTGCTGCTGCTCCAGCTAAGAAGGCTGAAAAGCCAGCTGAAGAAGAACCAGCTGCTGCTCCAAAGCCAAAGCATCCATTGGAAGCTTTAGGTAAGCCAAAGGCTGCTTTGGACGAATGGAAGAGAGTTTACTCTAACGAAGAAACTAGAGAAACCGCCATTCCATGGTTCTGGAAGAACCAATACGACCCTGAAGAATGGTCCGTATGGAAGGTTGACTACTTGTACAATGATGAATTAACCTTGACCTTTATGTCTAACAACTTGGTCGGTGGTTTCTTCAACAGATTGTCTGCTTCCACCAAGTACATGTTCGGTTGTATGGTTGTCTACGGTGAAAACAACAACAACGGTATCACTGGTTTCTTCTTGGTCAGAGGTCAAGAAATCTTACCAGCTGTTGATGTTGCTCCAGATTACGAATCTTACAAGTTCACCAAGTTGGACGGTTCTTCTGAAGAAGACAAGAAGTTCATCAACAACATGTTGGCTTGGGATGAACCTGTTGATGTCAACGGTGAAAAGAGAGAAATTGCCGATGGTAAGGTCTTCAAGTAAGCGTATATCAAATATAACTCTTTTCAATTTACTACCTGTAGAATTAAATTATCGAATGTAAATCAACTGTAAAGTTTTTGTGATTAGGAATGTCCTGTTGCCTGTTCTCTCGGAAATATCCGTTCGCAATAAGCTCGAGCAATATTGATTTAGTGATTAGATTTATTTTGTGAAGGTTAAGGTTTATAAGAATCGGTCCACGTAAGGATGAAATATATTCTTTTTGTGATTCTTAACCTTCAGAATATTACTGAGCTATTTATAAGCCTCATCAGCAACCACCATTCCTTTAATTAAAGGGGTAATGTTGGATTCAATTTATACTTCGATAAAACCAGAATTTATTTCTTGCAAAAAATGGTAAAATATAGGTAAATTCGCAAAAATACAATTAAAACAATTGTGATATTTGACCCAACACGCCACTTGTATTAGCTCGATATCACACGGATTTAAAGTATGAAATGGTACATGGAGCCCAGAACATTCTCTTTGCTTATGTTGGCGCATGAAATCACTTCTGTATAAAATATACATTTTAATAACTTGATGCAATAGATCCAAATCTTATGATCCAAAGTTTACTTTATTCTGTAAATCGGCAAAATACGACCTTGTGCTGGTGGAATTAAGCACCACGGGTAAAGTAAAATTTTAACTGGATAGTTTAAAGCTTGGTCCAATTAACAGCTAACACTTATCTAAGGGGCTAACTCTATAATTATAATAGCATCAATATGGGGTGACTCGTTGAAAGTGAGAACAATTTTCATAAGCTTAGATTATACCGACATCGTGCATGATTTCAGAACCGGTGAATAGAAAATATGATTATTCCTTCCAGGATACTCGGAATATAGTTGGCATTGTTCCCGCCATTGCTTTCAGGGGAGCCGCGTTTGTCTGGACAATAAAACCCAAAACTCAGAATTGTTGACGTCAAGTTAGCCAGGCAAGATTATACGGGTTGAAAAGGAGGAGATTTAAAATGGGATTTGATAGGAAAGTTAGTGATAATTAAATTGTTTCTTAAATTCTAAAATTACCAGACCACCATTGGCGAATCCCTATCTTTATTAAAAGATCACCTAAATAGGATGATATTAATATGTATTTACATTAGTCAAATTTGCAAAAGAGCCATGTTTTGGTGCCCTCACCAATGTAATCACATCGTAGTTCTTTGAAATATCTCAACAAATAGGATTAACTTCATATGCTAACAGATTCATGACATTTGGGTCTCTTGACTCCGAGATACTTTATGCTAAAATCAATCAGGGCAGAGCTGTTCTATTAGACCAAAATCAGGGCAAACTCTCCGAGACTGAAACAAGTTAAATTGTATTTTTTAGTACTGAGAATATCTAGTTTGGTACAATTAAATTGGTTAAAAATGTGTCTTATAAAGTGAGCTTAAAGACGTGTTTAGTTCAGTGAAGTTGAAGACATACCAGCTCCAAGCTTGAAGGTATATGGTAATCCAATTTCTGATGGTAGAGATGTTTATATTAGGCTGAACCATTTTTTCCAGAAAGCAGCATCAACTCTTATCATCCTAAAATTATGGTACCAGTCGCGTTGATTGAGATCAAATATGAACATTACTCGATTACAATGCAATGGACCGTGACTTCCAGGTCCTGAGTTGTAAACTATGAGATAATGTAGTCTGTGTAGTCACATTCAACCCACCCAGTGAAGACTTCACCAAACAGATATAAGATTTTAAATTTCTGTTACTAAATTAAGAACTGACGAAATCACTGACCAAATCGCTTTATACTAACTAAATCATTCAATGGGACAATTTATCAAATTTAACGCTTTCATTCACCCATACCACTTAAACCTGACCCATTTGTACGAATCTCCAATCTAGTCCATTTTCCTTTTCTTACTCTCCATTTCGCTAAATTATGTGATACGGTTGTCTCACTTTAGGGACGTGTTACAGGCTCAATTTGACGTTTTGTTTTCGACGTCCGCATTTTCTTTTCAACTATCTCAACATGGTCCTTCCAACCCTTAAGGGTCCAATCATCCGTAACATACGAAGGAGACCCCTTTCAGTGGTTGTCCCTATTGGGGTGATTTTTTTGATATATTACTTTTTCTTTTCGTCTTCCACCGTTGTCGCCAAAACCACACCCAAGTATAATTACAACAAGATTAATCGAGGATGGTTTGCTAAGAATCGTGACACAGTGATCCTTCAAAACTTACCCAAGAACCATATCAGTCACTATGATTTGAACAAATTGACCAACAGTGCTGATGCTTTGGCTAATCAAGAAGAAGTGTTACTTTTGACTCCTATGTCTCGTTTTCTTCCTGAGTACTGGAACAATATCAACGCATTAACTTATGATCATTCTTTGATCACATTGGGATTCATCCTTCCTCGGAATGCTGATGGTGATGCCGCGTTGAAGCAATTGGAATCGGCCATCAAGGGTCTTCAAGCCAAAAACAAATTGAATTTCAAGAAAATCGTGATCTTGAGACAAGATTCCAACTCGTTGGATTCCCAGAAAGAAAAGGATAGACACGCATTCCAGGTCCAAAAAGAAAGAAGATCTATGATGGCTTTGGCCAGAAATTCATTGGTATTCACCACGTTATCTCCTGCTCATTCATGGGTGTTATGGTTAGATGCAGACATTGTCGAAACCTTACCAACCTTGATCCAGGATATGACTGCCCACAACAAACCCGTCCTTTCTGCCAACGTGTACCAGAAGTATATAGATGACAATCACCAAGAAGCCATCAGACCTTACGACTTCAACAACTGGATTGAATCTGAAACCGGGTTGCAAATTGCCAGCGGTATGGCCGAAGATGAAATCATTGTTGAAGGATACAGTGAGCTTGCAACTTACAGATCTTTAATGGCTCATTTCTATGATGCCAATGGTGATAAAGCAGCAGAAATGACTTTAGATGGTGTTGGAGGCGGTGCTGTTTTGGTGAAGGCCGATGTTCACAGAGACGGGGCTATGTTCCCATCATTCCCATTCTACCACTTGATCGAAACGGAAGGTTTTGCTAAAATGACAAAGAGATTGGGCTACGACGTTTATGGTTTACCAAACTACTTGGTTTATCATTATAATGAGTAGGCACATTATAGAGCTTCCAAGTAGCAAGTTGAGCCATAGAAGTATGACTTATAGTCAATTTGATTTAACAAGTTAACCATATTGAATTATTCAAATACTGTAGTTATATTAGGTCGCAACTGTAAATGTGACCAGATAAAAATGTCCAAGTAAAAGGAGCTAGAAATACTCAAAAACATATTGATCGGGTGTAGATTTACATCGCTTGGATATGAAAGGAGCTGAAAGGAGCTGAAAAAAACCACTTTGAAAGCTTTACAATCCCCTATAAAATTTGGTGCTAAATTCTTGTGATATTTTACAAAGGATGGTTGGGCTCATTACATCCTTTATTTCGATGCGACAAAATATACGACGAAATCAATAACCAGAACAAAAAAAAAAAAAAACAAGACCAAAACATAGTAGATAAATAAAAAGCGACAAAACATTCCATCCAACGCTAAACTGTCTGAATCACCCGATATATTTTACTTTTATAAATTGTCCCTCTAATCCTCCATTAATTTCACTAACCCCATCTCCCATTAACCTCCTTTTGCTCTGTGCACACCCGATGCCCGCACATTTTTCTCGATGAGCTAAATTATTCTTTTCACTAGATTACTCTTCACGATGCAACTTTCATGGAAGGATATCCCAACGGTCCCCACGGCCAACGATATGTTGGACATTGTGCTTAACAAGACCCAAAGAAAAACACCCACTGTCATCAGACCGGGTTTCAAGATCTCCCGTATCAGGGCTTTTTATATGAGAAAGGTCAAGTTCACTTCCGATGGGTTTGTTGAAAAACTTAATGATATGGTCACTGGGTTCCCAAACATCAATGACGTCCATCCTTTCCACAGAGACTTGATGGATACTTTGTATGAAAAAAATCACTACAAGGTATCGTTAGCTGCCATCTCAAGATCCAAAACTTTGATTGAACAAGTTAGTAGAGATTATGTGAGATTATTGAAGTTTGGTCAGTCTTTGTACCAATGTAAGCAGTTGAAGCGTGCTGCGTTGGGTCGTATGGCTACCATCACCAAGAAGTTGAAAGATCCATTGGTGTATTTGGAACAAGTTAGACAACATTTAGGTAGATTGCCTAGTATTGATCCTAACACCAGAACTTTGTTGATCTGTGGTTACCCTAACGTGGGTAAGTCATCTTTCTTGAAATGTATCACCAAGGCTAATGTTGAAGTTCAACCTTATGCTTTCACTACTAAATCGTTGTATGTGGGTCATTTTGATTATAAATATTTACGTTTCCAAGCTATCGATACCCCAGGTATTTTGGATAGACCCACCGAAGAAATGAACAACATTGAAATGCAATCTATTTATGCCATTGCCCATTTAAGATCAACTGTGTTGTACTTTATGGATTTGTCAGAACAGTGTGGATTTTCAATTGAAGCTCAAGTCAAGTTATTTGACTCCATTAAACCTCTTTTCGCCAACAAGTCTGTCATGGTTGTCATGAACAAGAGTGATATCATCAAAGTCGAAGATTTGGCTCCAGAAAAGCAAGAGTTGTTGAAGACATTGGCTACTTTCCCAGGTGTTGAAATCATGCATACTTCTTGTTATGAAGAAACCAATGTTATGGAAGTTCGTAACAAAGCTTGTGAAAAGTTGTTGACTGCTAGAATTGAACAAAAATTGAAGGGTTCTGCTAGAGTGAATAATGTCTTGAACAAGATTCATGTTGCCAGACCTCAAGCTCGTGATGATGTTGATCGTTCTGCTTATATTCCTGATGAAATCAAGGCCTTGGAGAAATATGACGTTAATGATCCTAACAGAAGAAGATTGGCTAGAGATATCGAGGCTGAGAATGGTGGTGCCGGTGTTTTCAACATTAACCTTAAGGATAAATACTTATTAGATGATGATGAATGGAAGAATGATGTTATGCCAGAAGTTTTGGATGGTAAGAACGTTTATGATTTCTTAGATCCTGAAATCGCTGCTAAATTACAAGCATTAGAAGAAGAAGAAGAAAAATTAGAGGCTGAAGGATTCTATGATTCTGATTCAGAAATCGAAGATGAAGAAATTGAAGATATAAGAGAAAAGGCTCAATGGATCAGAGATAAACAAAAGAAGATGATCATTGATGCTAGAAACAGAAAGTCATTGAAGAATAAGGCACTCATGCCAAGAGATCAAATTAAGAAGTCATTCGGTGAAATGGAAGAACATATGTACTCATTGGGTCATGATACTAACAAGTTAAGAGAAAAAGTGGGTAAGAGTAGACCAGATAGAGAATTATCAGGTGTGGATATTTTGAAGAAGAATCAAGGTATCAGATCTGCTAAACTTAACAAGAAGCAAGCTCCAGTTAACCAATCTAACAGACTTAATGATGGTGTTAATGATGGTGCTATGAGATCGCAAGCCGAAAGATTATTGAAGGTTCAAAGAAGAGATAGAAACAGAAATGCTAGACAAGGTGAAGGTGATCGTCATAGTACTGCCATGTTACCCAAGCATTTGTTCAGTGGTAAGAGAGGTATTGGATCCAATGATCGTCGTTAATTCCAACCGTTGTGGTTGGCTAGAATATTTGTCATTAATTTCTTCAATTTTAAGTCAACATTGTGGTATCAATCTTGGCCAATGAACAATTCTAGGCTTTACGCTTAGTTCATCGAGCACGGCTCAGTAGCCTTGGCTACTTTTATTTAGTCACATTGTGTATTAGGTTTAGTAATATAAGCATGTAATAGAACTGAAAGAAGTAAAGAAGTGAAGAAAAGGAAGCAAAGAAGAAGTTAAACAAGAAAAGTTAGTCCGAGATTTCCAGAACCTCAAAAGTTTAATATTGAAGATTTAAGTTCATTAGAGCAACTGTGGAACTGCTCAACTTCAAGTAAATACTTGCTATGAGCTCAAATTAGTAGGCTCAATCACTTGCAAGTGGTTGTACAATGAAACTGGTAAAATTTTGGTGATTATATACTTCTGGCCATCAGTTTAAATGTTAAAGCAGATTGGCTTGATAAGGTTTTTAGGGCTATGTAATTACCGATCTATAGGATACTTGCTTTCGTCGCTTCGGCTAAAAATCTGTTTTAGACAATTATATAACCTGCTCCTGAGCCTCTATTTCTTATCCAGACTATTAATTGGTTTGTTGGGTTTCTAAGATTAAGGGTCGAAGAAATTTAATGACCTGACCCGCGAAAGAAATTAAGAGATGGTTCTAGTGCCCAGGAATCCGCCGTGAAGTAAGGGGAAGAATCTGGTTCAACTATATAGCCATCTTGAAATAGCACTATAAGGCTGGATCTAACATGAAGGTCAAAATCTACTATAACGTAGTACAGTACTTATATAATTGGCTCAGATAACATTGCGTAACCACCAATTATCCCGAAATTGAAAATCCTAAACCTTAAACTGATAAAGGCTTCAAACCCCAGACATATCGGATCAATAAGGATCCTACCCCCCAGAAATTAGTAAAATAGTTGTAGAGAGTGAAGGCTAGGTCCAAACAATAGATAAGTTTCTTTATATTTCAGTTAAATATTGTAAAAAATAATTTGGCCAAATTGTCCGTTTCATCCCCTCACACTTGAACCAAAACTTCCTTTAGATAGCTATGAATAATAATCAGTTCAATAAGTTCAATAGTTACGGCTATAGTTATAATTTTGATACTTCTTATCCATGCACATTGCTGTGATGCACTGTACTATCCCCTTCTCTTACAGGTTATTATTTCACTCAACTAACAACCTGTAACCAAGAGATACCCACCAAAAATAGCTATATTTATGCTAAAATTATAAAACCTTCAAATCAACTCGGTACAACCTCACTACCTCTAGCTATGTAACTAACATATAGTCACCACCGTACCACTACAATAGCCCACAGTCCACAGTTCCACAGTTCCACAACCGTGGTAAAATCTCGTGCGCTTTGGACATCCCTTTGTGTCATAGCCCTTATCAAAAGATAAAGACCCCCATTATTGTCGTTTGACTGATAAATACAACAAGTCTACTACACGCTACTATATAATCATAGCCATCACCTTATCTCATCACCATCATCTAAATATTCTTATTAACCTCACTGCTCCGTGCTAACTTTGCCATCTAGTGCTGCTAGTTTCATTATGAGTATTGTTACCAGCGACCCACCCCGGAAGACGAAATCGAGAGCCAACACCTCTCGTCCAGATGGGACCAAACGGATCAACGTTTCTGACCCACGGACCGATACCTTTAGTTTTGCTTCTGTGAATGCAGCCCTCCCTCCCAATACCGGTCCTCCTGGATCGGTTCCGGTTAACGGGAGTAATTCTTCTTCTTCTTCATCCTCCTCCTCCAAGAACTTGAGCCATGTGCCATGTAAGTTCTACAAGCAGGGAATCTGTCAGGCAGGTAACTCATGTCCCTTTTCCCACAATTTAGACGGTACTTTGGGTGCCGATAAATTACCTTGCAAGTACTTCCAGAAGGGCAACTGCAAGTTCGGATTAAAGTGTGCTTTGGCCCACTTCTTGCCCGATGGAACCAGAGTCAACTCCAAGAGCCTCATGCAAGGTCCAGGCTTCCGGAGAAACAACCATCGTGAAAACGGTCACAACCGATCGGCTTCCCATTCCACGTTCTCTACTTCTGCCAATTCCAACGGTCAATTAAACCCTGTTTTGAACCATGAGCCTGATAATCGAAACGGTCTGTTTTGGTCTACTGCTTATTCGGGCCAACTTTCGGGTGTTTCTCCTCCCAATTCGCAGCCAATTGATATCTCATTTGACTCATTTGAAAACAATAATGTGGCCAACTTTGTTAACCTTGGTACTTCTCAGTCTTCAAACTCGTCCTCGCTTAATCAAGACTCTTCAAACTTCAATCTTAACAACTCCATTTTTGGTCCCAAAATCTTCGACTCTTATTCGTCATCCAATCTTGGTGCATCTGGCATGCAACCAACTTCTTTAACAAGCCCTCCAACGTCTCAACAATGGTATAGATCGTATTCTGTGACAGGCTCCACCCCCATCAATTTGTCATCACCTCCAACGTCCAATATTGCCAATATTAATTCGCAATTTATTCAGTCTCCTCCAGGATCAAACTTTAATCCATCGTTGAGCAACAGTGCTTTTGCGTTCACTTCAAGACTTCCCTCACAATCGTCAATTCCAAAAACGTCACAATTTCCATTTACATCATCATACTATGATAACAATGCAGACTCTTCTGCAATTTTAGATGATGATGATTCTTCAAATGGTGTGGATGACAGCACTGTCTTTGAAGAGGATTATGTTCCGGGCTCTTTGAGTGACATTATTTTAACTCCTCAGGAGCTACTTAGACGGGATTCTAGATCCCAATCAGGTACCTTATTGGTAAGACCTAATTTGAACAGTATCTTAGATATCAAGGAAGAAGGTCATGAACCTTCCACCCAAAAATTGGCTCAAATTCAAAATGAGGCTTTTAGAAAGGTTTCTACTGGTAAACCATTAGTTACCGAACTTCATGAAGATGTATTTCTAATGGAGTAAAATCAAACTTCAGGAAAGTATAAAATTCTATGGTTGAAATTAAAATAGGTTATAAAAGAAGAAAAGGAATGGTAGGGTTGGAATTTTTGTTAGTTTATTTCTTTGTATGATTTTAGAATGACTGGTGTTATAAATGTTTAAACTATTTAGTGTAGTCTTGAATTACAATGTTTAATATCTAATTTTGTCTTTTGACTATGTACATGGATATGCTTTGAATTATCTTGATAATCTTTTCTGGAGGGATATTGTTGATATTTATTGATCCTTAATCAACTTTCTGGGGTTTTCCCTATAAATATCTCCACTTGCTTTGGTAAAGGCCATCATATATTTGACATTGGCAAACTTTTCGTCTGGAGTCACCTTTCTAATGTGATCCGATTCGAACAAAGTTCCAGCCAAGAACATATCACCAGTGTAAGGATTAAGAGTGTATACCAAGTAGTCTTGAACACTTCTCACTGATTCTTTTGTTTCACCATTTGTTTCAATAGTGACCTTTTGTTTGGTGTTAGTCTTTAAAACAAATTGCAAATACATGGTGATTTCATTGGCATCTGGCAATACGTTAAACGAAACCACTTTAGGGTTCTTTTCAAGTGATAAAAGTTCCCACAGCAATTTGGAATCCGCAGGGAAAGTTTTGGCTCTTGCAATCAAACTATTACCAACTTCCACACAACTGACTTGTCCCAACTGTTTCTTCAAGTACGCTTCTCTTTCACCAAGTCTCTTGTTACATCCACTAGCAAAAATCTTATTGGTTTTAACAAACAAATCAATGGCATTATCCTTCCATTCATTGAAGTGTAACTTCAATCCGGTTTCTCTCTTGTATTTAACAATACTGTAGGTGTTGACGACGAAGGCACCAAGTCTTCTGAAGATCAACTTATGCCACGAGCTTACGGGACAATCTCTGAACTTTGGAGGTATGTAGAAGTCAGCCATTACTCCGATGAAATTTAACGGCACCTGAGAAATATCGCCTGATTTGGGTAACTTTCTTTTGGCGGGGGTCGAGGCGTATCTGACAAGTGGAAGACATGGTCTGGCAAGACCAGGAAGTCTGGTAAGTCCAGAGTGTCTGACGATTTGGATCATTGGTTGGAGGTAAAATTTCTCGCGCTCTTACGGCTTTTCACCAACTAGTTTTTCGCAAACCACTGTCAATTTATGAGCACTTTGAAGACAGGAGGTGGGACCAATGAGGTAGAAAAATGGGTCATTTGGGTTCTAAAAAGGCTTGTGAACAATGTTTGTGAATGTAATTTTGGGACTGGTTATTTGGGAGGAAATTGTGCCCGGTGAAGAGAGAAAATTAGTTGTTTAGTCCACTGTTAATTACTTGATTGAGACTATTCTAATTACACATTGCTGAGGATTTGACTACAATTATGACAGAAATTCTACAAACATTTAACCAAGCAATTTGAGCCTAAACTCATATATAAAACTCGTAAATCAAATATCATTAATTGTGTCCCATGTTTTGATATATTAGGAATCACATCTGGGGCCCAATTACAAGCTGGGTATGGGTAATACAGCTCGAGGACGTGTGCCTACCAGGTCGCATAGCTCAAAATTTCCGATGAGATAAGATCAAGCTACTCTTCAAGCAGAATACCATCATCTTCCATTGTTTTAACTGCTATTACAAGGAAGCCCAAAAGCACCAAACACTAAACCACAGTTGGAAGCAATCCCCGTTGAAACCTGCAAAGTGGCCCCCAAAACCTACATTCTCATCCCTTTATACCCATCAATTATCACACATGCCCTCAGCACAACCTAAAGGAGGTAAACAGAAACTTGCTCCTGAGAAGGAACGGTTTCTCCAGTGTTGTGGAGACATTTCGCTTGAGCTTGTGGCCTCTCTCAAGAGCTCAAAAGATATCAATCTTAATGGTCTTATTATTAGATATGCCAAAAAGTACAAGTTGAAGCAACAGCCCAGATTGACCGACATCATCTCGTCCATTCCAGATCAGTACAAGAAGTACCTTATTCCCAAGCTTAAGGCCAAGCCTGTCAGAACAGCATCGGGTATTGCTGTTGTGGCCGTTATGTGTAAGCCTCATAGATGTCCTCATATTGCTTATACCGGTAATATCTGTGTATACTGTCCAGGAGGTCCTGATTCCGATTTCGAGTACTCCACACAGTCGTATACGGGATATGAACCTACATCCATGAGAGCCATTAGAGCAAGATACGATCCTTACGAACAATCCAGAGGTAGAATCGAACAGTTGAGACAGTTGGGACATTCTATCGACAAGGTCGAGTACATTATTATGGGAGGAACGTTTATGTCGTTGCCCATCGATTACAGAGAGGAATTTATTACCCAATTACATAATGCATTGAGTGGTTACAACGGTCGTGATATTGACGAGGCCATTCGCTTCTCTCAACAATCCCAAACAAAGTGTGTTGGTATTACCATCGAAACAAGACCCGATTATTGTACGGAAACTCATTTAAGTGATATGTTAAAGTACGGTTGTACCAGATTGGAAATCGGGGTCCAATCCGTATATGAAGATGTTGCCAGAGACACTAATAGAGGACACACCGTGAAGGCGGTTTGTGAGACATTTGCCGTGGCCAAAGATGCCGGTTACAAGGTGGTGTCGCACATGATGCCTGATTTGCCCAATGTTGGAATGGAAAGAGACTTGGAACAATTCAAAGAATACTTCGAAAACCCCGATTTCAGAACCGATGGTTTGAAATTGTATCCAACTTTAGTTATCAGAGGTACAGGATTGTATGAATTATGGAAGAAGGGACTTTATAAATCATACAATGCCAATGCATTAATTGATTTGGTTGCCAGAATCTTGGCCTTGGTTCCTCCATGGACCAGAATTTACAGAGTTCAAAGAGATATTCCTATGCCCTTAGTCACTTCAGGAGTAGAGAATGGTAACTTAAGAGAACTTGCATTGGCCAGAATGAAAGATTTTGGTACTTCTTGTAGAGATGTTCGTACCAGAGAAGTTGGTATTCAAGAAGTTCATAATAAGGTTATTCCTGATCAAATCGAATTAATTAGAAGAGATTACTATGCCAACGGAGGATGGGAAACATTTTTATCATATGAAGATCCAAAGCAAGATATTTTAATTGGTTTATTAAGATTAAGAAAGGCTTCAAAGAAGTATACCTACAGAAAAGAATTCAAAGAACAACCCACGTCCATTGTCAGAGAATTACATGTGTACGGTTCGGTAGTTCCTTTACACTCTCGAGACCCCAGAAAATTCCAGCATCAAGGGTTTGGTACTTTGTTAATGGAAGAAGCTGCTAGAATTGCCAAGGAAGAACATGGTTCTAAGAAGATTAGTGTTATTTCCGGTGTTGGTGTAAGAAATTATTATGCCAAGCTTGGTTACTTCTTAGACGGTCCTTTCATGTCCAAGATGTTAGATGATTAAGGAAGAATTATAAGTTCTCGACACAGTAAATATGTAAGATAGAGGAATACAATTTTAATGATAGCTTTTGGTAGTTTTAGAGTTTAATAGTATTAATGGGTTTATAATCTATACATATATAGAGCAGCATACTTATATTATTCTGAACCATATCATCAAGTTATGGTTGTTTATCTATTAGATCTATTACACGGTTTGATATGAAGATATTAATGATGTCAAGGTATAGTTGAATTACCTATTCATAAAGTTTCTATTTGCAACCAAACCTCCCTTATGTAAAGCAGGAGGTTTGACTTTATTTCTTAACAACGATTGCACATTGTCAACTTTTGGAGGTGTTGGACCTAAGGAAGCCACTGTTTTCTTATGACTGCTTGACCTGCTCAAATTCTGATTTTTCTCTTCATATTCTTTAATTCTGGAAGTCACCATTTTGTCCATATGAGGGTCAACTCCTCTATATTTAATTAACCAAGAGTTATTTAATAATGCAGCATAAGAAGGTCTTAAATCGGGGTTTTTATTCAAACATGATTTAACAAACATTTGTGCTTCTTTGGAATAGAAACTCGAATCCAATTTAGGTGGTTCTCCATCCACTATAGCACTCAACTGAGAAAAGATATTCCCATAAGTTTCTGAAGGATATGGGTAATGTCCTGCAGCTACTTCCAAAACAGTTAATCCAAGTGACCATATATCAGATTGTACAGAATAAGTAGCATCATCAGGACTCAAACTTTTAATTCTTTCAGGGGCCATATATGATTGACATCCAATATTGGTTTTAGCCAAGGATGCCACAAGATTACCTGAAACTCCAAAATCACAAAGTTTGACTTTCCCCAAGGTATTGATTAAAATATTGGTTGGTTTAACGTCACGATGAATAATATTATGTTCATCTTTGAGCTCTTTTAATCCACGAATAATACATTCAGTGATGTAAGCTAAAGAAGGTTCATCTTTAACTCCATTGTCCTTACCGAACAATTTATCAAGCGATCCTCCATCCATATACTCCATACACATGTAGACAGCACCTTCAACAAAAAATGCTCCATAAAAATCGACAATATAAGGTGAGTCACATTTGTGTAAGATTTCCAACTCCATTAAAATTTGGGTGAATTTAGATTCGTCAAGTTCCAAACGAACTTCTTTCATGGCCATGGTAACTCCTGTAGGTTTATGTAAAACTTTAGAAACTGACCCATAATTACCTCTACCCAATTCTTCAATGAATTCCATATCTTCAAGAGAAATTCTGAACGAAGAACCTGAAGAGAAATCTACCCCTTTAGAATGTAAGGAAGCTTTACCAGCAAAATTTAATTGTCCTGATTTTATATCAACATATTTGGAGTAATTGGCGAAGAGCCCTTGTAACTGAGGTTTTTTATCATCCTCATTTTGTATAGATTCTTCACCTTTTTCAAAGCTATTGGAACGACGATGTTGTGGAAGGTCACTATTACTGGCATCAAGTGATAACTTGAAATTGGGCTTATTCTTACGTTCAGACAACCTTCTAGACAACCCACCAGTTGTATTCAAAGGAGGAGATCCTGGGAATGCCGGTATCAGATCTTTAGCATCATTCAAGTTTATAGGGGGACTTAATTGACCTTCAGGTGGATTGGTGATGTCGCTCATATTTAACTTCATACCTCTTCTTTGAGATAATGATGGTTTCTTTTTGAGATCACCCGCTCTTGGGGTATTTTGAACTGAAGATGGTACTCTAGCCATTGCTTGTGGAGTTGCAATTCCTGTGTTAGGCGCAACACCTGTACCTGTATTAATACCAGAGTTTGGAGAAGTAAAGGAATCATCAGCTTTGGTTATAGATTTGGGAGTGAAAGGAGTGTTAGGATAATCCGCTTGAGGAGAAGGAATGGCATTTTTGGAAGCAGAATCATTCGCAGAAAGAGACCTTTTGGCAATAAATTGGTCCCTGGGTAATGCAGGAAGATTTGGTAGAGGTTTATTGGTATTAGGAGTATCAGAAGAGTTTGGATCTGGTAATGATCTTTGTTCTAAAGGAGATGAACCTAACCCTGGTGATTGTAACTTAGATGTATCCAACAGATTTACTGGTGAACGTCTATTTGTGTCCAACGGGAAAGAACCATTAACACCTCTTTTTTGAGCGTCCAATGGATTAGACCCGGGAGAGTTCATACCTGTTCTCTTCTGTTGAAAAGCCAAGAGTCTAGCCTTGATATCGCTAGTTAATTGCGGGGCAGACGATGCACTGATGGGTGGAGATTGAGGCGGCTTGGGTGTATAAGAGCCCGAGGAAGAACGGGAAATATTATTGAGTGTTTCAGGATCTGTATTGAGCGAGAGATCTTTGAACCCATAGAGTTCATCTTTCAGAGACTCTGACAGATAATCTGATGATTCTTTCGACATGGTTCATATATGTGATGAGAAGTAATGGTAGTGACTAGTCTATAATGGGGAACTCACTCGACTTTTGGCCAGCTATTATGAAAGGTTTTAATAAATGATTAGTGAGTAAGAGGAGGATGGGAGTAGCCAGTAAAAGATCCTCTAAACAAAATTTGGACAAGGAGGTGCCGACAGTTCCACTGATATGAAAATGACAGATGATGAAGGTATGCTGAAAGACTTTAGTATGAGACTGATGGTAAATCTGGGAGTGTATTCACGGATCAGACAGGATGATTAATTATGTCCCCAATATGCTAGCAGGTAATTGGATGCCTTGACCGATTGAATCAAGGAACGTGACAGATAATGAATGCTCGAAATAGACACAGCCAGAAGAATCACTATCGTTTTAGTAATCTTATAGGGGATATGGTCCGTTGTAGGTCCGACGGTCGAGTTATTGCTCCTCAATGGTAGTGTAAGACACGAACCGGAGTGTGTATAGGTCGCTGGTAAGTACGGGCTCAAGCACAAACGCAGACACTGTCTGATAATAAAACTGTAACAAAAGTGTAACAAAAGTGGGAAGTGAAGTGAAAGGTTTGAGCAATTGATTAGCCAATGGTTATTAACAAAAGAATTATCCTGAAATTGATATTAGAACAATTAATTCAAATATGTAGGGCTGAAATTATTTTAGTGAGTGCCAGATAAGCCGGCTACTGCCAGATGAAATTTACAATTTTTTAGTAAGTTATGAGATTTTCCACCTGGTAAGTACGATGGTGTTGCATTATGATTTGGTAGATAGCTTCCAGGAAAATATTCCGGAGACTCCGACTGACCACCAGCGTTGTTGTCCCGTTGAAAAAAAAAAAAAAAAAAAAAAGGGCCAGCTCACCGAATCAACACCTCCTGCAAATGGTTTTATTATGAAGAAATTCACACCACTATGACGTATCGACATGTTCGTGACATCTACTTATGCAAAGAACGAATAGAACCTAACCATTAGCAGACAAAATTGTGAACAACGTCTCCCAACAGCCAATGTGATCGCGCGTCTTACCCAAAGTGATTTCAATTTCAGCTATACTTAGATACAAACACACTCCAGGGTCCATGTCCAACAACATTAAGAAATTTTTAGTGATTAGGCACCTAAAATAGTTCTTGACGCCTCCTATGACAATAAGCGCCAATTATCATTCACAAAAATAGAACTCAGGGGTACGTCTTAAGTACAGAAGCTAGCCGAAGTTCCTGTATGTTTTCGAAGCACATCAACGGTCAAGAGTAAAATATGATCACCGCAGTGTTCATCCACTTATAAATTTAGGGACCAACTATTTCCCTTGGCAAAAATCGTTAGTCATCTATGCCAAAATAGGACCGATGAGGGGTCAACGGTTGTGTGGGATTTCTTTTGGTCCGGATCAACTATTCTGAAAAAGTTGTGCGAGTGCCCTCACACAATCATATAGGTTTAAACTGGATTGTAGCCCCAAATATCAGTTAACAATCATAACTGATTAAGAAATTTCTCACCAACCTTTTCGATTAGTTGCAAATTTAACTTTCTTATACTTGGCCCTGCACGGGGATACTTGACTTCATAATTATAAGCAGCAATGTCAATTTAGGGGGTAAATTAAACTATATTCACACCCGTAACAATTGATTATAAAACCTTCAAATATTTAACAAATTTAAACTCTAGGCTGACCCTTCTATAATGTCTCCTCGTATTGTATTTCGTGACAAGACTGGTCGCAATGACTTGGATTCTGCCCACAGAGACCTCAGAAGCGTTTTCAGTCTTGGATACGATAAACTAAGAGTCACTAGTCTTGGACCACCTGCCGAAAAT
This sequence comes from Suhomyces atakaporum, assembly GCA_030561405.1. Taxonomy (NCBI): domain Eukaryota; kingdom Fungi; phylum Ascomycota; class Pichiomycetes; order Serinales; family Debaryomycetaceae; genus Suhomyces; species Suhomyces atakaporum. The sequence goes on from JAKTXH010000022.1 coordinate 132,116, forward strand.
CGTCATCTTATTGAATTTCACAATGGTGTCACTGATACATGGGAATTACGAGATGAGGTGGTGCTCAGAAGAGAGAGGGAAGATCCCCTCGTGTTTCCTAATTTGAGACTTTCACAGGTTAAAGAACGGATAGAGTCACGGCTTCCAGCTTTTACGGGAACAGTGGAAGAATTGACTGAGGACCAGAGGCGTATAGTGAAACAACTGATTAAAAATTACCGTCCCCTGAGAAATCCATACAATGTGAAAGTAGAAGCCAAACCTAAAGTTGCAGCCGATACCAGTACTGAGGTTACGACTAAAGCTGAAACTAAGGCTGAAGATACGACTGGGTCTGAAATTGAAACTGAAATTGAAACTAAAACAGAAAGCACCGAATCCGGGTCTCAATCGCTGGTCTCCACCTTGTCTCCTTCCAAAGCCCCGTCTCTTTTCAAAAACACATTTGACCAGTGGATCGAAGTAAATCCTGAGCTTGCGCGGATGCCCAGGTTAGAGTTGGCTGGATGGGCTCTTGATTCGAGCTCAGATGAAGAGACTACACCAAGTACGTCCTACGAAGATAGCCAGTGCTGGTAATTGACGATCGTTTAGTAATTGTAGCTTCAATTATTCTGGTAGTGAATGAATGATACTTTTAGCAGCCACCGAGGGAACTTATAGGTAAGTTGGAGCCAACCCCGACTTGTAAGCACGATTAACACGCCTACTTTCATACACTGACACCAGTCATTAAGATGCACACAGAACTTCTCAATGTCACTAACAGTATCACTAACAGTCTCACTAACAGATCACTAACAGTCTCACTAACAGTCTCACTAACAGTCTCACTAACAGTCTCACTAACAGTCTCACTAACAGTCTCACTAACAGTCTCACTAACAGTCTCACTAACAGTGCTCGCTAACATTGTCACTACGGTAGCTAAAATACTGATAACCAGAATTAGCTCTGCGATCGTGACACAAGATTCCACCACAACTTGCTCAGCTATCCTTGGCTTAGTTTTTCTCGCTACCTTGTTTTCTTAAAGGACTCCCTCTACTACTTCCCAAAACAATCTTTGTCTTCCTTTTTCCCCTAAAATTATCTCTCGCTTCACGATCCCCGTAATGCACATTTCAGTAGTCTCATTTCACGATACCGATGTTACCACCATATGGTTGCTATTTTTTTTTAGACTGCCCTACATCGTTATCTCTCTCTGTTGATGCCACATGACCTCTCTATCCAGATAAACGATTACGACACCTATCAGGCTCCACCAACCAAACTCGACCAGCTCTACTCGGTAGCTTCTCAGGTCCCCATCATCCGTATCTATGGTTCGATCAGCGTTTCCAACCCTCATAAACGTGGAAAGGGCCCTACTGTGTCCCCATCAGTCTACAACGTGTTGGTCCATGTCCACAACTTCTATCCCTACATTTACGTCGACTGTCTCGAGGACCCTACTGTTGACCACCTCCAAACTCTTGCAAACCGTGTAGAAACCGCAATAGCACAATCATTTGCAAAGCGTGGCAATGCTGACGATCTGGACGACGAATTGGATGCTCCACCGGGCCAACGCAAGTATGTGGCAATGGTCACTGTGGGCCATGCTACCCCGATTTATGGGTTTCAATTAGGACGTCAAAAATTCTACAAGATAAGCTTGTTGTCTCCACGCTGCCGTCCTCGTTTGGTCAAATTGATCAATGAAAAGGCCATTGATTTTGGCACCAAAGATCGATTTCCACGAACTGTCTACGAAGTTCATCTCACCCACTTGGTCCAGTTTCTCACCGATTTTAATCTCTTTGGATGTGGATGGTTGAAGGTTGATCCCCATGGCATATTCTTCAGGTCTCCAATCTTTAACCCACTCCATCACCGTAGTTACACGTCATCCCAGATCACTACTCTCCAGGACTTTCTCAAGGATTATATCACCAAAACTAATATATTGGCACCACTGGGTCTGAATATTCCAGTAAATTATGACAGAATAGGAAAATCGTTTCTTGAAATCGACATATCAACAAATTATATATCTAATCGTCAATTACTCGTTCAAAGAGATCCTCACCTGGATTTTAACGAGCTAAGACACTTCAAAAAGAGACTTGCAGAAGGGGAAACGTGTTGGGATCCGTCACAAATATATCTCTCGTCGTTAAAGCATGTGGATGCAGACCTCAAGTACCAGTGTGAATCAAAGGGCCTGTCGCTCAATAATGCCCTGACAATTTACGTGCCATCGGAATTTCAACACCCATATGGTGCTCATTATTTGGGGACTGGGTCTACAAAATGGACTAACCAAACTGAACTAGATGATTTGCTCAAATATGCCATCAAGTTGAACGTTCCTACATCTTTGGATTTAGACGCATACTCAAAAAAAGTGTTACACGGGCCAAAGCAGAAGCCGCTCGTACCTCTGGATTTACCTACCAAAACATGCTTTGAATTGGTGGATTATGAGTATAACTTAAAGTTCCATGATTACAATTTGTGCTGCGGATCAGATTTGATTTCATGGCTAGACTACTCGTCATTATTTGAAGATGTCGTATCCACTCAAAATGATTCAGTCGTTAGCGAAATGTTGACTCAACAAGACAACAATGAGATCAATGAAACCATACCAAGTAATGGCCAAATTCCTTCGCAAAATATCCAAGCACAGAATCCAACTATTCTACGACATGACCAGATTACTGAGCTGATTTTGAATATAAGTTTCAATAGCAACTTCACAGACACAACGCAAGAGCACACAACTAAAAAAACAACGGACAGCGATAGTTTACCAATAGCAATAACGTCCCACAATGAACTATCTTCTCCTATCAATTCCCAGTCTGAAAGCATGGGCTGGAGCCTGGAGGAGCCAGAAGCAGAAGAGCTGGACCACAACGTTGATTCTGAGGAATTAGAAGAAACACAGCTACATGAGCTCGATGAAAACATCATGTACGAACTCACTCAAAAGAGAGTTAACGCATCTAGTGTTCCACACACAAATAATACATTGTCTAACGTTTCAGAATGTCCAGCCAAATCTACAGCCTCTCAATCGGAAGACAATCCAGTTGTACAGATCCCCAGTTCATTTCCTTCATCATTTCCAGAACTGGAACCAGTTGAAATTGAGATGAACTGTGGACCCAATGCTTACGAAGTCCCATTACCCGATGAGCTATACCCTGAGAATATGTCCAAGACTTTCAATGACTTGGGAATACTAGAGATCAATTATAGAGATCCCTTTTATGATAACCCAGACGATATGCCTTCAAAACCAATGATATTTGCTCACAAAAAACTACAAATACCAATGGTGAACAAAGATTCACTCAAATCGATGCCTATGTCTGAGATGATAGAAACCGAAATGAGAGAAAATCCTGTCAATCAATATGCAATTGGATCTGAAAATGTACTCTCCTGGGAATATACTATAGAACCACCTTCTAAAGAAGATATTGATCGGTGGCTTTCGGAGGAGGAAGAATATAATAAATCAAAGAAGCTCAAATTCCGATCCCAAATAGAACCGGGTATAACCCAAACTCACTTCAAATTTTCTTATAATTCATTGAAAGTACAACGAAAGCCTAATGATTTTAATGATTTAACGAACTTCTTTTTGGAAATTCATTGCAACACACCTTCTCGTGAGTATTTCCCAAATCCTTCTACTGACCCTGTATCATTAATATTCTATCACTTTGATGACGCTAACAATATGTTTGGAGCCAATGAATTAACTACTGGGATAATGATGTTAAGTACTACTCATTCACCAAAATCAATTGCATATCTACTGAAGTCACTCTCTATTCCAATTCATTTATTTGATCAAGAAGCTGAAATGATTCATAAACTCGTACAGTTAGTGGATTTATTTGATCCTGATATTCTTTCAGGTTACGAAATCAATTCTTCTAGCTGGGGCTATATTGTGGAACGATTTAGGACAGAACATGATATCAACCTCTTACCCACTCTCGGAAGAGGTATTCACAAAAGTAATGGAAAATTTGGTGATCGATGGGGTTATACACATACATCAAACTTAGAAATCAATGGTAGACATATGTTCAATGTATGGAGAATATTGAGATCAGAATTGAGTCTAACTTCTTATACATTTGAAAATGTGTGTTACCATCTACTTCATCATACCGTACCAAAGTACACCACTTATCAACTAACACAATGGCTCAATAGCACAACATTCTCATTGAATCTTCTAGTATTGAAGTATTATCTTCAACGAATTGATCTCACTTTGAAAATGATAAATGTTCGTGAATTAATCTCTCGTAATGTGGAGCATTCGAGGTTGATTGGAATTGATTTCAATTCAAACTTTTATCGTGGGTCACAATACAAGGTTGAATCAATTCTCTCTAGAATAACCAAACTGGAAAACATTCTACTCAATTCACCATCTAAGGATCAAGTTCATAAAATGAGACCAATTGAATGTATTCCACTAGTTATGGAACCAGAGTCCAGCTTTTATAAATCGCCAATGGTAGTTCTTGATTTCCAATCCTTATATCCATCTATTATGATTGCTTATAATTATTGTTACTCAACTTTGGTTGCTAAACTACACAATTTCAATCCCAAGAAGAATATTCTAGGGTACCTAAAGCATGTTCCTCTTCCTCCTGGAATGATAGATATACTCTTGAAAGAGGATGGACTAAATGTTTCACCCAATGGATTTGTCTTTGTCAAAAGCCACATTCGTAAATCAATTCTTGCAAAGATGTTGGAAGAAATATTAAATACCAGAATCTTGGTTAAAACAGTTATGAAATTATTCAAGGGTGATAATGAATTAAACAAGCTTTATAATGCCAGACAATTGGCTTTGAAATTGATAGCTAATGTTACTTATGGTTATACATCAGCCACATTTAGTGGAAGAATGCCCAATCTGGACGTTGCCGATTCTATTGTGGCTACAGGTAGAGAAATCCTCATAAAATCTATTGATTTAATTGAAGCTGGAAATTATGGAGCCAAAGTTGTATATGGTGATACTGATTCGTTATTTGTGTATTTTCCAGGAAAGTCAAAGGAGGACGCTTTCAAATTTGGAAAAGAAATAGCAAAATTTGTTTCTAATCAATTTCCGGATCCCGTGCTTCTTAAATTTGAAAAAGTCTATCAACCATGTGTATTGCTAAGCAAAAAGAGATATGTTGGTTACAAGTATGAATATGAGGATCAAGTGGCTCCAACTTTTGAAGCTAAGGGTATTGAAACTGTGCGTAGAGATGGAATACCGGCCCAACAAAAGATTGTGGAGAAAGCCTTACGAATCTTATTTGAAACCAAAAACTTGTCTAAAGTCAAGAATTATACTTTAAGTCAATTTTTCAAGATTGTAACTAATAAAATTGCCGTGAACGATTTTTGTTTTGCAAAAGAAGTGAGATATGGAACATATAAGAACGAAAAGCATTTACCTCCAGGAGCTATAATTGCCGAAAAGAATGTGATGAAGGATCCCAGAAAAGAACCTCAATATCGAGAACGAGTAGCTTACTTGGTTATTAAAGATTCATCCAAACCTAGGATTAAAGACCGTTGTGTAACTCCTGAAGAGTTTATGGAAAGTTTCAAAAAACCAGTTCCATACAATTTAGATTACGAGTACTATATTACTCGAGTACTTATTCCTCCATTGGAAAGAATATTTAATTTAATTGGTGCAGATATAAAGGCTTGGTATAAAGAAATACCCAAATTTATAAGGGGTACAATGAGAAATCAAGGAATGGAAGCAAAGATGCTGATGGATCTTAATGTATTTGTACAAAGCAATTCATGTTTGAATTGTGGAACGGAACTTCCAATGATGTACACTTCATTTATCTGTCGAAGCTGTAAATCAAAGGAATTAGAGATTCTAACCAACTTCGCAATGGATACCAAAATGGGTCAGATGAAGCGGTATGGGGTTGATCAAATTTGCGACTCTTGTGTGGTAAAGAATCTAAATGTTTCTGGATTAGTGAAGAATAATTGTATGGAGCTTTGTACAAACTATAACTGTGATATATTATACCGAAAGGCTGGAGTAAGAAACGAGGGCCGTATTACTGAGGAGGTGGGTAGTCGAGTGCTTGAAGAATTGTCCTGGTAATGTCACCAAATGATCTACCCGAAAGATACATAACTTGGTTATAAGCTGTTACCCTTTCTCGTCCATCTAATTCGATGCTTCATGAAATATACATAGTGGCCATCTATAAGGTAGGTGATACGGGATTTATAATAAATCCAACCATGTATATTGGTTCATGGCAAGTCCGTGATAAATTAGGGAATGTACAATCCAAGGGACCGTGGAATACTTTTGAATGTATAGAAGGGCAACTTATGAAGCTTTGGCTGTAGATGAACTCGAAATAATTTGTATCGTGTTGATGATTCAGATAGTAAGATAACTGATGTTAGAGTTGGTTTGTTTAGTTTGCCTTCCAACTTCCCTCAAACATATGCTTAGCATAGGCCAATGTGTGGTCAATTTCTCCAGCACCCATCTGACCCACACCTGGACTGAAAGATGTAATGGGCAATATCATCACGTCATCGATGTTGATAGGCATCTCCATACCTGTGAACAACTCCCAATCAATAACCTTATCGCTGTTGTTGGGATCCAGTAAAATGGTGTTCATGTAGCCAAAGACCGAGTCGGTCCAAATCCCTGGTCCTGTCCAATCCATAATGTCACCACCGGAGTCCTTACCTAAAACACGCTTCAATTGTCCTTTCTTTTCACGTTCTAGGGTGATTTCGGTAATTTTTGCAATTAACTCTCGCAACATGGGATGGCCCTTTTTGGCCTGAATGGTCCATTGACAAAACTGAATTCGTCTGGCATACCACTCAGCCCAATCTGGACGATCTGGATCGGCTTCAATACCTACCACTAACCCTGGATTACTTGGTTTACCGTATAAAGTATTATTTTTAGATAACCACACATCCACCGGCTTGACACTAATAGTATCAATATCCGAGTAAACACCTCCTCTGGCAAACAAGATTAAGTACCTGAAAAAATCAGCCTTAAGAATATTCTTGGGCATTACATTATAAGCACGAGCAACATCTGGAACGTCCTTATACAACTGATTGACTAATTCCACACATGCTTCGTCCTTGATAACATAGTGTTTATAGGTAGGATTTTTATCTTTCCAAGTACCCTGGTACTTACGGAATTCGGGGGGAAATGATGGGTCATTCACGTCCACCTTCCAAGTTTGCCAGATATTCTTCTGGAACGGCTGGTCAGCACGATAAGGAAACACATGGGCCAACTGTTGTCTCACTGGGGTTCCTGTGGGCACAGGTGACTTCTTATTGGGTTGGAAATTGATTCCCTCCTGACGCCAATTGGAATGCTCCAATTCTCGGGCCAACTGGATCTTGGTGGAGTTGATGGCAGTCTTATGGGAGGCTCGTGGCGAAGACGACGATAGAAACGCATAGAGCACGTAAAGAATGATGACTGCAAACACGAGTCTTCGAGGTGATAGCATGGTGAAGTTGCTACGTGTAATTCAGTTGAATGAGGATGAAAAAGGCTCGGAGAAATTGGAAAAATCTGATCTGTCAATTGTGGCCCGAATCAATGGTTTAATTGGTGTAGTGGTGTTGTTGAGATAAGGATAATTCAACAGGGTAGAACCGTCTTTCAAGAAGTATTAGGGTATATTATGATTCAGGTATATGATTCAGGTGGAAAAATATATCAGTGTATACAGAGAGTGTTTAAATTATGCTATAAAAAAACTGAAAGAGCACGAAATAGCTTTGATACTTTTCGAGATGAAGTTACGAGAATTTTGTCACTTTATCGTGATCATTGACTCACTATAAGCTTTCCAATAGGGCAGATATTCGCAGATATTGGCATGGTTGTACCTGCTCGTATACTCGCACAGTTTCGGAATTTCTGATTTACCTTGAAGAGACCCCTTAACTAAAATATACTAAATAAATTTAATTAATAAATTTACTAAATATATTTGCTAGTGAAGAACCAAACGAATTTCACCAATTAGTAATGACTGCTTATGTTAATTTCTGTCATCACTAGGAATGATTTTCTGTAACTATAGGTTTCAATAATGGTCTTTCTCGATTTTCGTCTTTCTCGCTACTTGTAACAATTCTCGGATAATCCTCACTTCTCCTCCTTCTTATCCCTTTCAGGTACGTTTTGGGATTACTCTAGAAGCTAATATTATATCTATAGTGAGATTGCCTATTTCTTCTAAAATCAGAGTCCACACCAGGCACCAAAAGTTGGAAATTTTTGAGTGGCTTGAACATCACAACCTCAAACACAATTTGCAATGACAACACCAAATAACATACTCCTATCATTGTCATGGTAATAGGGAAAGTATTCACATCTCAGCCAATTAAACATAAGCACCACAATTTAACACAAGTTGGTAGCATGGTCCATTGATTTTTACGCTTGAACTTGAATCCGTTACTTATTAATCGGATTCAGGTACCAACTTGAAATAAATTTATAAATTCATTTTACCCTTCTCTTTCTCTTTTATCTACAATTTTAAACTCGCAATATGCATTTAATAAATAAGCAACTGTATAAGATAACCCAATGTCTAAATCCAATAGCAATAACTAGAAAAACTAACTTTTCAATAACCCAAGAAAAAAAAAAGATTTATAAATTGACCCATTAACAACTTTTCTATAATCAGTTTCTTTATCTCGTAAAAAAACTCTCTTGCCTTTTTCTTCTAATGAATGTGAATATTAATACATTTATGATTTGAACTGAAATAATAATAGCCAACTGGGCTCTATCAGACTCAACTCATAAAAAATGAAACTTGAAGCAATTCATAAAGAAAAAGCCTTGTTTTTGATCTTCTGAAACAAAAAATCCAAAAGTGATTAATGCAAATATTGATGATAATCTTTTCCTTTTTCCTGACGAAAATAGATTGAGACATGGAGTAAAAAAGTAAATGAACAATAAAGATTTGTAAATGCACAATCAAGTGATCGATGAAAACACAATAATAACAAAAAAAAAACAATCCAACTGAAGTGTATTCATAAATTCATACCAACTTCAGATAATTATGAGGTAAATAGCTTACCACCAAGAGTTGGCAGATGAGCTTGGGTTACCATAACTGGAATCACCTCCATAAGATGATCCACCACGGCCACCGTAACCACCTGAAGAGTAACCACCAGAGTTTCCACCCCAACTGGAGTTACCTCCCCAGTTACTACCACCACTGGAACCACCGTAACCACCACTGTTACCACCTCTTCTGAAATCTCTACTTGGGCCTCTACCACCACGAGAGCTTCCACGAGATGGACCTCTTCCTCCACCGAAAGAAGCTTCTCTGGCAATCTTGGTCAAGAAGTCTGGCATTTCTTGGTTGGATTCACTTAACAATTCGGTCATACCCTTGGCAATATTCTTGTTGTTTCTGTTAAAGAAAGCAGTAGCAATACCAACGTTACCAGCACGACCAGTACGACCAATTCTATGAACATAGTCATCAATATCACTTGGTAAATCATAGTTGACAACATGAGAAACATTTGGAATATCCAAACCTCTAGCAGCAACAGCAGTAGCAACCAAAATTGGAGCAGTACCACTCTTGAAAGCAGCCAAAGCCTTTTCTCTTTCATATTGAGATCTGTCACCATGAATGGCAGTAGCTGGGAATCCTTGATCATATAAGAAATCAGCCAAGTTATCAGCCATTCTCTTAGTTTCAGTGAAAATGATGGTCAAACCTGCATCACCTGCAGATAACAAGTCCAATAAAACAGATTTCTTTTCTTCATCTTCAACGTATAAGATCTTTTGAGTAATGTTTTCAGAAGTAGAACCAACTCTACCAACTGATAAGAAGATGTAATCCTTCAAGAAATCTCTGGCCAAAAGTTGAATATCTCTTGGGAAAGTGGCTGAAAACATCAAAGTTTGTCTGTTTTCAACATCTGGCATGTCACATTCTTGAACAATGTGTCTGATTTGAGGTTCAAAACCCATATCCAACATTCTATCAGCTTCATCTAAGACCAAGTATTTGATGTTAGCTAAAGAGACTCTACCTCTTTCTAACAAATCCTTAAGACGACCTGGGGTAGCAACCAAAAGGTCACAACCTTTATCCAAGTTTCTGATTTGAGTACCAATATCGGCACCACCATAAACCACACATGGACGAACCCAAGATCTGTAAGAGAATTTCTTAGCTTCTTCGAAAATTTGAGAAACCAATTCTCTGGTTGGGGCCATAACCAAGGCAGTTGGGTATACTTTATGAGAAGAGAAAGCACCAGTGGAAGCTGGGACTTCAGCAGGACCGTTCATGTAGGATTCAGACAACACAGGGAACAAGAAACCACCAGTCTTACCGGAACCGGTTTGAGCACAAGCCATTAAATCTCTACCACCGGCAACAATTGGAACGGAATACTTTTGAACAGGAGTTGGTTTGGTGAATCTGGATAAGGTAACGTTTTCAACCAAAAGAGGGTCCAAAGGAGGAGCAGTGAAAGAAGTGATAGGTTCTGGAACACCTTCACCAGAAGCTTCAACTGGAATATCATCATAGTTATCAAAATTGATACCACTGGATTGGAAAGAACTGTCTTCGGCGGTACCGAACAATTCCAATTCCATCTTTTCATTACGTGGAGCAGGTTCATGCTTACCATCAACCCATCTACCAACACCAGGTCTATTGGCATTTCTTCCACCAAAACCACCACGGCTTCCACCAAAACCACCACCACGACGGCCAGATCCAAAGCCGGAGTCACGGCCACCACTTCCACCGAATCCAGAACCTCCACGACGACCGTAACCGCCACCAAAGCCTGAATCACCGCCATTAGAACGACGAGATCCACCAAAAACTCCGCCAGGGTTGTTACGGAGATGAGGAGGAATGTAACCACCGGATCTTGGGGCAGGGGCACCGTTGCCCTTTTGTGGGGCGCTGCCGTTATCTTGGATAGAAAGGCTGCTTAATTGTTGAGTAAAATCAGTCATATTAAGATGTGTTGTAAAAAACAGAAACTATGGGAAATATATAGGGAAAATTTTTCGTGGGTTGCGTGGTGCGCGCACGCCGCGTTTCTTTTGTTACTGATGATAAGGTCATCCCAAAGCCTCCATACTAATAACAAAGCAGATTAAATTATTTCCGTTTGATTTTGGATGTTGGTATTGTTGCTCATACAAATTTAATGCTTTAGTTAGTCAAAAAAAAAATAATTGGTCCAAAAATTTATTTGGTCCACACATTCTAGTTGTGCATTCTCACACCAATAACATTTATGGTAACTTTAGAACCAGGGGTTCGTGAACCAATATGATTTTGAATATAATGGTAGATTTCATTCCCAATTACTCTCTCATAATTTACAATATGAACTTTGAGTAGATTAAACCTTTTTGATGAACCATTGAATGGACTGATGAGCGTATTTTTTGATAATGCGTAGATAAGAATTGAGGATGGTTTAGCGACAGTTGAAGTAATTGATTGAATCATTTCAAGTATGTTTTTTTTTTTACTTCATTAGCAATGGCATGGTACTAAGCACGACCTACAAGTACTCTTTTCACGTTTTGCAAATTTGTAATTGAATAACTAACGTAATAAATAATTCTGTCACTCCTGGCCTTATTTACTCGATTGGTGATTTTTGTCTCCCACCTGTAAGAAACTGAAATAACTTCTATCTTTCTAAATTTCACACTTTGGAACTAAACATCGTCAAATAGGAAACCACCCTATCCAGCTGTAGCTACATAAAGACAAAATATATGATATTGCATTAATATTCATTCAATTGGCGTTAACATCTATCTATCCTCATTACTCATATTACTATTGGTGTATCATCCTCGAAATTATTGGTTCCTGTTAATCAAATCGGGGTTGTTGTTTTGGAAGTCGACTCCCCACTGATCACTGAGCTGAAAGACGAACTGGTGGTCAATTCTGTAGGGGTTACTGACGGCGAGGGGCCGGTTCCGTCAATTGAAATCTTGGCTTTAGGATGAGCAAAACATGGTCTTTCATCTGGGTTGGGATAGGGTATGGGCAGAGGGCTGATATTTAGAGGTTCTAGTTCGGTTTCTCCATCTGAAGGTGTGGACGATGAGAGACTATCACTGCTGTAATTGATATCAAACTCATTTTCGTCATAGGAGTCTATATGGAGATTTTCAAGACTGACTGGATTATGTTTACGATATCTCTTTTGATTTCCTTCACTGAGCAAATGACTAAAAGGCTTTTGGGGTTCTCGAACATTCCAATTTAAGTTTCGACTCACACTATCGAAATATTCAGTTTTGGAAGAAATCACTGTGGGGAATGGAAACTGACTGGCTTGGATAGTGACATAGTCTCCTTTGCTTAATTCTGTACGGACTTTTCCATCAAACGATGCCCATGCGGTAGCTCGACTGGTCTCCGGCACCTTAACTTTTAAAAACATACCATCAGGTAATAGAATAGGTCTGAAAGAGAGGGTATGTGGACAAATGGGAGTCACACTGATAGCACTTACTCCTGGATGTACTAACGAACCTCCAGCCGATAAAGAGTATGCTGTGCTTCCTGTAGGAGTAGCTATAATAAGACCATCAGCTTGTGCCACTGTCAAGAGAGACCCATCGCCGTACAATTCCAATTGTGTTACATATGGGCTTGGACCTCTATCCACCACCAATTCGTTCAATACCTGTTGATCGCAAACCACTCTACCATCAGCCTTATGTACTCGACAAGTGAATCTCATACGTAAATAAGCTCTTACCCCAGAATCCAACAACGAGGTCATTGTTTCTCTGAAGTGTTCGAATTTGAAATTGGTCAAAAATCCCAAAGATCCCAACGCAAACGAAATCACAGGAGGAACCACTCGTTGATACAAATTGGATACATAAAGAACGGTACCATCACCACCTAAAGTAAGGACCAAATCGAATTTTTCTGGATTTTTGGAGGCTAGTTTCTTATCCCAAAACTTCAAGAATTCCCTTGCTTTTGGGTACGTTTCATTGAGTTCATTGGCATTGAATCGTTTCAGTTTGGCTAAGTGTTTATCCACATATACCGTTAAATCTTTGTGACGAGTCAAAAGCCATTCCACCACTTCTCGGGTCAAGTAAATCAATGAATTGTCTCTGGCTTTGGTAACTATCATGATTGCTTTCACATCAAGTTGGATGGTGGCCTTGGACAAATTTTTGGCCAACATCCGGACCCCATTTGCGGTCTCGGCCAACTCAGCGTGAGACTTGACCGATCGTAAGTCTTCATTACTGAGCTTCAGTAGCACTGTGGACGACACCCGGCGCTTTATCTGGTCACAAAGAAGTTTGTTGTGGATCTTGGGCTGTTCTTTGGAATATCCTGGACTGCCAGGGCTGGTGCTAAGGTGATTATGAAACTTCTTTCTTAACGAATTTGTTCTGTTGGGCCTGGGTGGGCCATTTGTATCTTTTGGCTTGACCACTGGGTCATTGGGATTTACCGCTTCGTCCTTGAGCTGTTTCGTTAGTTGACTTTTTGTCAGCAGCTTTCTGGATGGCTGGGACATGAAAGAGTAGTAGTGGTGATAATGAGCACGGGGAGAAAAATATAATGGGGAAATGGAAATTAATTGATGGGGAGATTTAAATTCTTTACTATCCAGAATTGACTAGTAGAAAAATCAGAGCAGAATTTATTTGATGGTGAACACAAACCACAGTACTCTGGACTTATAGATGGCTAGAAAAATTCGACAGTATCCCGAATTGTGTTGAGTCATTATATCATCCAATTGATGCGAATAGCCAATTGGTGCGAATGAAGTTGAAAGATGCTATTGATTTTAGTGGTCTATTTATCGGTTAATTATTCCTGGTTAACTGTAATAAGATATCAAACTTATATATAGGGGTAAAAATTTTAGGGGTTCATTAGTTCATTAGGGTCTGGGCCGTAGTATACTGGGCTCAGCTCAGGGAATTTCTACCGTTTTTTTAAACTCCACAGTACAAATTTAGTACAAATTTTTTAGTGAGTAAGATCTGTGCCAATCACCGTATGTCATTACATATGATACCGATATAATTGAGCAATATAATGACTGAATAAACACTCATCAGGGCTATAATGACTAAATAAAAATAATCATTGAACTATGTAAATACTAAAGGAAATACTTTATACTTATTTGATAAATAATTGCCAATTTCTTTGCAATCAGAGCTGGTTAAAATATCACACAGAGCTAATTCTAATGGAATTCCCTTAATACAATTCTACAGAGACCTCTCGATCATCGTTCTTAAAAATTTATCTTCAAAAAGCCTACCACCGGCCTTAAAAAGGTAATATTGTACATGAGAGTCAGCTTCTGGTTTGGTGAAATAACGATGATGAAAGAAACTAGTTTTTTGTCAGGATTTCGTCTTGCTTGGGTTGGTGACTCGTGGATCCAGTGGTAAAAAGTGATATATTTTTATCCTTACCACAACAAAGAAACATATCGCAGTTCTGGCATATATAAATGTGTCGAAATATATCATACTAAACAATATTGTATTAAAGGTTTGGTTTTAAATATTATCTATGTGTGCAAATTTCACCCAGAATAATCTTGGTGTATTCAAACTGTAAGACTGAGCTTTCAGTAATATTTAGAAAACACTTGCTTCAGTGTTGATTTGGGATATTACCCAAAATAATATTTCGGTGTTAAACTTATGGTATCTAGTCCAGTGTCTCCTGATTAGATGGCTCTTATTTGTTTTGTCCACCAACCTTATCAACACGACACTTCCAGCCTTTACCATCTAACAATGGCAACGAGGCACCCAAACACCAACCAATTTCGTTGTTGTCAATCTTGTTGGCAGTTCTCAATTCACGGTGGAATGGAATGTCATAACCGGAATGTAAAAGAGCAGTGATGAACGACAAATCGGTACACCATTGTGGCTCTTCGTTCAATTCCTTGATATGATCATCCAATAATACCTCTTTCCACAATGAGTCCCCACTACACACGGTCTTGGCCAATTCGGTCAATTCTTCCACTGTGAACGAAGATGGGAATCCTAATGGATTGGTTCTGTCATAGAAGTAGGAAAAGACGTACATATCAGAAGTCTTTCTGAAAGCTCTGGTCAATGAAGGTTGATGAACACCATTGAAAGAACATGGCTTTTCACTACATTCGGCCTCCTTGTTCAACACAGATTCAGCAAGGAATCTACATTGAGCACCTTGTGGCTCGGATGGACCCTTCATGTTGACGACGTAGATATCCTTGTTTGCAAGTTCAACCTGAACATTTTCAGCAGTAGTACCTGGAGCAATACAAGGATTAGTGATGGTGACAGAAGCCTTGGCGGTTTTAGCTTCTGCCTTGCTAGCGACCTTAGCCTTGGCCAATTCAGTGTTGGATTTCAACTTGGCTTCCAAAACCAAGCTGTTCATCTTGTTTCTACCTTGCATCAACCCGTAACCCAAGTGGGAGAATTGGTATAAGGTGTAGGTGGTATCACCAAATTGGAAGTTGTACTTGTGTTCACCTTCGACCATTTTTTCGTTGTTACCGAATTCTGGTTCGAAAACAATCTGGGTGGAGCCTCCTCCCAAATCAAATACAGCAGCAGTAGGGATTTTTTCAGAAGAACCAATGTTTCCTAATAAATAGTTGGTAGTAACCCAGGCGTATACACCTTCATCCTTACCATCCATAATAGAGATTCCTTCACCATCAACCACAGCAAATGGATAGTCGTTTTCAAGATGAGCTCTGACCTCGGCTAAAATGTTGTCAGACTTTTCTTTACCCAACAATCTGAGACCAGCAGTAGCCTTGACTGCAACAGGAGTACAACCACGCTTTTCTTTTGGCACGGTGTCTAATGCTACCTTCAATAATGGGTCCAAAGAGGCGGCTGCACCCTTGGTATCGGTATCAAACGAGGACAAGCCAGGCTTCAACATTTCGAATTTTTCATTCAACAATCTAGGAGGCGACTGACAAGTGTCAAACTCGTAGACATGGACACGAGAACCGGTGGATCCAGCGTCAATCATCACCACGTACTCATTCTTGCTACAAGTGCCTGCTGGGGCCGACTTGGGCGAAGATTCTTGGGGCTTCTTAGCAGCATCTGGTTTGGCAACAGGAGTAGATTTGGAGTTATCCAACTTGTTTGCTTCAGCATTGGACTTGTCAGCAACGATCTTGGGCTTTTCGGAGACTTTATCATCCTTAACATAAGGAGGCTCTGAACTTTGAGGAGTACTCTTTATTGGTTCAAGTTCTTTGAAGGGTACATGATCGCCCGAACTGGCAGGCTGGACTCTTTGTACATCACTAAAAGAGCTTTGGGAGAGGGCGAAGAAGGCCACAATCCCAAAGATCGCCAACACGGAGACCACCACACGAACGTTTCTAGTAGAGATCATCTAGTGAAGAGAAGAACGGAAGTTGGATAAAAATCTACGCGTAGTGCGACAATGAAACCTGCGACACGACGTGGGAGTCTCGGGACTACTATCAAAAGTAGTGGCTACAATCACTCATTATTGATTCTGTTGGTGTTGAGTATGTTGTCTAGCAGACTTGGTCATGTTTGTCTTGATTTTTCAGTCTTCTTTTTTGGTGGGTTAGACCCAAGTGGTGCTCTGTCTTCGTACTCTGTTTATTTTAGTACTCCGTTTTTAGTGAATCAATTTCGGTGCGTGTCACTAAGATGACTATAGGTCCAGCAAGGTCCACACATAGTCACTTAGTATCATGGCTATTTTGGCTATTTTGGCTTTTTTGGCTCCTTTAGCTTTTTGGCTTTTTGGCTCCTTTTGGTTCTGCTTGGGACTATTCTGTCGATTGTTTACAAGTAGATCGGCCCAGTGGCTTAGGCGGACGGGTCCCAGACATCTCAGCAAATATCTCAGCCTAAAGTCTGTCAATGTTGCGAATCATTAGGCGCAGGAACAAAACTTTTGGCATGGCAAATTGCGAAATTGTTTCACTAGTTAAGGCTGTACTATCGGTCATTTATATGGATGGAGAGGTGGCTGGTTTCCTAATCGTGAACTATCTCTATACCACCAGTCTTAGATATGGCTTTATCACCTTCCGTCAATTATCTTGTGCAAATTGCTTTTTCAATAAGGTCGATTTTGAACCATTTCTTTTGGAGCTATTTTTATCGGTTTCTTTTTTTGAAAACGACCTTCTTGGGTCACCACCGAGATCGTCGGCGTAGAAGGTCCGGCCAAAAATTAGTTGGAACGGCCTGTGATTACGAGTCATGGGTGAAGTTATGAATCAACCCTGAAAAGGATTTAGTCAGGCCAGACAATTCCAGAAATTTATCAGAAATCTCTACAGAAGATATAATGGCCTTATCAATCAATACTAGAACCAACCTCAAAGTTTTCTTTGATTATCAGACTCGTCCGTGTATTGAAAAGTACTAACCTTGAATCCCCATTTTGTGCTTAGTATATTTATCATATGTCAGTGTCAATAAGTGAGACATCATATGGTATAGCATTAAGTTGAAAAAATTCCAAAAAATAGTCATATACTAAGGACTATTATATACCAACGTTGTTATATCTAACGAATCCAATTTGCTCTACAATCATTCATTAATCGTTCTTCTCTTAAGCTTTTGTATCATTGGAACTATCTCCGCACTCAATTATTACTACCTCACTATTCATTGGTGACTGCCTTCTCATACCCCAGTCATACACCAATAACCCCATCGGGCCGTAATGACTCCCAATAAGCCACTCTTCCGTGTCAAACCCCAGAATTCAATTTCCTCAATTCGGCCACCGTCCCCAAAACAGTCATTCGGTGACCCCTCATGCTCACACCAGTATACCTTCGTTCCGGCCTCACCTTATTGACAGTCCTCATTGGTTTTGTGCTCGCCCGAGTCTAAGATCATCATCATCAATATATAACCCACCAAGTTTCTCTCTACATCCCCATGATACCGTCACAGTCCGAGTCCACCCGACGGTCGTCGCAATTCCCCCTAAACATCGAATCACCTATGCTAGACTCTCGTCTTGGGATCAGAAATGGCGTGGCCATGGCCGTACGAACTTATCAACTCGAAGTTCCTTCGCCTGAATACGGAAAGAATGAGGACAATAGTTCGATATCAGACGTATCAGAACACGAATTGGATATTTTTAGCTTGATCTCCAGTCGTGCAACAACCCCCGAACTTGAACTTAAACCTAGTCTTAAACTGTCACCTCACACGACGGATATGGGTATATCCGTGTCCCATGCCAGAATTAGTTCTATAGTTAAACATATTTGTCCTACATCCGATCCATTCTTTCGAGAGATTCAAAATTATGTCATCAACGCCATACTTCAACAATTCACCACCTCCAATATTCATGAAATTAATAGTAAGATATTGAACAAAAATTACCGAGCCACCTTGGAAGAACAAATCGATGCTCTTGTTAAAGATAAATATTTGGATCTCCGTATAGATGAATTTATGGATGCCACAGTTTCCACTTTGGTAGGAAATTTTAGCCGTCCAGAGAGTACTCAAACCACCGAAGACCCTAAATTGTACCACTTATACAAGCAAATTTGGAAACTTGAGCCGGGAGAATTCCGCTACTTTGATAAGGATGATTTCGAACCTGAGAAATACTCAGATCAGGGGGTTTACTTAGACCTGTACTTCGACATTGGTTTGGAAATGAACCTTCAAAAATTGAAGGTCTACTTCTATCGAGACCCCAATGTTTCTGATGATGAAATTGACAACTCCAGCTTGCTAGAATCCGTTCTGCCGGATACACAAAGTATCATAATCGACGAGCACAACGATCCTGTGCGGAAATCCGTACGGTTTGAAGACCATTTGGCGGTCTTGGAAATTAACAACGCAGAACCAGCGGTGTTTGTCCATTGTGATGCACTTCAACTACACATTCCTCAACAAATACGATAACCTTCTCTTTAACGAATAAATGACAATTTGCACCCATTTGGTGTGCGTAAAAATCCCCATTTAAAAAGATTTTTTTTTCCCTATCAAAACCACCCATTTTTAAAGAATAGCAATCAGCTTGACCATCTAATATTAGTTCTTCTTGTAGTTTCGCTTGACATATGCCAAGGCATTCCAGTTTGTAAGTCCATCAGGCGAGATCACGTGACGCACGTAGTAAAATTCAAGTGTGACGTCTCTAGTTAACAATAATACCATCCGTCAACATCTGACTTTGAGTCGTTATACTCTGCCTCCGTGGTTGCACACTCCAGCAGTTGCCCACGCATATCACCTCCATACTTCTCGGGTCTAAAAAAATCTGTATATTCCACCACCGACCCCTCATACGCCGTCTTTACCAAAGCTGAAACATAAGTTTATTGTCGGTTGATGTCACAACAAAGATCGGATCCTCCCAAAAAGAAGAAAAGAACGTTGGGGACGTTTCTGTGTCCCCATTGTGACAAAGTATTCACCCGTTCTGATCATCTAGCAAGACATAATCTAAACCACGAACCCAAGGAAGTATTTGAGTGTGACTATGTTATTCTGGAATATGGAGGGACTAAAAGAGTCTGTGGCAAGACTTTTGTTAGAAAAGACTTAAGAGAAAGACATATCAAGAGACACATGGAATTACTGGAAGTCAAGAAACCGCTTAAGGATAAGTCTCGAAGAAAATCGTCCGAATCTCTTTCCAGTGTGGGAGAAAAATCTCCTGGAGCTGGTAATGGGATTCTGATTCCTAATTTGATTCATGAAAGCGAGATACCGAAAGGTGTAAAGCCCGAAACGAATGATATATCTCACCCTCCACAACCACAACCACCACCACAATCACAACCAGTACCACAATCAGTACCACAACCCATACCACCACATCCGCATGTCCCTCAATTTCAACAAGTACCAGTTACATACCAAGGTACACCACTCCAAGCACAAATGTATCAAAATCAGCTACACATACATGGCCGTCCCATGACTTTTCAGTCACCCATGGCTAATAATAATTCGCTAATGACCCAGCCTATCAATTCACCTACCAATCCCCAGAATTTCAATATGAATTCTATGAACAACTCGCCAATAACTAACACCACTCCACAGATTAATCCTTTCATGTATCCCCGAAATCCTAATACTACTACTAATAATAATAATAATCCTCAAGGCTTCCCTTATCCCAATCCGAATAACCCACATATTATGAATGCACAGTTCGACTATAGAGGGGTAGACCTAGGCAATGTATTACCTCAAAGTCAGAATGATATATTATCTTGGCTCTTCACCGAGTCTCCACCTAACAATATGCTTCCAGTAACTGAAAGTATCGAAACTAAAAATGGAGAAAACCCAAGTCTACGCAATAATGTAGATTTATCCTCAAATCAATTTATACCTTCTCCATATGGTAGCTCTCAATTGACTCCCAATAACGACGTTCAGGGAACACCTCAACCGTTTAAACAAGATCAACTACAACCACAGCAATTGCCTCAAGGATTAACACCAGTTTATGACTTTAATAATGGCTCGTTGGGTTACGAACTTCAAGACGTCAATATTTTTCTGAATGAGAACAACCCGCTTGATGAAGTGTTTACACGGAATAATCTAAAGAATGATGGAAATGCAGGGCTAGACAATTCAGGAGTTAATACCCCAGCTGGCACCTATTTCATGTCCACAAATTCATCTACCTCTCCAACAGACTCCAATATTTCGAGAAAAGCATCCATAACTTTCAGTCCAAATCCAAACCCAGATTCAAACTTTGAATCGTTGGAAACTAAACTAATTGGCCATAGGCTCAAACAAAATATTGCTAAAAACAAACATATCTTCGTTGATAGTTTGATTTTTGACCTGTTTGCAAAGGTCCTTCCAAGTCTCTCGAGGTCTAAGGTATGTGAAATATTCAACCAGAATGAGATTGAACAAAATTACACGATCGAAGACAGGCTTTCATATTACTTATCAGTTTATTGGTTAGTATTTCACACGCAATTCACGTTTTTGCATAAACCATCATTCGATACCAAAAGTGCTCCCCCTTTACTATTGCTAGCTATGATATTGATTGGTTGTCACTACAGTTCGCCAGCCCAAAGTGAAGTGTTGGCAAAAGCAGGTAAGAAATCACCTGAGTTTAAATTCAGCATGTTATTAGCAGTTCCTCTCAGATACAGCATATTTGAGCATGAAGATTTCCAATCTCCAGTAAAGCTTTGGGTACTTCAGAGTTTGGTACTTCTTGAATGGAGTGAAAAGAACTTCTTGCTGCGGAGAATGCACGAAAGAGCACATGTTCATCATGGGACAACGGTACAACTCTTACGAAGGTCGCCATTATTGGGAGGTAATCCCACCACTTCTAATAAGAAGGCTAATTCTGCTTCTGGCTCAACAACCCTGGGAGGAGAAGACGAGTCTGATACTGTTACTAAAGAGTTGGAAGCGTCAGTGGATACTTCTGATTACGATTTATTTGTCAAATGGGTGGAGGCAGAATCTATGAAAAGAATCACGTTTATGACCTTTTATATTGATACAATCGATTATATCAAATTCCGTCATAGTCCCTTAATCACCATATATCAAATGCAATTATTGAGTCTTCCAAGTGACGATGACCAATTATGGGAAGCTAATGATGTGAATGGTTCTTTCCGGAAAATTGTTAAGAGACAGAAAAAATTACAGGGGCAGTATGAAAATCGTAAAAAATCTCCTAAAATCAAGCACGGGACTACTTTCTTGAATGTGTTGAAAAGATTGCTTAAGTCGTCTCACACCTACGAATTTGATGACTCGTATAAACTCTCATCGTTCACCAGAAAAATCTTATTAGCAGGATTGGTTTCTATAATGCATCATCTACAACAATCTGATGATCAAAATACCTCGAATTTGTTAACTTCCAATGGAATTTCTAATGGTCAAAGAAGTAAAATCTGGAAAGAAATCTTGTCCAAGGCATTCGATAATTGGAACACCGAAATTTTTCAATCTTACTCCCCACAGAGTCTTTCTCCCAACAATATCTCCATCTTCAATAATATCAACACAGCACAGGTGCCTATTCCAATGTATCATCTTTCACAAGTAATTGGGATGTCAGATTTTAATAATTATGATGTGGCAATTTTCGGAGGTTCTCCTGCTAATCAGAGTGTGGAAGCTACCATAAAGGATCAATTTATTGTCCAAAGAAAACTCGCCAATATTTGGTTGAAAGGGTCTAACCCCAATAAAAAGACTGTGAATGAATTAATAAATTTCAAAAGTATCATTCATTGTTACATGCTATTATGGCAATTGATGCTTAAACCATTGGAAGATGTTGAGAGCAACGTTCAATATTTGGAATGGGATGTCAGTCATGACTATTTCGATAGTATGTATGCTGTGAGCATGTGTACGTTGGTATTGTGGTGCTACTCCTATTTAACTTGTGGACTTGAGAGCAACCGATTTGGAGAAGTCAAAGAGGCCGAATTGAATTCCAAATCTTATGAAGCTTTGGTACAATTAAGTGCTGAAGGAGGTTATCAATACCTTGCAAGAGTTAGACAAGAATTCTTGACCAGCTTGAGAAAGGATAATTTGCATAAAGTATGTAATATCCATCCTTTCAAGCCCAAACAAGATCGGAGATTCTCACCTCACGATGTTTTATCCAAATACTGTGATTTATTGCCTCATATTACTCATAAGCAAAATATTAGTGGGTTGTGCTTCTTAGTGGGTACCAAGCTTTTGGCCAGTCAGTGGGAAGTTATTCGAGAGAATGCCAAGTTGATTTTGAACTGTGGATATAGGTCGATTGGAAAGAAGGAAGCAACATGTCAAGATTTATTTGGAGAATTTGAAAATTGATTTAATTCAAAATAAAAAAAAAAATTCGCTATTGATCCCGAAAATGTTAACAGAAATTAGAATAGTATACTTAAACAAATTAATGGTTTAATGATTGATGACTTGCAATTGTAACTATCTTTGTATAATAATAATAAAATTTAATCATCTTCAGATTCGTACAAAGTATTATGCTGACTTGTTTATTTATTGTAGTTTACATATATGAATGGATTACGAATTGAAAATAAAAGTAAACCGTACTCACCATAATTGAAATCCAGTACCTCCGTTGTGGTTGTTGATGTTGATGTCATTTATACCAACAATACCGCATTCACACATCCATCTCTATCAGGTTCGTTAGTGATTTGGGCATACTTACCCCACACAACCTTACCACCAGCAGTCACCAATCCTAACTCCGACACGTTAACTTCTATGATGGTACCCTTGGTTAAAACACCAAGTTGGGTGTACATTGGAGATTGTGGGTTCTTCTTGACTCCCAAGATAGGTAAAAACACAGTGACCTTCAACTCAGGATGGGTCACGTTAGCCTTTTTCTGTCTCAAGGCAGCAGGTCTAATGATTCTTTCCATCTTTACTGGTTTACGAGTGAAACCTTCACCAACAAAAGTATGCTTGGTGATCATTCTCTTCCAGGCCTTGGTTCTAGACTTACCTGACTTGATGACCTTAAACATCTCTTCTTCAGAAATACCTCTGACCTTAGGCAAAGGTACCGAAAACTTATCAGCTTTTTCCAATCTCTTTTGTTTAATAGATGATGATATAGCTTTGGCGGTGTTGTTGGTCTCACGATCCAAAAGATAGGTAGGCAAGGCCTCACCGTCGTCAGCCTTAGGGGTGGAGGGTCCCTTGACCTTGGACTCTTGATGGGCCTTGATCTTCTTCTTCATAGCCACCTTTTCACTATATCTCTTCTTAGCAAATTGCTTAGCTCTCCAACCAGTCAATTTTTGAGCATCCTTGGCCACTCTATGACCTTCTCTGGCCTCCCTCTTTCTCTTTCTCTCCTCATGGTCTAACCTTCTACCATGCTGCTTGATGTGCTGTTCAATATATTCGTTTTGAGGCATTGGGGGGTAGTTGATTTGGTGTAGGGCATCGCATCGAAATGAAAAGATAGTTGGTGGTGTGTGCAGGAGCTCACAATATCAATGGTGGGCTAAGACGGAGGTCAATATACAGGGATGGAGTAAATTACTAGATGGGATCCGTGTTTATAATTTACACCTGAAGTTGTGTTTATGGTTATCTACTCAACCGATAATGGATGGTACTTTTTTTCAGATTTCAATAGTGTAATTTACGATCTTTAAGAGCAATATCCATACTTAAAGCACAGAACATACTTAAAGCACAGAATTTGATTCAACAAAATTGATTGTATTTAAAATGGACACTTATCCTTAACTAACCTCCAGTGATAGCCTTTTCGTTTCAATACTCTATTTATCTCTTCCATTCTATAATATTTTCCCCAAATTAGTCCTAACCCGGGTCGTGCTCTCACCGCACATATACCTAAATTTTAGTGATGAGATGACCTCAATATCCATAATGTCAACCGTGGATGAAATATTGTCTGGAATCATCACTTCCGTGAGTTCCACCAAGGAAGGAATTGACGGACTCAAGTCCAATGTTGAGAATGAAGAATATCCTCAAATAATCCAATCACTTCTCTCCAAGATTGGGGACGATAAACTCGAAGGAGTTTCATTATTAGCATTAAAGAATAACTCGTTAGTATCATACTTGAACAACATAGTGTTGGTTATTTTGAGCCACTTGGAACGTCTTGAAGGTGAAGATATCGAATCAGAGAGGCTCGAGGCCATTCAAAGATCAATAGTTCAAAGAGTCACCTTGGAAAAGGGTGTCAAGCCGTTAGAAAAGAAGTTGAACTACCAGCTCGATAAGATGGTTCGTGCATACAACAGAATGGAAGCTGACGAAGAGAAAGCCGAAGAAAGGTTGAATAAACAAGGAGATGAAAGTGACCAGGATGATGAGGATGAAGATGACGATGATTCTGACTCCGATGAAGACAACTTATCATACAAGCCAGATGCTGCAGCCCTTGCCAAATTAAGCAAACCCAGCGAAGACCGTAAGAAGAGCTCATCTAGTGAAAAATATAAGCCTCCCAAGATTTCTGCCGTGGCTCCTCCTACATCTATAAAGGAAGATGGAAAGGACAAGGGAAGAAACAGAAAGTTACAGAGTATGGAAGAATATTTGAGAGAGCAATCAGATATGCCCACCACCGAAGCATCGATTGGTTCTACTATTGTTGATCATGGTAGAGGAGGTGTTAAGACTGCTCACGATAGAAGAAAAGAGAAGGAAATTCAAGATTATGAAGAAAGCAATTTCATCAGATTGTCCACCAACCAAGTTAAGAAGTCATTCAAGGATAAACAGAGAGATTTGGAGAACCAGTTTGGTGGAGAAGATTGGTCGATGTTTAATCCTAATAATAACAGAGAGGTGAGTGGTGGAACTTCCAGAAAGAGAAAGCCTACTAGTGTGTGGGATAGAGTGAAGAAGAGAAGATAAGGGTTCTCTATTGGTGAAAATATGTCAAGGTCAACCAAGTTTCGATGACGGTGTTAATTCTGTGATAGAATAGAGGATCAAGCTAGGAAAATATAAAGCATAATGGGTAACTGTAGAACAATTGGACGGAACCTCACCAGATCACCAGATCCCGAACATGAGTATACTCAATTTCATTTCCATCTTGAGGAACTTGATCAGTTTCTTGTTTGAATTTTTAATGTAAAAGGTTGAACTAAACGAGGGGTAACAGAAGGTGAAGTATTTAAATAAGGAGCGTAACTTGAAAGAATGGCATTAGATAAACTAATGAAGAAGATTATTAGCAATCTCTTTTTTTGATAATCAAATAAGAAGTAAACTTTCAGTATTTTTGGGGCTGTGGAAATTTTTTGTGGGATGGAACTTTTCACTAATACTTTAAACTGGAAGATAAACCGAATTGAGTATAGTGTAGGTTCCAGTTCTGAGAGTGTGATGAATTAAGTAGCGTAGTGTGTACCGCAGTCATATATATTAACATACTTTACCTGGTTCACCACTTCAAGCCATTTCAATAATTCAGAATATGATTTTTTCAATTATGTAAAAATATCAAAATTTCACTTAATGCGGAAGCACACCAACACAAATAATCAGAAATAAATAGTCTTACCTCGAGACAAAGATTCATTTGAACGAATATTAATACATACCTTACTCAAAAGGTAGCTAGTATAACACATTAGGGCCCAAAACACATTACGAAAGGATATCAAGGTGCTTTTCAATGGTTTTATGATTTTAGTAATATATATCATATTAGCTAAAAAAGTTGAGGTTACATATTGAAAGCATATTAAAAGATATATGAAGGGTAATAAACGTTCAACGACTAGTTAGTGAGTAATATAACAATATCTAACCACGAGCGCCTTACATCCATATATAAATATATGGATGATGAGATAGTCTAACTAACTTGGTAACAAGTTATAAATATATATAAACAATATATAAAATGATAAGTAAAATAAGTCATCTGAGGAGGTTTCTCAGTTTCAAACCCTACCCTAGTTTTATATTATTATATTTATGTGATGAAGTTTTTACACCAGCTACGACTATTAAAGTTATTGGTTTACAATGATATTGAAAATACGAATATTCTGATTTTGTATCAGAAACAGGTGAAACTGTTGAATTTGAGTCATATATTGTACCTGAAGACATGTTAGAAGAAGGTCAATTAAGATTATTAGATACTGATACTTCTATAGTTGTACCTGTAGATACTCATATTAGATTCATAGTAACAGCTAATGATGTTATACATTGTTTTGCTTTACCTTCTTTAGGTATTAAAGTTGATGCTACACCTGGTCGTTTAAACCAAGTTAGTGCTTTAATACAAAGAACTGGTGTAAATACAAAGATTTTTTGCTTTACATTATTTATTACCATTTATATTAGCTGCATTAGTAATAATGCACTTAATGGCATTACATGTACATGGATCATCTAACCCTGTTGGTATTACAGGTAATTTAGATAGAATATCTATGCATCCTTATTTTATATTTAAAGATTTAATAACTATATTTGTATTTATTTTATTCTTTAGTTTATTTGTATTCTTCTCACCTAATACATTAGGTCATCCTGATAATTATATACCAGGTAACCCTATGGTTACACCTCCTTCTATTGTACCTGAGTGATATTTATTACCATTCTATGCTATATTAAGATCAATACCTGATAAATTAGGTGGAGTTATAGGGCCTAAGTATCGACCAAATAGGTTGCCAGCAGAACTAATTTGTACCACTAATCATTGCGCGACAATCCAAAACTTAAAGATCAACAGCTTATCCAACCACAAAATCATGGACTGGCACAAAGAGGTCTGTCGTGGTACCTTTCCATCATTTGACCTCCCGCTATAATACCATACCATTATATCCCATCCTTCACTACATTTAGGACAGTAAGCATGAGGCCGGTGCGAAACAACCATTTAGGTCTAAACGCAAATTAACGAGTTTCAACTCACTCGGAGCCAGTACCGGAGCCAGTACTCAGCGCCAGAACTCCCGCACTCATCTCGCAGCTCCTGGGGAAGCTCGATCCACCAGTAATAATTTACTGAGTGTCGGACCCTGGCCAATAGCATTACACAAACCACAGTAACGGCTGGAACGTGCCGAAAATCGCGGCATTGGCTCTTTAAAGCCGACATCACAATAGTGGCCATCACCTCGAGAAACAGCAAGAAGTGAGTAACAACTCCCCTACGACCACACTGGTCCTCCCGTCCACCAAACACCCCAAATACCACCAGACGTGGGACGTCTCACTAAAAATAGCCGCAGGGTGGCAAAGTAATGGTACCATAGTGGTCGCCAGTAGTAGCCAGGCGGGAGGCCGGTGGATCGCACTGTGGCGGGTATTTGAAGCCGACCGCCACAATGGGCTGTGGCCGCTGATAAGACACCTCTGGCCCCAGCGAGATTATCGCGATCGGTAAATTAGTGAAGGAAAGTTGGATCAGAGTGCTTGTCCCGCTATTCTCGTCACAACAGGTATGATCCGGGAACCAGTACACCATTGTTAGACGGTTCCAATGTCAGACGGTTCCAATGTCAGACGGTTTTTTTTTAGCCGGTTACAGCCCCTCGTCCAGATCCTCGGGTGGCCCCTCACTGATGGGCTTCGAAAGTGAAGCAAGCCATTCGATTGCCGAACCCGGAATAGGTCAATCGAGTAGTATAGTAGATGAACAGTATAGTTGTTTAATCTGTTCAAGAGTTTGATGGTTCATGTGTGATCATGGTGGTTGTAGTGTTCCCAAGGATGGTTCTAGAATTCTTTAGTTTATAATCACACTCGCATTTATCAGCAGAGAATTGTCTATATGCGAAAATTTCACGATATAAAAGGGCGACAGATTTCCAAGTTATCCTCATACCTCATCAAAAAAATTTACAATGGTTGCCCAAATCCAAAAGCCAGCTCCATCTTTCAAGAAAACCGCCGTCGTTGATGGTGTGTTTGAAGAAGTTTCTTTAGAACAATTCAAAGGCCAATGGGTTGTCTTAGCTTTCATTCCTTTGGCTTTCACTTTCGTTTGCCCAACTGAAATCATTGCTTACTCTGAAGCTGTTAAGAAGTTTGCTGAAAAGGACGCCAAGGTCTTGTTTGCTTCTACTGACTCTGAATACTCCTTATTGGCTTGGACCAATGTCGCCAGAAAGGATGGTGGTTTAGGTCCTGTCGATATCCCATTGTTGGCTGATACTAACCACTCTTTATCTAGAGATTACGGTGTTTTGTTAGAAGATGAAGGTATTGCTCTCAGAGGTATCTTCTTGATTGATCCAAAGGGTGTTTTGAGACAAATCACCATCAATGACTTGCCAGTCGGTAGATCCGTTGAAGAGTCCTTGAGATTGCTCGATGCCTTCCAATTCACTGAAAAGTACGGTGAAGTCTGCCCTGCCAACTGGCAACCAGGTTCTGAAACCATCAAGCCAACCGTTGGTGACTCCAAGGAATACTTCGGTAAAGTCAACAAATAAGTTATAGAGCCTGCTGGCAGTAAGTAGAATCAATAGATAATGGATTAGATGAACTACAAAAAATTATAGTAGAGAGCAAGCCTGAAATTTTGGACTGCTATTAATTACCTGTTAGTCAATGGACAATATCATATGCTCAGCCTTGGAATTTAGGATTGTACAACCACAGCACGAATTACCACACATTGTTTGATAGCCACAAATGAACAGTTGTATTAAACTTATTAAACTTTTCAGGGTGAAAATTGTGCAATTACACTCGCTTCAAGCCATACTATTTATCTAACAATAAAGTAGGGATGGTGTTGGTGACGTATACAGATCAATTCGATTATTAATATTAATCACTTGTGATAACCGTACTTTTATGCTCGCTATATACATGACTGGACCGAGGTTCATAAATAATTCCTCCTACTAGTCAATTCCACTTTATGTCTATTGAACCTCGGAATACTCAATTAACATGTCTTTATCTTGTTGTAGAAGTGTTATTGGAGTGTATTAAAATGGGCCTGCTAATGCTCTCAAATTTACCTCGATAATTTGATAACTTTAAACCCTAGTGTATTCAATACTCTCTTATCTTCTTCCTAGTTTGCACGACGACATAACTGTAATATTTCCTGTCCCATCAAGCACTGGTCTTAGCATAGTCCTTCCATACATCGTTTGTTATCAGCCTATATCAAGAGATTTCGAAACTCAGGGTTCAACCAATGTATTTTTTCTAGCGATTATATTCATACTCACAAACTCTATCCCACCAGCTCTGTATTCCAATTGTAATGCCTGAGGTTTTCTTCTACAAGCACATAGTAACGTCTCAAGTCTTCTTCAAGTCCAAATACTCGTATGCCTTAGTCAATCTCCGCCCACTTGTTCCTGGCCATGTGTTGGTGGTGCCACTCCGTACAGAAGTCCGCAAATTGTACGATTTGAGTTTGGAGGAGCTGGTAGACTACATGAAGACGCTTCAGCTTGTCCAAGAACTCATATACAAGGTGTACAAGGCGGATGCGCTTAATATCGCTATCCAGGATGGTCCAGAGGCTGGTCAATCGATTCCTCACTTGCACACACACATTATTCCCAGATACGCCAAAGACGGCAAGGGAGATGGCATTTATAGACAATTGGAAAGACAGGACTACGCCGAGTTTTATGTGGATTTCGAGAGAAGGAAGAATGCTTTTAGAAAGTCTTTGGATGAGAAAAGTGAATTGAGCAAGAAAGATTCTGACCGTGTTGACAGAACCGCTGAGGAAATGAAAAGGGAGGCAGAGTGGTTGAGAGAGGAAATGTTGGCCGTGGGTTGTCACTGATTCAGTTAGTGTTCTTATGGATTAGAATGAGCCGAAAGTTTCGAGCAGATTACGCTTTATAGAAATAAAAGTAGAATTAGTACCATTTTTCTCGAACAACTCTGATTGTTGGATAACAAACAGAATACGTGGAGTTGATATTCATGGAGCTTCAATCCTCTGTACAATTCAAGGTGTAGCAAATTCACTTATATTCTAAATTGATGAATATACATTTGTCTAATTTAGGGAGTTAGTTAGAACAATTTTGACAATGAATTCTTCAACTGCCCAAACACAAATAATCTGGATGATTCAAAATCTCTAGACTGTATTACCAAAAATCCTTACCAATCCCATCCTTAATTAATTATAAATACTATAGATCTACATCTAAGTCTCATTATAAAATGGAGATTTATGTGCATGCCATCAAAGCTTCTGCGCCAAAGTTAAATCTCAAACATGTCTGACAACCTCGACGAGATCCAATGGAAGTCGCCAGAATTCATCCAGGAAAGAGGTCTACACACCGCCAATGTTCTTGAGTACTTTGCACTTTCACCCTTCTACGACAGAACCTCCAATAATCAAGTTCTCATGATGCAATTCCAGTTCCAACAGATTCAAATTCCAGTGGGAATGACCTTTCACCAATATTTCCAGAACAGGCTTCTGGAGTTAACCGGGGTAGAATTTGTGATAGCGTATGTTCGAGAACCCGACTTTTGGATTGTCCGTAAGCAGCGCCGTTTGGATGCTCATAATACAGTCACCATACAAGACTACTACATTATAGGAGCCAATGTTTATCAGGCTCCTAAGATTTATGACGCATTATCATCCCGGTTACTATCCAGTGTGTTGCTGCTCAAAAACTCCATCGATTTGTTGAATAATATGACTAAATACCAGATACTGGATGGGGGTCATTCATATAATAATGCTACTCCTGTAGGAGCCACTCCATCCACATCACAATCAAAACCACCGGTGAGCGCCACTCCAGGGTTACAGACTCCTCAGACAGTAGGAGGAAGTACAGGTACCGTAGGGTCTGCCACTAACCAGATGAGTTCCAACGAGGGCATAGAAATTACTAGCACAGCATTCAATAATTTGTTGAATAACGTGGTACAGGCACCAAAGAGTAACGGGACCCCAGCGGACGACGTACAAAGCATCTATTTAGATGATATCCCGCTATATGGTAAGGGAAGTACAGTGGAAATGTTAGGCTTAACTGGTAGTCGAACCAAGTAACAGAATTTACCGTACAAAAAAATAATCTAGATCTACAATTGATAGAGATCACCCCAAATGGTTTTTAAAGACCCAAGATCAGCCTCGTTTCGTTCTGACATATTAGACCATAAAGATACAAAATCAGACTCGTTTCGTTCTGACATATTAGACCATAAAAATACAAAATCGACTAGATGGCACAGATAAAAGGTCTAGTCTTTATAGAGAGATGTGTATCTATATTTAAGCAACCAATTTCAAGCTGTGGCCAATACAAATTAGCTATCAAGACAACAGTCTATATTGGGCCCACATTCATAGCTTACTCAAATAGAGGTAGTAGTATGTAATATATAAAATAGGTTCAAATAGTAGGATATTGCGACGTATTTGAACAGTATCAAGTGTCAACAGATTTGCTAGATTGGTCCTTATATCAAGTATCTTGAAACATTCATTTTCTTCTCGATGCAGTCTAAGCTATATAAAAGGCTGACAATACTCCCAATTAGTTCTTTCTCAAAACCATAACAATATAACTGGCGTATTTTGAAATTAATAGTCGTTTAACAGTGCTAATTTTATTAACAGTTCAATACTACTTTACGATAGCTGTGAGCCATAGATAACTGTGAGCCATTGATCTTAACCACAGCAAAGATTTAAGTGAACTCCTCGATATATTAACGTTACTACTCTCTGTACAATTGCTGGAACAGCAGTTAGAGTTCATCCTTTGGAATTTCAGCTTCAGCTTCAGCATCAGTCTTAGCTTCGGCAGCTTCAACTTCGATTTCACCAGCTTCAGCAATCTTGATGGTCTTAACAGGACGGTCACCACCAGAAGTCTTGACGTTTTCAATGTAGTCAACCACCTCGAAACCATCAATAACTTCACCAAAGACGACATGTAAGTTGTTCAACCATGAGGTAACGACAGTGGTGATAAAGAATTGGGAACCATTGGTGTTTCTTCCAGCATTGGCCATGGAGAGTCTGTATGGTCTGTCATGCTTTAAGATAAAGTTTTCATCATCAAACTTACCACCATAGATCGACTTACCACCGTACCCTTGACCGGTTTCGTAATCACCACCTTGAAGCATGAAACGAGGAATGACTCTATGGAAGATAGAATCAGTGTAACGGAACTTAGGGTCGGTGGAAATGGCAAGTTGTCTGAAGTTTTCAACAGTCTTTGGAACTACAGTACCAAATAACCCAATGGTGATTCTACCAATAGGCTTATCATCTTCAGTAATATCGAAGTAAACTTTGTGAGTGATAGGAGGATTTTCCGCTAATTCTGCAGCAACAGATTCCTTCACGAAGAAGAGGAAGATGGACGCAAGGACAGCGAGAATTGAGATATACTTCATCATTGGTGAGAATGAACAGCGAGTCGATAGCTTTATATACGGGCGTGCGATGGTCAAGTTCGGTATAGATAATCATCCACACTTATACAGAATATTAATTGAAAGACGATGACATCATATGGATCTAAGCGATGAGTGTAGGTTTTCTTTTTGCTTATTGAATTGTTTTTATAACAGCCGAAACCGACATATTGTCAATATACAAGTCATAGAGTTTCGTCTAGCTCAAGCCATATTCTCATTAATTTATAAGTATTAAATGGAGTGGCCACACCTGTTTCGTCCAGAGCAGTCTAATTGAAACAGTGTCATATATTTACTGCTGAGATACTTCCACACTTTTGTAAGCACAAGCGTATTTTCCTGTAGTGATATTAGATACTTTCATTAGACCGTTGAAATCGGATATATTTTTTGATCCCAAACAGATGCTTCAATGATATTTAATGAGGAGTTCGAGACTTTGATTCGAGCCTCAAGCATGCGGTGTATAGATGCCAAAGATGGAATACAGATGTGTATAATTCTTCACCCGAATTGGTATTATTGATACCATCTTTATGATGATAATTTTTTTACACAACTCTGGCCACATTTTCATTTCTCTTTATTTCCCGAGCCAAATATGCCTTGACTCGTATTTTCATCAATTGGTCCTCTACCAAATCATTAGTGGTGATCTTATTTGTACATCCATTGATGGGACAGTTGTTGTTGGTGGCCAAATGGGCCATTATCGATTCTTTTTCGAAAGTATGCTGACACCTCTTCGCAATAACTGGTGATGTAAAATAGTTCAATGAGATTGGATCTTTCAACGAAATCTTACCTCCTGAAACATTTAATTCTTCATCCTCTTCATCATCAGGAATAGGTTCCTCCGGGTTTTCTATCACAAACAGAACATTTTTTAAGTTCTGGTAGTCCTTATTCCTCTTTAAAAATTGACGGAATTCAGCATCTTCATCTGTAACTTCTTGATCCATTCTGTACTGTTCGTCGAACTCGTCTCCGAAATTGAGTACGTCCTCTTTGGAGTTATAGTCTGCCAATGTGTCTAGTGAGATTGGTTCTTCATTTCTTCCAACATGCTTTATCTTTTCCTTAGTGGCTTTGACCGAATCACCATACTTGATCAACTGAAACTGGCTTCGAAGTAGACGTTCTAGATTGGACAAATTGGAGTTCATAACGGCACTCACCTCACTGCTTTCGGTCAACATATAATCTACGTACTTCCTGGAGTCCACAAGCATAATCTCCACGAGTTCTTGGATGTGTTTGGTGAGGGAAGGACGGAATGTGGCTGCTTTTTCGAAGTCATGTTTGAGCGAGGTGTGAAGTGGGAAGTAATTAGGAATCTCCATGGAGGCAATAGGGCAATTAATTATTGTGTGAAATATTCGCTAAAGATAATGATGAGTGTATATAACTTAAAAGTAGTATAACGCGCCTGGATCAGATAGGGAACTGAATTATTTTAAACTTATACTGCTGAGAGAGATGTAAGCGATTTCCGTATCAACAGTCGGATTTGAACTATCAGATAATTGCTTAGATTAGTGTAGCAATTCTTCTGATGGTCGTTTCGCTTCATCAGTAATGTTGCCCCAAATTATTTACTCTACTTTTTAGTTTTATAGGTTTTCCTTGTCTCTATATATGATCGTTTCTCATTAGTTACGCCTCTGATTCATCATCCGCACCATTCACAGAATCATCGGGATTAGGATCGTTGGACGTTTGTGTCGAAGTATGGGTGTTACTAGTGGTAGTGCTTGAATTACTAGGCACACACCAGTTCCTATGACAATGCCATGCTTTCATTTGACATTCTCTCGAGCAATATTTGGTCCGCTTGCATCTACGACACTTCAGAAATTCTCGTTGATACCTTTCCCACTTACCACATTCGAGATTACCACATTGCCTTACGCTTCCTCTAACTTCGTTTCGGCGACAAGAATTCCTCATTATAACCCCTGACCAATAGTACATATCTGTACCAGTTAAAAAGGTGAACTTTTCAACAATAGGAAATAAATTTACCTTCTTGTATTCAATCAATGAATCATCTTGGTCTTCATTTTTCTCATCGATATCAAATCCTGAATAACTATCATAATTCCATTTCTTAGTTAAAAAGTCTTTTTTCTCTTTTCGCTTCAGCATGATGGTTTGTACGAGTTTCTTACTTTCTGCCTCAATATACTTATTCATCTTCTCGGTAATTTCAAATAATTTAATATCCCGTTCAAGATCATCAAGTATAGATTCACAATTGACGATTGATTCGTATAATTGATTGATATAATCGGATGTTGATACTTTTAGTGATTCTTGCTGAATTTCAACATCGTATAAGTTATGTGTACATTTTTCTTCATCTGGTTCATTTTTAAACTGTCCAATAGCGTCATTGGATCCTTCCTCATCAATATCTGGATCATCATCACCCTCTGCTTCATCGTCGTCTTCATCATCTTCAATTTCAGCATTCTCGGTCAAACAAGTTTGTTTGGCCTTATTATACAATTCAAATTTATCTTCATCCAACAAAAAACTATCATCATGTAGATTATTAATATCGTCTAACATTTGAGGAGAGTTTGATGCTGATGGATTGAATCGTTTCAAATATGTCGAATTTTCTTCTAACTCACCTGAACCCTCACTTTCAGTTTGTTTTGATTTTCTAGATCTAGGAGTAATTTTGGGCCTTGGCCTCATTTTTAAAGTCATGTTCTTTTTGATTCTTAATTTCATTTGTCTTTCAAGATAAATTTTCAACTGTTTATCTCTTATGCTCATATCAATTATCAAATGAGTATTTTGTAATACATCCTTCAAATATGAATACTTGGAAATATATGCTAACAATTGTAATGACCATACAATGTCATCATCCCTTGGAATAACCACCCCAGTCTCAGTAAAATTACGCACAGCGATTTTAGAATTGATCAATGCCTTGTTCGTTTCAAAGTCTTGTAAGTACAAATCTGTTAAGAAGTGTAGGTTGCTATCCATTTCGTAATCGGAATCATTGAAGAACCGGTCATCAAGAATTTCCAATTCTTTTTCTTCTTTCAATTTCTTAATGATATGAACAATCATATGTCTTCTTCGGACATCATTCATTACCGAAGTATTTCTGGCGTTATTAATCATATTCAAGTTTTGGGTTATGTAATCCATCCGGGTATTGGTGCTAGCAGAAGAATTATGCTCGTAGTTAGTGGATGAGTCGTTCTGGACATTGAAAGTGCTGAATCTAATCAATTTGAAAAGTTGATCGAGAGTTAAATTATCATAGTCGTCATTCGTTAAATTATTAGCATGGCTATTGTTGAAATAAGAAGTAAATGGGGTATTGGTGATACCAGCAGATTCTATTGCTGATGAAGAAGTGATATTCATGGACTGAGATGATTGGGGTGGGAAAGTCATTTGTTGGATCTGAGTGGGAGGTTGAGGGATTTGTGTGGGAATTGCCTGTTGAGGAGGGCTAACGAATCTATGCAAGTGATTTCCAAGCACGGGGGAGTTTTGTGGTTGCAAGTGTTCGTCAGGCTGTGCTTGATCTTGACGATGCAGGTCGGTAGGAGGTTGCGGATGCTGGTGTATATGGACATGCTGGTGATTTGCGTGGTCAGACGACTCTTCAGCAGGTTGCACTGCTTGATGCTGATTGAGTTGGGGGGTTTGGCCAGCCTGTTGCGGAGGGAGGTGCTGATCTTGATTGAGAAGGAAGGGTGTGTTTTCCTCGGTTTCTTGATTATTTGCAACGGCCTGAGCTTGAGCTGCTTGTACCGCCTGTTGGTGGAGTTGTTGGTAATGCTGTTGATAATGGTTTGTTGGGCGAGAAGTACCTTGTGGCTTTGAGTTGGCATGGATAAACGTGCGCTCATGTAAGGAGAGATAGTTATCCAAGACGGTGGCTATTATGGGCAATATACCAGCCTTGACGACTTTTTGACGAATTTTCTCGGTACCTCTCGTCCCCACCAATACCAAACATTGGAAGGCTAATGTCCATTTCCACGCGGTAAGAAGTTTCTTCTCACTATTGAATATGGTATCATTCAAGGTGAAGGTGGCATTATGGCACTCATGAAGGATCTCCACTAACCTTTCGATACCTCCATCTACACTAAGAGTCTCTCTAACTTTTGCCAGGGACGACACGAGGTAGGTCAAGTAGTTGAGGGAGTTGACCAACGGCTTGTCGGTGGTGACGTCCAAGGCTCGCCGGTCGTATAGACTTGTTGTGATGGTGACAGCGGCCTTGTTGGAGGACACGGATTTGTAGTTGGACTCTCGCATGGGGTTGGAGTATAGTTGTTGTTGTTGGTGTTGAAGGAGTTTGCCACTGCTAAAGTAATCTCGACTCGGGGATATATGCAGGAGCTTCGTCGCAGGGAAAGAAAAGTACGACAATAGTGGCATAAACGGAAATAATGGATACAACCGGAAAAATCAATCACTGCTACGTCTTGACACCTTTCCGAAGTGTAATGGAATGTTATGGTGAGGTTTAGTATAAATAGAGGACTCTCGCTCGTGATCGGCCACAACACCAATCACACTAGTAGGTTGACCAGTAAATACACTCAGGGGATGCCGTTACGATGATAGCCGTGTGCCTGCCGAGATATTCGGATATGTGTGGTTTGGGTGATATGGGATGTCACAAAAAATGGTGCCGTGCGGATGAATGTACTGACACCAGCTGCGATTAGCCTGGGGTACGTGGGAAGATTGTAGTCCTCTGGTGGTATAATTAATTTTAGCTTGTTCTCAGTAAGATGTGATTGTATCTCTCTTGATTGAAATATTTCTATGATTTGACTATGGTGGGAGGTAAATCAGTTAGCACTGATTTTCATTGAACTATACATCGGGTGAATCACTCATTGTCCAACAAGTTTGGTACGTTTGCGTTGAAATGAGTGGTTTCAAGTCCACACCTCTTCGTAGCCGTCTTACAAGGGTCATATCTTACATGTATCATATCTATAATGTCATAAGACTGTCTATATGAATCTAACGGAATCTCTTTTCCACGTTCCACACAAACTCCATACTCTGCTCCATAAACATCAACATCAAGACCGAGTGAGGTCCAATTCTAAAGAATTGTGCCCAGAACCCTTTGTACAATGCTGAGAAACCTTCGTTTTTAACTGTCTTTTTGAAACAGTCCACGGGTCCCTTGTACAAATTTCCCTTTTGGTTATACACTCTGGTCAAAATCACATCCCATGGATTCATCACCACCGCCACAGCAGCACCAGCTACAGAGGATGCAGTGAGATGGAGAAATATGGATTTTTCATCGAAAATGCCGTTATGTACAAGCCAGTTTTTGGTGGTATAATAGGTAGGTAATTGGACTGAAGACCCTGCACCAGTTCTTAAAATTGCGGCATCGACTCCTCTGTATAATCCCTTGAATCCTTCAGCCTTGAAAACACTACTCAACCCATCCCAAGTACTCTTGTAATAAGTTTGCTGACCCACATGAGCTTCCAGGGCAATCTTATTATATGATTGCATTCTGGTTTTGATAAGAAAGAGAGGGTTGGCCACAATCGAACCAATGACTCCTGATGTAGTTCCGGCTAAAACATTGATGTGGAGCTGTTGAGGCACTTTTTCACCCTCGACAAAACTGTTGGGATGTAAAAGCTTGGTAAAATAGTATCTACTTCTTTCATAGAAACCAACTCTGCAACCATTCAACCCGATTTGGTAAAGATACCCAGAAACAAGACCCTGCTGGATACCCCTGATCCCCTCTGTCCGTAAAATAAGTCCAAATGCTTGAAATGGATTACGGTATAGCACTGGTACGTCTTTTGAAGTTTTAAGAAGCTCACCTTGAAGTTGCATACGAGTCTTGATGAGCTCAATGGGATTGGTAAAAGTCACAGCTCCACAAGCTGCCATGGCACCGGCCACAATCGACCCGGCCGTGGAGACCAGCTCAGCAGCAGTTTTCCTCGTTTCTTCTGGTTTGGACATGAATAGAAGTTGACAAGATTTCGACCGTTACAGGTATATCACTTTTCACGTGACCGTTTCAAATCAGCAAGTGAATGATATGGCAGCAAAACCCTGGATTGGATAAAGTTTGGCACACGACAATTGAGCAGCACTGTATACTTTACAATTGTAATTTAGGAGATGGTACAGCCATTTACCAGAGAAACGGTATGTGCAGGACGCCGGTACCGGCCAGTTGTTAGCGGCGAGCCTACGAGAATGGCTCAAAATAATTATGGGGGCGACGTCTGAGATAGCGGCAGTACCGGCACCTGCTGCCATGACAGCTGCCACAGAATCATTTTCGGAGCTGTTAGTAAGCAATCGAGAATTATTGGCTGGTCGGTGATGAGCAGGTAGATATTGGTAGGCGCAATATGCAGGTGTGGTTTATATGGCATATATTAACACTTACCAGATTGAGTAAATTGGGTCTTATATTTGATTTTGACCAACAAGTAGAGTAGTTGGCTATATATTCAGTCTCGTGCTTGAATTTAAACGGTCTGCTCACAATTTGGCTCGATTGTTTCAGCTGATTAGAGGACGCACCCTTTTATGTTGTCATCTTATCTTATTCACGTTCCATTCCAGGAATAGCCATAAATATATCTGCTGCTCAAGGTTTATGTCTAAGTATCCACAGTATGACAATTGCAGGATAAATATGCTTGGTATTTTTTGAGAGATGGTTGTGGGTTCTTTTGAAGCAAATGATAGTGCGAATAATAGTCATAGGAGTCTCCTCATAGAACAGTTTTTATTAAAATAACCATTCATTCTACCTCTAAATATGCTAGCGGTATACGAACATCTTCAGTACATGTAGAAGTTAGTGGAAAAAAACCAGTGCTCCTTAAAATAATTTATTATCATAAAATTTGTACCCTCAATATCAAATCTACCCTGAGACACTGACAAGGATACTATTTTTGGAGACAATCCTTACCTCCATAACATTTGTGGTGTTTAGTAGCAATAGCCATATACAAATATCATACGTAGATTTTTGGTTCCGTTCTAAATTTCCCCATTAGTCATCTCATCAATCTCGCCACTAGTATCACTTATACAATAGATCTTGCATAGACATCTTCTCACCTCAAGTCACATCATATCCGTCAACCCACTTGTACCTATAGACAACATGTTGAGTCGTCGCCTCTTACCTCAAATAAGGGCCCAGGCAATTCATAGAACGCTTGCTACCACTTCGAAGTACTCGGTAGGTGATAGTCTTCATGGGTTCACCATCAATCAAGTCAAGGCCATTCCCGAGTTCTCATTGACAGCTGTCCATTTGAAGCATGGAAACACGGGCTCGGAGCATCTCCATCTTGATTCCACCAACGACTCCAACAATGTGTTTCTGATTGGTTTCAAGACAAACCCTCCTGATGCAACCGGAGTGCCTCATATCTTGGAACATACTACTTTATGTGGATCCTCCAAGTATCCAGTGAGAGATCCTTTCTTCAAGATGACCAATAGATCCTTGAGTAATTTTATGAATGCCATGACCGGCCATGACTATACCTACTATCCATTTGCTACTACCAATGCAAAGGATTTCGAAAACTTAATGGACGTCTACTTGTCATCAGTATTTCAACCCTTGTTGACTTACAATGATTTCACACAAGAAGGATGGAGACTTGAGAACTCCAAAACCGAAGATCCTGCTTCCGATCTCACATTTAAGGGTGTGGTGTATAATGAAATGAAGGGTCAGAATTCAAATTCGGCATACTACTTCTATATTCGCTTCTTGGAATCGATTTATCCTTCACTCAACAATTCGGGTGGAAACCCTGAAAGTATTGTCGATTTGAAATATCAAGATTTACTCGACTTTCATACTAGAAACTACCAACCTTCCAATTCTAAAACGTTCACTTACGGTAGCATCCCATTAGAAAATCACTTACAAAGATTAGAAGACTACTACTCCAACTTCAAACCAAGAAAAGAGCTTCCTCCATCTAACGATATCAAATTTCCTATTTTCAGCGATAATGGTTATAAATCCGATGTGTCAGTACCAGGTCCAATTGACACAATGTCTCCTAGACCAATTGATTCACAATTTAAGACTTCCATCACCTGGTATTTGGGAAACCCTCTTGAAAAAGAAAATCATTACAACGTATTCAAATGGAAAATCTTGAGTTCTTTACTCTGTGATGGTCATTCTTCTCCATTTTACCAGGAATTAATTGAAAGTGAAATAGGTGAAGACTTTACTCCAAACTCGGGTTTCGATACCACAACTGCCATGTCCTCATTTACATTAGGGGTTACTAACTGCTCCAAAGAAACCGCTAACACATTGGAAGATAAAATCATGGATATTTTCAACAAAAAGGTTCTACCAGAATTGACAAGCTCCACTTCTTCATTTGCCACTCGTGTGGAGGCTATTCTTCACCAAATTGAATTGAACTTGAAGAAACATAAACCTGACTTTGGCTTGGGTCTCTTGAATGCTATTTTGCCCAACTGGATCAACAATGTCGATCCTATCACCTTGCTTGAAGTCGAAACGGTTTTGACACGTTTCAAGAATGACTACAAGCAGAACGGTATTCAGATCTTCAAGGATCTCTTAGAGGAATCTATTATTAATGGGAATGCTCAAAAATTCAAGTTTACCATGACCCCAGACCAGTTGTTCCAAGATCGCTTGACCGAGGTTGAACAATCCAAGCTTAAAGCAAAGGTTGAAAAATTGTCCCCCGAAGAACGTGATCAAGTACACCAGCAAGGATTGATTTTGGCCAAACAACAAATGGAAGAACAGGATGGAAGCGTATTACCTACTTTGACTATTGAAGATATTGCAAAAACTGGAGAATTCCATCCTTTGACCTTCGATGAGGTCAATGGTAATAAAGTTCAACAAAGAACAGTCGATACCAATGGACTTGTCTATGTGACTGGACTCAAAGACATTTCTTACTTTCCAACCAAGTACTACAAGTATCTTTCACTCTTCAGCTCATGTCTTACCAACTTGGCAGGAACCACTGAAACTTCCATTACTGATTTAGAGACAAAGATCCAGAAATTGACCGGGGGTATTTCCTTCAATTTTAGAACATCGCCCAATCCATTTGATATAAGTCAAACAAGACTTCAATTTAGCTTATCGGGTATGTCTCTCAAGGAGAATGCATCTAACATTTACAATTTATGGGAAGAAATATTGACTCAAACTAAATTTGATTCCAATGATTCTACTGTTGTGGATAAGTTGTATCAATTAATCAAGAACTTGGCCCAAAATCAACTTGACACCATTGCTGATAGGGGACATTCGTATGCTGGAGGTGTGAGTAGCTCCAAATTGACCGCCACCAAATACATCTCTGATATAGTTGGGGGATTGAGCCAAATTCAGTTTGTTACTGAGATGAATGCTAACTTGGAGAAAAATGGTAAGGAATATTTGACAAAAGAAATTTTGCCGGTTTTACAAGAAATTCAAAAGTTACTTCTTGACAGTTCAAAGCAGCAATTCAGGTATAGATTGGTTGGAGATGAGTCCATCATATCGGAAAATAAAACTTTGTTGCAAAAGTTTGACTCTTCTATTGAGAAGAATGGTCAAGAAGTATCTGGAGGAGAAGGTTTGAATGGGTTGGTTTCCAAATTCAACTCGAACCAACTAGGAATCAACAACGACTACACCTTGATTAATTTACCATTCCAAGTGGGATACGCCTCACTTGCAAAGTTGGGTACGAATTATACCCACAAGGATGGGGCTGCTTTGCAAGTATTGTCACAATTAATGACATTCAAGCATCTTCATTCGGTAGTCAGAGAGTCTAATGGTGCCTATGGAGGTGGTTTACTCTATGATGGGTTAGGAGGTATCTTAAACTTTTATTCTTATAGAGATCCCAATCCTGTGAAGTCAATTCAATCTTTTGAAGAATCGTTTACTTATGGTAAAGATGCTAAATGGGATCTGGATGACTTACAACAGGCCAAGCTTCGAATTTTCCAAAGTATTGATGCTCCTATGAATATTTCCAGTCAAGGATCTACTGAATTCTTTGATGGCATCACCGATGAAATGAGGCAAGAAAGAAGAGAAAACTTTTTGGATGTTAATAACCAGGACTTGACGGACGTGGTGAATAAGTACTTGCTTGGAAATAACAAAAACCTGGTAACTGTCATAGGAGATAACAAGTTGTTGAAAGTGGATGATAAATGGGTGGTTAAAGAGTTGACCAGCTGATCTGTATATAGTAGAGCATAACAGTGTATATAAGTTTAATAGACTACAAGAAAGA
Source organism: Suhomyces atakaporum (assembly GCA_030561405.1). Lineage (NCBI taxonomy): Eukaryota > Fungi > Ascomycota > Pichiomycetes > Serinales > Debaryomycetaceae > Suhomyces > Suhomyces atakaporum. Next base: position 175,529 of record JAKTXH010000022.1, read on the forward strand.
ACGATGAAAGAGGAATTTGAAGAAAAGGAGGAATATCATATATCATAATATTGGATATTCTGGTGCTATTTGAAGTGCTGATCTTTTCATACCTTTATCTATTCTTTTTGGATGGCACCTTCACCTATGAGTGATTCGTATCACATCTTCAGCGTTTTTCACGATAACTCACTCTAATCTTCACTCATGATCCGTTTTGATATAGTTCATCCTGATATTCATGATCCAAATCGTTTCATCCTCTCTCATCTTTCTTTATTCTTTCTTTCCTTTCTTCTATTACTATGTACAAGTTAAACACGATGCTTTCTGATGAAGTCTTTGGGGGCTTGTTCGGGAATTCTTCTCTTTTTGTCTTCAGTGAACAAACAGTGTCTCTTTGCCCTTGGATCGTATAAGATCAAATTCAACTTGGGCTGATGTCTGGGGATGTTGAACCACTTTTCGTAGCCGGTCTTGGCAGCCGACACGAGCTTGACCATGGTATGTGTGGACTTAGGTCTTGCCATGGTAGTTAGTGAAGTTGTTAAACTAGCTTGGTGAATTGTGAGAAAATTTGTCTCCGTTGGTAGACTGCCCAATGCGGTAGTCTGTGCGAGGGCCCAGTTGTTTGGGTTCCGCAACCGTTACGTCAGCCACGCGTAAAATTTTGAAGAAATGGACACGCCATAGATCACCCTTCAATTACCCCCAAAAGAACCATGAAATTGTTGTTAGTTCTTGCCTTTGTTGCATCCTTGGCCTCAGCCTTGCATTTGGAGGTTCCTGCCGTTCACAAGTACGCCCAACCCGTGTGTATCCGTGATTTTGTTCAAGAAGATAGTTTGGTGGTGGTAAACATTAAAACCAATGGTAGAGTGGGAGATGGTCAAAGATTAGACTTTTACGTGGTTGATTCTCTTGGAAATGAGTACAGAAAGAAGTCTGATGTGGCTGGTAAATTAAAGGTCACCTTCACTAGTCACCATAGTGCTGCATTTGATGTTTGTTTTACCAATGTTCTTGATTCAGGTCGTAGAGGTCAATTGTCTAGAGAAATTGAATTAGAAATTGAAAGTGGTGCTGCTGCCAGAGATTGGAATGCGGTTCAAACCTCAGAAAAGTTGAAGCCTGTTGAAGTTGAATTGATCAGAATCGAACAATTAATTCAAGAAGTTTATGAAGAATTACAATACTTGAAGAAAAGAGAAGAAAGAATGAGAGATACCAACGAATCCACCAATGACAGAGTCAAGTATTTCTCTACCATTGTGATTATTTCATTGATTGGTTTAGGTGCTTGGCAAATCCAATACTTGAGACACTACTTCAAGGTTAAGCATATCATTTGAGTGCAATCGCGAGCGATAGTCACTACCCAAACAGCCAACCGGTACATCACCGTACAAAAGCTTAGTGCAACAAGTTACAATAAATAAATCTGTAACACATTGTGTAGTGCCCGATTTTCGGATAGTACACACTCTATTTTGTATTCATTTATTGCCATTAATTCATACATTGATCTATAAAAGTTCCTCTTGTTAACCAAATCTGATTTGGTAGATATCCCCAAAAGTTGTCCAATTATCCATCGAATCCTTTAGGTGGTCAGTATTGTAGTTTACCTGTGACAAATATGTCTCAAAAAGGTCCCGTCTAATCGTATCGGCTTTCTCACAAGACTCCTTGATATTTGTTGGAACAATTGTATCATTAAACTTTTCGACATCTTCAAATGCTATATCTAACAACCATTCAAGCAAAAAATTTACCTTGGACCAACATTGTTCAAATTGTTCTAAAGATTTGTATGTTTCATCTTCAATAATTGGTAGATATGTCTCTGGCTTACCAATTGCTTCAAGTGTACTAATCATATTAACAATTTGCCAGGGCTGGGTTGGTTCTTTGGGTATAGAAGCAGCTTCTGGTTCAGTATCAGTTTCGTCATCAATTTCAATAATTTCTGATATCTCTGTTACTTCCTCACTATCATCAGAATCTTGTTCTTCTTGGACTTCTGCCAAAATATTTGCATACTTCCTTTTGTGGATGAACTGATCATAGTCAACTACCTTTGTAATATCCAATAATAAAGTTTGAGCGAGATCTAACAACAAGGAAACATTGTAAAATTGAGGGTAATAGTCGTTTTCAAGTTTACCACAATAGTAGAATTGCTTCAAGTATTTGACATCAATCTGTTCGAATTTTCGACTCAATTCACTAACAAGATTTTGCGGACTTAAATCTGCCAGGTTTGAGGAGGTACTCAACCTTTCAATCCCAAATATTGAACCATCAGAAAAATAAAGCGACCGGTAGTAAATCAAAGATATGAATTTGAAGCGTAATTTCATGGAGTCGATATTATCGTCATACTCATCAGGTTTCCACGATTGTGGGTGGGTGAATTTTTCTTTTAGTGCCCCGTCACTTTTAATAATGAGTCTCTCTCTGTTATAACAAGAAGATGGCACCAGATTGCTTTTCAAACCCAACCCATTGAGCAAGTACTCCACTAGCCGATCGTACCAGTCTATTTTATTTGAGCTTAATTGGGTTAACATGCAATAAAGGAGGAATGAGGAGTCCTCCAAATGATATAATACAAGATTCCTTGAGCTTTTAGGACTATGGAAAAAGTTCACCAAGTTATCCAGGGACTGTTTTCTTAAAGTGTCACGAATGGTGGTGTGGGTTTGTAATGTATGAAAAAAATTGAATGCAATAAAATCAAAAAGAATGCTCATCAAGTCGTTATAAGTTGAATAAATAATGTGGTAGGAAGTGAACGATGAGTTGGGATGATGGTGATGATGCTTGGAGGATTGGTCAGCACAGTAAAATGTCCAATTAAGAAGTAACCAAATATTAAACTGGAGATTCAATTTAGGACTTAATTTCTTGCTTAGAATATCGTCATCATACACCTTAATATTTTCCCATTTATGCAAAAGAGAATCACCAGGACCATCGACTGCTTGTCTCTTTGGTTCTGGCGCTTCAGAATTCGATTGTAGTCTTTTTAAACTGTCTAAAAGCTGGAACGATCCGTTTAATCCCGAGATTTGTTTATCAGCCTCAAGCAAAAAGCTCTTCTGAGGCGAGTGTTTGTACTTTATAATCTCATCTTCCATATTTGGAGTAGTTTCTAATATTGTAGCTTCATTTTCGGAATCGCTGATGAGATCTACCTCAGCAATCTCTTGAGAGATATCCGATTTGATTGGAGATTTTTGGAAGAAAGTGGTTATTTTATGTTGTTTTGTGGGAGATGCATGTACTGATCGTTTGATGAGTGGCGCTGTATAAGAAGAAGTCCGTTTCACTACTCGCGATTGATAGATAAAGTCACCAAGAACCACAAGAAGTTTTCGATAGAGTAATTGGGACGAAGAGTCTTCCATATCAACCACAGTAGATTTCTTGAGCATATCTCTATACCTTCCCAATAGCGATACTGCTCTTTTACTCAATGGGGGCTTGACTACGCTTCCCTCGTACTCCTCATTCAAGGTCTGGACATATTGGTTGGTGGGAGCGATGCCATCCATGGTCAAGTGCTTGGTAGTCCAATTGGTGGCAGGACTTCGAGCGGCTAGCGTCAACAACACTCTTAGCACGTTATTAGAAGGTAGAGCTGGGTTGGTGTCGCACCAGTTGGTTTCGTAGTGGGAGAGAAGATCATCGAACTGGCGAACATTGTTGAGGTTGATGGGGTGGGTGAGGTTGGAGAGCTCGGGAACGAGCTGGTAATCCATGGATCAAACAAGGGGTAGGTGGGTTAAGGAGTGTTGATGGGGTATAATTGGTGCAAGCAAAATGGTGGGTGACCGATGCGATAAGGTAGCCGTCTTATTGAGAGAGCGATCTGATTGAAGATTTGAAGGCTTGTATGTGATTATAGACGCTTTTCAGAGATCGTTGGTTGCTCTTGAACCTTTTGTTAACCTTTTTGGCAACCCTTGGCACCCTTTGATGATAATCTTGGTCTCAGATTTTAGTGGTGAGTTTGTAGGTAGGGCTCGCAAAAATGATTAATTTTCACCGCGAGAACCAGAATGTCCCTCACAGTGAGTATTACGGGGCTGTTAAACCAGCCTATTAGGTCGAAATGGCAGCTAACATTAGCTATATACTCGAACGGGGAAGTTGAAGGTACAATTGAGGAGGTCTGCTTCTAGTGAAAACTTTCTTATTCATAGTGTGAAGGGTACTTATGATGGAGTAAGAGTGTTGAGATATATTCCCAATTTCATTGTTCAAACCGGTGATCCTACTAATACCGGTAAGCAATCACCACCAGCGAACCCGGACCACAAGTTTGTTGCTAGTGATGAAGGAAATAGCTTCAAAACTCCCACTAGAGGCTCGGTGTACGCTGTAAACAGTCCCTCTTCTCACTACGGTTCGCAGTTTTTCGTGGTACTCTCAGACGCGTACAGTGACAGTATTACGGGAGGAGAGTACACTTATTTGGGGGAGGTGGTGGATGGCATGAGTGCTATAGAAAAGTTGGAGCAGGAGGTGGAACATGGCAAGAGTGGAAAGGTCAAGGGCAAGTGGCGCGACGAGCCCTGGATTGAACGTGTTGAGGTCCACTGTAACATTTTTGCAACCTAAATCAACCGATCATCTTAGTTGACAAAGTATCCCGGAACCAGGGTTAGGTAAGCGCTGAAGTGGTCGGTATGAAAGAGGTGGTTGATATAAAGGGTTAGCCTAACAGGTTGAAATTAGGGGAATGGTCTACTGTTGTTGTGACAGATATGATGTAGTAGGCGATAGAACTTTCGTCGAGTGCTTCATGGAGAGGTGTCTCCTGATCTAAGTACATTGTACTGGTGATTTGTTGATTGGGAAGACCTACATTGATAGGAGAATTTCGTATCCTCTATTAAGGATCAGTTTAATGTATATATATAATAAATGTTGGCTATGATCACTCTAATTCTCACTGAGCCTCGGACTGTCCAACGGCCATGTCTAGTAGGTATTACCTGTCCCACCAACTAGGATTGATGGATCAGATCAGGGCTATATCGTAGCTCTTGTGAATATATAGATGAGCACTTTGAATATATAGATGAGCACTTTGAACCAGTCAACTCTGCTCATCTACAGCATATCAGGGTATAATAGAGCCGGGTGGTTTCTAATGATCCCCTCTTAGTCCAATTCACCCAAGTTTCCCAAAATCTCTCCAAAATCCTTGATCGATAAATAAGACCCGACCTTGGGCTTATCAAAATCAAAGTTCAAGACTCTGCCCTCAGAGTCTGTCCCACAGCAGCTAAGCATGTCGATCAAGAGCGAGTCTACAAAGCTCATTCTTCCCTCACCCTCATCCAAGTTCAACACCGTCTTGATTTTCTTCAAATCGGGCAAACCAAGTTTATAGTTGATGATTCCTGACTTGGAGTTAACATCTGAAGCTGCTTGTACAAATAATCGCCAACTCTCATATATGTGCTGGTGGTTGTCACGAAACTTCACAAGTTTGTTGGTGTTTCTAATCAATTTGTCGATATCCACGATATCTATCAAGTCACCCTCAGATCCACTGATGGTATATGCACGGACCAAGCTGATTGTAGTGAGTTGTTTGACGGTTGGTTCGTCGATCTCCTTGTCCTGAATAAAGTCGTAGTAGTAATCAATACACTGAACGATATCTCGGGTGTAACATTTGGGCACTTTTAGTGAAGTGAAGAATTGATCCAACAGGTTTAAGAACAAATCCGGGGATTCGGCGGTGAATTGAGCATAGAGCTCTAAGATTTCGTCCTCAGTAGACGGATCGAGTTGTTCAAACTTTTTGGATCTAGCAAAGTCCTTTCGTGCCATGAAGTGAGAAAAAGAGTGGTGATGGGAAATTTCAAACAAAAATCAACTTTCACGAGAAGTGTAGAAGACAAGAACTGGTAACTCTGGAATGGGGAAATAGAAACGGTCTAAAAAGACTAATTAACTGAGAATAGTTCAGATTAGGCTAGAGTGAGCGATAAAGTAAGACATTTTTATCGTGCAAATGAGTGGGGTAAGAGTGTGTTTTAATGATGAAAGGAAATTACCAACTTTTGTTCGGTTTGCACACTTTAATGATACTCTTTGAAATAGACTTGTCGATATGTGATACCCTCTTTAATGAACAATAACCATATTAAGTCAAATATTCTTATCGTGCCGTATCGGCCAAATTTGCAGATCTTCATTTGTCATCCAACGCCGTATATAAACCTTATCGCCAGATCTTTTTTTCGCCAGATTTGACAGATTCTTCAATAATGGAACCTTCAGTAGTGACAAGTGTGGGTGAGGTTCCTCATTCCTTCCGTATTCTTTTCAAGAACGAGTTGGAGCAACCGTCAGGCTCCTTCAAACTTCGTGGAATTGGACATTTGGTGGGTGAATCCATCAAAAAGGCAAAGGATTTGGGCAAAACCGGCGTGGTGGTATTTTCTTCATCTGGTGGTAATGCTGGTTTGGCAGCAGCTTATGCTAGTAAGCACTATGGGGTCCCTTGTACGGTGGTCCTTCCAACTACATCTAAACAAATCGTGTTTGATCAACTCCATCAGTTAGGTGCAAAGGTGGTTGTACAAGGTGCCCATTGGGGAGAAGCTGATGAATACCTTAGAAAGCACGTTATTTCCAAGTTGGACGAATCAGTCTACCCCGTCTACTGTCACCCATTCGATGACCCTGTGGTGTGGGATGGACACGCTGTGATTATTGATGAGCTTTTGCAACAAATTACAGGCGGAAACAAATCGAAGTTCCCTCAAGCAGACTTGTCTAAGATCAAAGGTGTGGTGTGCAGTGTAGGAGGTGGAGGTCTTTACAACGGGATTGTTGAGGGCCTTCGTCGTAACGGGGTGAAGGCACCAGTATTAGCGGTTGAAACCCACCAAACCAATTGTTTCACCGCTTCACTTCAAGCTGGAAAGATGGTTCAATTGCCAGTGATCAATACCTTGGCCACTTCTTTGGGCTCACCCTACGTCACCCAAAAATCCTTGGATAATTATAGAGACCATGCCACCATTGTGGAGGCCATTGATGATTTAGACGCAGTTAGAGGAGTTTTAGATCACTACAAAGCCACGGGTCAAATGGTGGAACCTGCTTGTGGGGCCACCATGGCTTATGCTTATCATAAGAGAGGAGAATTGGAGAGAATCTTTGGAAAGTTGGAAAAAGACGATGTGGTGGTCTTTGTGGTGTGTGGAGGTACTGGAGTAAATGAGCAGATCTTGGCGGACTGGAAGAAGTTGGTTGCACCAACCAGGGCCAAGTTGTGATTAGATCATCTAGACATAAACTATACATAGACACTTTTATATAAACGACAGCCATAGGAAAAGAATATCCTAGCTATAATGAATTGCGACACTTTAATGTTAAGAAGTTACTTACAATTCAACCTATAGATCAAACTGAATGGGAAAGATCCAATCAGAGCATATGTGTTAGTTTTGGTACGGAACTCTTAGCCTCTAAATTACTATCGTCAACTGGTTTGATCGACTAAGGCTGTTCATGGTGCCATCACTCGACACTATCCTGCTAATTACAATTAAGAAAAGTTTGTTACCTTAACTCAATAACTCATTTCGTCACACATATTCAGTGTGTTATCAAACTCAAGATTACCTTGGAATGATAAGGAGAGTCCACAACTATCTTTAAATAAGTTCTTATTGGTCATTAAGATTATCTACTAAGGAGATTTGTTCTGAATAGAAATGTAATGGAGTTAATCTGCAATGGAATATCGTAGATTCAGAATATGGGTCAAACTTAAAGATATGAGAATGAGGCTAATTTATGGCCCATGTATTTTTCAAGACTATATACCCAAATACAAGACATACTGCAGTCCAAATTATGAGTACATAATCAAGCCTGACTTGTAAGTATCTTGTCTAGACATGAAAATGCCTATCTGGACTATATGTCGTAGTAATTCGAGTACAATTTAAAGGTTGGGATCCGAGGCTCCTAATGATCCACAATCGAGAGTACGAAGCTGCAAACTTCCACAATCGTTTTGAATAATTCTGACTCCTGCTGTCTTGGAACCTCCACACTTATAGCCACAAAAATTGACTCTTTTATTGTTATTAGTAGCTGTCACCAAATATACTCATCCCTCCCTCCTGCCTAGTTTGGCATGGATCTCGCAGCTTGATCTTATCTCGCATTGACCCAGATCGGGAAGTCTACTAATGATCACTCCTGAGCCAGACGCTCCTCCGCCATACACTGAGGAGAAACCTGTTGTACCTGATGAGAAACACTACCTGTTCATCGACATACTTCAAGCAGCAAAACCGGTGGAGTTTGCCGAGGTCAGATATGTCCAAAACATCACCAATTCGCCCGACTCCCATTTGGACCATATTCCTTCGATACCCGACACAATTGCACATTTGAAGCTCTTACGGTCATTTGTCGAGCTCAAGAAGGTTGTGGTGGGCTGTGACAACGATGACCCACAATATACCATCAAGAACTGGCAGGTGTTTGTGACTCAGGCCGTAAAACGATTCGTGGTATTTGTCACGGGTTGTCAAAGGGAATTGGGTCAAGTTGATGAGCTTGAAGACGAACAGAAGTTGTTCGACCAGGGGTTGGATCGTGCCAATCCTGCGGTCGCTCTTTTGAACGAGTTGTTACCCCCTTTGGATGTCTTAATGGTGTGGCATTCATTCTTACTCAATCCTAAAGCGTTTTACGATTGCTTTGCAAGAAACAACTTCCTCCAATTCGCCAATTATCCCTTTCCCTTGAAAAGAATCAATGATCTGATTGATAACCACACTTTTGAATACAATCCCCTTGAAAAATTCAAGTTACGCTATTTGGATATAATACGTGGTGTCAGCGATGATGAAGCAGATCGTATTTACACGTACACCCGGTTCTCTATGAATGAACTATCTGTATCTGTTTACTGCCCTATTTGTGCTAGCAAAATCGTTACTACTACTCCATATACAGACAAAGATCTGTGGGGATTTGCTGATGAATCGTTCAAGTGCACAGCAAACGTTCAAAACTGTAGTTGTGGATTCAGCAGACAAATCACTCATGAAGAACTCAGAAAAAGACAATTATACTCCGATATATCTAGTTCAAAACCTTTGCCTGGTATTTTTCGTTATTTCTCAAAGGTTATTTCTGATAAATCCTCCAAAAATCAGTCTCCCATGTTTATCAGCGATTCAATCAAGGAACAATTATCAGGAGCTTCAAAAACTTTAATTCCAACTATCTTTTTGAGTGGGATCATCACCTTGGCTAAGAATAATAAAAAAACTCGAAATTGGGTGCAGACTATATTACGCTCATACATATCAATGAATTTGATCCATACTTTGATACCCAACGCATTTCAAATTTCTGAGGATTTGGTGGGATGTGTGATGAGACAAGAACGATTTGTTGAAAAGATGTGTGACCTAGATTGGCTTCACTCTCCTTTGATCAATGAAAGCTTGTACGAATCTTCAATCCGGTACTCAAGATTTTTTAAGTTATTGACCTATTACGAACATAAGAATATGTTGGTGCCAACATTAGATATTGATTTGATCTGGCATACTCATCAATTGTCAATGTATAATTATTTCGACGATTGTCTTAAATCTCGTGTACATTGCGTGATAGACCATGATGATAAAGTTGAAGAAAGTAGATTGGATGATGGGTTTCAAAGAACTGCAAAATTATATCGAGAAAAATTTAATCAAGAATACTCCATTTGTTTCTGTTGGTATTGTGTTGCTACCCGTTCAAATTCTAGATCTACATTGAATAAAGTGTTTAGGAGAAAATCTGAGAAAGAGAATATCTATCAAAGCAAATTATTCAGTTCTTCCTTGGGGTTGACTCACGCCAGCTTTCACAATGCCATTTCCTTTCCCACCCCTCAAGCCAAAAAGAGAAATGAAATACTTCAAAAAAAGTACAGCGGTCGTAAACTCCCATGGCACGAAAGTAGCACTGCTTACATGTACAGCATGTACCCCATGTTATTTGTAAATCCTCCGTTAGCACCTTTCTCACTTGTTGAATGTTCATTGTATGGACTGGCACTTTGTTGTACTGTTAAACCTTTTGGAAGTAGTAGTCTGGACTTTTTAAGTTATGGAGGTGGGGGAGCTGGTGATGGAAAGGCAAATGGGTTAACAATGGTTTGTGGAAGTTCACATTTTGGTCCTGGTGGATACGAGAGTGGTGGGGGTGCTAATATGACAGATGGGGAAGCCAATGGAGACCGTCATGGAACAAGTGGGGGATCAGATAGTCATGGAGGTTCTAATGGAGACAGTCATGGAACAAATGGAGATAGTCATGGAGGTTCACATAGTCATGGAAGTTCGGATAGTCATGGGGGTTCACATACACATTCTGCTTGTGGAGGAGGTTGTGGTAGTGGTGGTTGTGGTAGTGGTGGATGTGGTAGTGGTGGTAATGGGTAAACTAATACATGACAGCTATCGTCAGTGAAGTCTACAACGTTATAGAAATCATCAAAAAAAATAAAGATTGGGTTCATCTTTGACATTTGCACCCAAAAGAATGGATAAAATTCTGGCTGGTGACTCATTAGCCCTTAATCATTTAGTATTGTTTAGACACCAAGCAACAAGATATCAAGAAGAGTGGTGGATATGGTACAGTGCTACAACCACATTGGTCACTACAATGAAAACCTTAGAAACAAGACAGTTTGTAGTGACAAAATTCCTTTTAAAAATCAAAGTTTTGATCACCTGTAGCAAGAAAAGACCAGCAACACATACCACGAGCAAGTTCGAATGATAAAACAAAATACAACTGAATTTATCTAGAATAATTTGTTCAACTCAATCCAGTTCTAATGAAATTAATGGTCTAACTGTAACATTACAATATTTGATCTTTTAGTAGTAGCATATTCTTTCTCATAAAATATTTTTAGATCTATGCTCTAGATAAATACAAATACCGTCTAAATCATTTTCTCTACTACCAAAAACACCGAGTTGTTAATAGCTCCGATGTTCATTTAAATAGCATAGTGGTCTTGGTAATCACGCATCTATTTGTATCTAGGTCTTTGGATAGGTTTCACCTTTTCAGGGATTTAAACCAATGAGTACTTTTCCTCACTAGTCCAATTAGCCCATCAAAAATCTACCACTGTAACGTATCTCTCTAGTAATACCCTTAGTCCTCAAATTGTCTAACGTATTCTAAGAGAATTCTATGAGTACATCTAAAAGTATTCTACGATTACATTATGACCAATATAAGGTGACTCATTTTAGTTGACTCATATTAGTTGACCATTTTAGTTGACTCATATTAGTTGACCCGTATTAGTTGACTCATAATGCTCTATGTCCTATAAAAGAACGGTGGCCAAGCCACTTCTAACATCATCAATCATGAAACTAGCAGAAGCATTGAGGCTTCAAAAGTCCTATAGATCAAAAATTAAGGAACTAATCGAAAGAACTGAACAAAATACCATGGTGGTGGAGAAGCTGAAACCTTTGGAAGATCCCTACGAGCTCATTGACGAGTTCGAAATGCTTTCCGTGCTATCATACGAATTGAACCAGAAGATAAATAGAACCAATAGTGAGCTTGTGGTGAAATATCCCTCACATTATGATAATATGGATAATGAAGATTTGAGAAACACAACCGAGATCGAGATCAATGAAGAAAAACTTGTATTGAGAGAACTGACGTTAGCTGATCTTTTACATGAAAGAAGGATTATTGGGGATAGGTCATCATTATATGATCGTTTGGCGACTGAAGCGAATAAGCCTCCTCAGACCAATTCTTATCATACAACCGAAATTAGAAGAGTTAGTACCTTGAAGTTTGAAGTTTTGAATGAACAATATACCATGCTATCCAAACTTCGCCAATATCTAGACAACATGATCCAGGAGATCAACTGGAAAACAGATTTAATAGAATGAGGATCTGGTATTTTCATCTCACTTCATCATGAAATTGAAATTTGCACAGTGTTTGGTTGATTATCGGTACCCACAAAAATTATTATTAAACATCCCCCTTTCGACGGGTGAACGGTTCAACCTGGTTGGACCGGGATCCCCAAGAAAAACCTCGCATTGAGAATCCTTTTTTAGTATCCCGATTCATCTTTTCTTATCTTTTAGTATCTCGTTTTGATCAACACCCCCGTTAGTATTTAACTAAATCAATAATAATTTTTGTGGAGAGGGTGGGCCCGGGGATAATATACATCAACCTAAAATCTTACTGTAAAATCATTGTGTAAAATCATTGTGTAAAAGCAAACGAAAGGGTGTTTATCACTTCATTTCAGTACTGGTCCTATACTCAAACAACCGCTTGTATAATTCTTAAAAATCGTTCAAATCAGTAAAATAATTAACTTGGTATAATTAGCTTTTTTGAACCAGACAAATCCATTTGATTAGCTGCGAACTCGCCTAAGACAAACTCAGACACCTTCAAACAGATGAACCACCTGCTTTTGTTTAGTGAACCATCTCATACAAAACACTTATGAGTGTGATCACCTTTACACTTCAATTGTTGCTGCTTTTCTTCTGACACAACTGTTGCTAAATTAGTTACGAAACTTTCACATTCCACTCACAAATTCCCCCTCCTCCATATAGCTACCCCATATTCGCATTATCACATTCACTTGACAGTCCAACCATACCAGACTACTTGTGATGTCACGATCGCCCAACCCCAATAGCTGGCTTCCGTGGTCCAGTTCCACCCCTTCTGAAGACGCCGTGAAAGAGCCTCCTCGTACCATCAATAGCGAAGCCGATAGCTCCAATAATGAGGTCAATAGCCAAGCACAAAAACACCAAGCACCATTGGAAGCTCCAAAGGATCAAAGTCAAAAAGAGAAGCACAAGAATCAGAAACAAGATGATCAAAGCGATCACAATGATCAAAAGTTAAATGATCAAAAGTTAAATGATCAAAAGTTAAATGATCAAAATCAAAAGTCCAACGATGCAAAAGACGAGCTCAAGAAGGATGACCGCAAGAAAATCGTGCCCTCTAAACCATTGAAACACAAAGGAAGTACCAACTCGTTAGCTTCAATGACTGCCGGAAACTGGTTGACTTGGTCCAAAAAGGATAATCAAGCTCTGGAAGTCGAAAAGGAAGAGAGAGACGAGGCTGATGACGAGGCTGGAGAAGACGATTACGTTCCTGATGATAATGGCGACGAGATCGATCAACATTACTCGAAGAGCCGCAAAAAGAGTCCCTCGTCGTGGAATTTTTGGAATAGTGAAAACAACGAATCTTCTCAACCAAAGGATATTTCTAATAGTATCTCCAATACCATTGTCAACTCTACACCCTCTATACCTACAAAGCAAGACATCTTGGGCACAGGTTCTTCCAATCAGAAAAAGGTGGACAAGGCAAATGATGATGATTCTTCTAGTCCTTCACCAGAAGGAGGTCAAGATGATGCTGTTTTGTATAAGCCTCATGACAAAACGGACCAGTTCAAACAAATCAACACCCATAAGAATGAAAACTTGAGAGAAAACATTATAGTACCTGATTGGAATCTGTGTTTGCCCTCTCAATCTTCCAAATCTTTAAATTCTACTTTGGCCACCACCATCTTTGGAAATTCGTCTACCTCGAGTCACAACAACTCTCAAGAATCTAAAATGGACCTCAAAAACTGGCGAACTTTTATCAATCAATTATCATCTAAATTGGGATTTAGTAGTCAATCATTAACCAGTGTTGTTGCCCCCGATAATAGCGATCCAGATTCAAAGCAGGACGTCGAAAAAGAATTTAATCTACTCTATGAAAAAACATATCGTCTTTATGGTAGATCATTAGAGAAGCTTCCATTGCATAAACGAGCTTGTTTACCCAACTATAACAAGTTCTATACACGGAAAGATGAGGAAGAAAGGTACAAATATGATCAACAAACACAATTGGAAGACGATATTGACGATCCGAATTCCATTTCAATTTCCAATGACCCGATGGGAAACTTGTTGATTAATCAAAACAGTCGTTCCTCTAAGAATTACAACTCTGATGTGGTATCGTATAAGTCAGGACCCTTGAAAAAGATCAAAAAGATCTTGATTATTGGTGTACACGGATTTTTTCCAACTAAAATGATTAGACCTCTCATAGGGTCTCCTAAAGGTACTTCATTAAAATTTGCCAATGAAGCAGAAAAGGGTATTATCCGTTATTGTGTTGAAAATAATATGATCAATGAAGATGAATCTAATAGTGTGAGTATTCAAAAAATTGCCCTTGAAAAGGAAGGAAAGATTTTTGATCGAGTGGATTTCTTCACCCAAATTCTTGAGAAATGGCAAAAAGAACTTAATGAGAGTGACTTGATATTTATTGCTGCCCATTCACAAGGTACAGTTGTATCTATCATACTTTTGGCCAAACTCATCAGTTTGGGAATTCTTAAAGATCCAATTAAAAAAAGAATTGGTATTCTTGGTATGGCTGGTATTAATAATGGACCATTTTATGGTATTGATAAATCATTTTTAATGAAAGCATATTCTGCTATAGAAAATGATTCGTTGACGGAACTTTTTGAATTTACAAAATTCACCAGTCAACAATCTTTGGTATACAAACAGTCTATTCAAGTCATCATCAATGCCAATGTCAAGATATGCTTTATTGGATCAATTAATGATCAACTAGTACCATTGTACTCAGCCCTCGCGTCTCATATATTTCATCCAAACGTATACCGGGCCTGTTATATTGATCATTCCTCCCAAACGCCGTTATTTGTGCAGAAGTTGGTCTCCTTATGTTGTCACTTACAGAACCTTGGATATTTTGATAATAATGTACTTAAAGAACTTAGTACTTCTTTGACAGGACTGATAACTGGAGGGGGACACTCCAAAATCTATAATGACGGAAAAGTATATGATTTGGGAATTAAGTTTGTTTTGGATACTGATGATATTGTGATTCCATCAAAAGCCACTATCAACACTCCAAATGTCGATATTAATCAGTTGAATGAAACTTCAGGTAATAAAGGGTCGCTTCCTGCAGACAAGCTCGTTACTAGTGGTGTTGGTACCTATGGGTCTACCCAAGACTTTGGTAACATGGAGGTTTCATCCATTCCTGTAACTAATCGGGTATACATTAAAGAATATAACGTGGGGAAAATCGGCACCAATCCATTCATATTGCCCTGGTGTTTACGGGGACTTTTATTCAATATCGAGAAAAACTGGCCCAACAACAACAAGCTATTACTGGTGGACAGCGCGCGGGACTTGGGCCGCAACGGGTACGACGAGATCAACGAGTTGTACCAGCTGTTTGACGACTGGAAACCGGACTCCAAGGTATTGAGAGAATTGAAGTTTAGACTTAACGGAATGAGAGCCAGCAAGTTGTGAGAGCAAATATTTATTTAGAGAGAGAACGAAAAACGGATTCCTTCAGGTACGGAATCGTCACAAACCAACTAGACGTCTCATGTTACAACAAACATGAAAATATACAACCATTTAAAATATATATATATATACCCTTGTACCTGCGCTACCACCCACGTGACACACTACATACGCGTACACCCTCCATCTGTTTATCCCCATTCTTCACCTTCGGCCACCACGTCGACATGATCTCACGTGTGATGCCTGGTGTCCCCGACGTCCTCTTCTCCCCGTTTCCCGAACAAACCCCGGAAACCTCCGACCATTCCCTTGACGAACACCCCTACAGCGACATAACGGTCCCCAAGCCCGATCCTTCTCCTTGGGACTCACAATCGTTGTCAAAGCTCTTCAACTCGCGTACCACCGTGAGCGACATCATCCAGGGGGGCCAGTTGTCGGAACTCTGGACTCAGGTGCTCAACTTTGGCGGTTCAAGGAGGGTTCCCGAGTTGAAAGTGCAGGTGTATCAGTACCTTTATGATAATCATACAAAGCTTGCAATGGATGAGCTTAACGAAGAATACGTGGACGTGATTGTGAATTTGAGGGAGCTGGGGTGGGCTGATCTGGATATTGAAACGTTGTTTACACTCACCCTCAATGATTTGACTGGTGAAGGAATATCTGAGATTGGCACAAAGTCTGTGGAAGATGTCCTAGAAGCTACGTCGCATTTCCCTCTTCTTCCGTGGACCAAGGCAGAAATCGCATCTTTACGGTTGTGTAATGAACAGGGGAATGCTACTGATGAAATACTTTCACTCCTCCCCTATAGACAGGAAGCAACTATCGAAAAGGCCCGAGCTGGGCTTGTTGAAGCTGGCTCCTTACAGGCATACTACGACATCGATAGTGACTACAACCGCAAATTGTTCTCTGCGTGTGCTAATTCAGATTTAACCCTTGAAAATTTGGTGAACACATTTCCTCAATTTACCTTCGATCAAACATTACAAAATATTGCTGGCTCTCGTGATTTGGAATCAGGAGAACTCACTCTTGGAGAAAAGCTTACTTTGAAAGATATCATTTCAAATGGGGAATCCATGGCACTGGTATGTTTGCAACTTCCTTGTAGATCAAGGAGTTACCTACTCACCAAATATAAAGAAATGGAGTATGTTTCATCACGAAAGACAAAGTTCAAAAGCCGTGAAGAAAGATTGGTTTATGAAGCAAAATGGGTCATGTTTACCAGTGGTGAGACCTCCTCTAGACGATCACGCAAGAGAAATATTGATCATGATATAGAAGAGATCGAATCAGAATTACTGAAAAAATCAAACCCTAAATCTAAAGTCAAGGTGGAACTTACTCCTGAACAATTGGCTGAAAGGGAACAACGTAGACAAGAAAGAAAACGATTACTTCTTGCCAAAGAAGAACAAAAACGCATACAAAGACAACTTATGAAAGAGCAATTGGAACAAAGAAGGTTACAGGGATTAATTAAGCCTCGAAAAGAGTCAAAAACAAGTTTAGATGCTCTTTTAGCAGGATCTCAACATTTCCAATCGGTTATTGGAGATCGGAAAGTTGTGGAACAAGGCCAAAAGCGTAAAAGAATGCAAGCAGCCCACTATAGACCTGAAGCAAACGTGCCACAACTTAAAACCAGACCCAGACAAGCTCGTAAAATTGCACTTAAAAATGAACTTAAAAAATCTGAAAAGGCAGCAAAAAAATCTAATTCCATAAAGAAATCTTCCAAAAAGACCAAATCTTGCAAGGATGATCCAGAACACTTATCAGGATCAGAAACTCCAGTTAAAACCGAAGATGATGAGGATGACTATTATGTCTCTCCTTATGATCCTACCGATATCAGTGCCGATACGTATGTCCCACTCAATGGGCGACAATTATTTGAACCATCTTTTTATTCGGGAGGCAATATTTCGAAATTGGATTATGTTGACTCAGATGGAACATATGAAACTTCACATAAAATTATGACTAGCTCGGACCCAACAGTATTAAGAGAAGATGATTTTGCAACACATATCGTGAAGAATCATAGTAAAAATTATCGTTCGTTGCCGATATCATTCCCATCTCTAGATGCTGATGAAGGAGTAAATGAGGTATATGGAAAGAATGTGGTCCGAGTAAGATTTCTCATTCACCCACTTCATACTGAACTGTTTGTTTTGGCGGCCCCAAAAAGTAATGAATTGGATCCTATTTATGAGATCATCAAACTTTTCATGATCCACTACACCCTTTACTTTTCCCACTCTTTGGTTTTGAAAAGGATTGTTACTGAAGATTA
Source organism: Suhomyces atakaporum (assembly GCA_030561405.1). Classification (NCBI taxonomy): domain Eukaryota; kingdom Fungi; phylum Ascomycota; class Pichiomycetes; order Serinales; family Debaryomycetaceae; genus Suhomyces; species Suhomyces atakaporum. The sequence continues at coordinate 193,301 of JAKTXH010000022.1, forward strand.
TTGTGCATTATTGGAAAAATCAGTTGAGGATAATGATTTTGGGATGTTCATGTTTATCATTGATAAATGGAACCTATTGATGCTTGAACTTTCACCCAACTCAGATGAAATCAATGAGATTCCGGTTGGTTTTGATTTAAATCCCGAGTCTCGTGCATTTCTAGGAACTGAGGAACTTAAAGTTCCTACTGTCAATGACTTGAAATTGAACATTTTTCTTGAAGAAATCATGTTGGAATACCCTAGTCCAACTTTTCAAATTATCCGTGAAGGTGAAACTATACAATCTACTAACGAGTTGTCTCTGGATGGGGTTCAAATTCCCGGATCAGTCTCAAAAGATTCAACTCCTATTAGGCCCAAGGAATACAAATCTGCATTTTTCAAAAGAATACTGGAAATGAATAGTATTTCACGGTTCACAATGCAACAACTCTTGCTTCGAGTATACTCAAGAATCGTTTCTACAGATTCCAAAAAGCTTAGAGAATATAAGGCATTTACAGCAGAAGTGTATGGTGAATTATTACCTTCATTCACCAGTGAAGTTTTGGAGAAAGTGAAGCTCTTGCCTAATCAAAACTTCTATGATTTAGGGTCTGGGGTTGGTAACACCACTTTCCAAGCAGCATTAGAATTCGGGGCTAACGTTAGTGGAGGTTGTGAACTAATGGATCATGCTTCCAAATTAACCAAATTACAGGAAGGTTTGATTCAAAAGCATTTACAAGTTCTTGGCTTAAAAAGACTCAATCTTGATTTTGCTTTACTGCAAAGCTTTGTGGATAATGAAAGTGTAAGGAAAAGTGTATTGAACAGTGATGTTCTTATCATTAACAACTATCTTTTTGATGTCAATTTGAATACGGATGTGGGGAAACTTTTATATGGCTTGAAGCCAGGAACAAAAATCATCAGTTTAAGGAACTTTATTCGACCACGTTACAAGGCAACTGGAGATACTATCTTTGATAGACTTACGGTTGAAGAACATGAGATGAGTGATTTTCTTTCCGTTAGTTGGACTGCCAATAAAGTACCTTATTTCATTTCTACGGTACAAGAAGGAATTGTTCCAGAATATTTGGGTAAGGATGAAAGTCCAGTTGAGGTTAGTCCCATTAAAATCGAGCACAGTGAAATCGCCCAACTTGCTAATTGAGCATCTTCATTATCATGTATTATATTCGATTCGAGAAAAAACTCGAAACTTCACAATTAAAGGGACTTCTACTCTTTAGAAATTTTTTGTACTAATATTGTATATTACAAAATGGCTATTCTATTTCATTACTAGATCACATATTATACACTAATTAGCTATCGTAAATCGACTTTAGAAAGTGACTACTTTGATCTAATTCGTTTTTGTTTTTTCATTTCAACTTACTCTTTTTATTTGTACCATTGACTTCATCAGTTAACCTTTTACCATTTCCATTAGGCTCAACTGATTCTGGCCTAGAGCTGGGAGTTGATATTTTGGATTTCTTCTTTACTACACCAGGACCTTCCATCTCTCTGGTGATAGCCAACAAAAGGGTGTTAATTCTTCTGCCTATTTCTTGTGAAGTACGGGATAACATGTACCAATCGAACTTGAATAAATCACTGGCGAGGATTTCTTCCTTGACTTTTTCACTTAAGTTTTCACTGAATAATCCAAACTTATGAACACAACATAATATAAATCTGTCTTCTAATTTGGAATATACCCGTTTGGAATTATTTGGTGGGTATTGAATCTTAAGATCTTCAAGAGGATCTTCGACCATCTCCATTTTCAACGCTAAGAACTTCTGTTGGTTCGTTAACTTGGTATACTTCTTTTCACTGGATTCGATTTGTGCTAAATATTTATCATAACCTTCAATCTCCTTATAGGATTCCCAAAACTTCTTCACATATCTTTCCGTTTCTTCTTTGGTTTTATTTCCAAGTGCTTCTGCGATCTTTTCATAATTGTCTCTTCCATACTTTGAAGTAGCATGTATAAAGTTGGTAAAATCTCTTCTTGACCAATTATGGAAGCTTTGGGCCAAAAGCTTTGTTTTAAGCTCCTGTTCCTCTTCTGTCAACGGAACAACTTCATCAACCTTCTTTTGTTCTGATGCACGCTTCTCTTCCCGACTTTTGTCTTCTTTAAATTCTTCAGCCAAAAACTCCTCATCACTATCACCAAAATCCCCCACAGTGTATCTGAAACCATTTTCTTTTTTAAAAGCTAATTGTTCTCTCTCGAGTAATTCTGCTAATCCTTCTGGGAAAAACTGATGATCTTGAATATTGTGAAGCTTTGGTGCTCGAGGTAATCTAGTGATATTTTTGCTAGTTGTGGGAATCTTCAAAACATCCTTATAGTAATTGTCGATGGAGTAAACGTTTTCTTTTCTTTCTCTTTTAGACGGATTAATCCAGGCAAATCCCAATTTTCCTGAAGTATCTTTCTTTGCAAAGTTTTGTCCATTCCATTCATAAGTAGATGAATCTGATGTAAAATTTTGAAGATCATCAAGACCAAGTTGATTAAATTTTGCATTCAATTTGGCGGTTTTCTCGGCACCTCTATTCAAGATAGCTTCTATATCATCATCCAATATGGTAGCTTGACCCTTCTTCGATTCAAACACTTCTTTTGCACCATGCTGAATCATTCCTATCAAATCGTCCTTGGAGTTACCAACATTAGCATTGTTATTAGTTTGTCTACCTTGTTGAATCACAAGCTGATCCAATCTTAATTTTTGTGCTGCTCTTTCCAACACCTTTTCTTCGATGGCATTTTCAGTCACGAATCTGAATACTTTAACTTGTTTTTTCTGACCAATTCTATGGGCTCTGTCCATGGCTTGTAAATCTGCTTGAGGATTCCAATCAGAATCAAATAAAATGACAATATCCGCAGTGGTCAAGTTAATCCCTAACCCACCAGCTCTAGTAGTCAACAAGAAAAGAAATTTATCAGAATCTGGAGCATTGTATTGGTCGATAGCTTCAATTCTATCTTCGTGCGATGTGGAACCATCGATTCTGCAATATTCATAATCTCTGAAATAACAATAATCTTCGAGAATATCTAATAATCTTGACATTTGAGAGAATATTAAAACTCGAGAACCTTCACTTTTAAATTTCTTAAGCATTTTATCAAGAATAATCATTTTACCAGCATTAAATACCAAATGTTCATCAGTAGTATATGGAGGTCCGGGTTCTGCTCCATCGAATAAATATGGATGGTTGCAACACTTTCTTAATTGCATAACAATGTTAAGTAAACGCGTCTTACCTTCTCTTTTTCCAACTGCTCCATTGACAGCATCGATATCTTTATCCAATAGTTTCTTATACCATTCCACTTGCATATCGGTCATACCAATATAAACGTTTGTTTCTATTTTGGGGAGCAAGGATTTCTCAACGTCTGCCTTAACTCTCCGTAATAAGAAAGGACTGAGAAGTTGATGTAACTGTTGAACTACTTTATCCTGATTTTTTTCCTTTTCATCGTCATCACCACCCTGGTTGTCAAACCATTCACCGAATACCTCGGAGTCTCCAAACACATCGGGAAGCAAAAAATTCAAGAGAGCCCATAATTCGTGTAAGTTGTTTTGTAAAGGAGTACCAGTGATTAATAACCTGTTTTTGGAATAAAATAATCTGATGATTTGTGAAAGTGAACTGTCCTCATTCTTGATTCTGTGAGCCTCATCCACCACAATGTATTCCCAGCGAAATTTCTTCAAATGGGTCTTTTCTCGAATGACCATTTCAAATGAGGTGATCAATACATCAAAATCGGCTTCAAGCAATTTGTTTTGAATAATGTCATTTCTGTCTTCTTTGTTCCCCTGAAGGACCACGGCGTTGACTTCTGGAGTCCACTTGGCAAATTCACGTCTCCAATTATCAAGAGTTGACTTCGGAACAATAACAATAAAGGGGCCATCAATGTGTTTGATATAACGAAGATACCCCAAGAATGAGATTGTTTGTAAGGTTTTTCCTAACCCCATCTCATCAGCAAGTATCCCACTAAGTCTGTTTTCATAAAGTGAAATAAGCCAATTAAGACCCTGAATTTGATACTCTCGAAGTACCCCATCTTGAATATATGAGGGTGATTCGGTTAAAACTGTTGGCTGATGGTCGTCATCATCCTGGTGCTCTTCATCTTCCAACAACTCGGCGTCCTCTTCCTTTTCAGTCTTTCTTCTTCTGCCCTTTTTGGGCTGAGTGAACGAGGTTTTGGAGTCGATCTCACGGATCCTCCGCTTGAACGAAGCGTCTTTCGACGCGTTGAGATCGATGAAGTAGCGGAAAAGCGGCGTGAGGCCGAGAAGATACTTGAAACGTTTTGTACTGTCATCCACGTCATTCTGTTTGGCGATCTTAGGGTCTTCGTGTAGGAGGAAACGGTTCTTACGGGAGGTAATCGATTCGGGTTTTTGTGGTTTTTGCTTGGTGTGGTTTTGAGTGGTGGTAGGAGCGGCCTCGGTGGGCTCGGGATCGGTTCTTCTCCTTCTTCGACGAGTTTCGGTCATCAAGAGTGGTGATAGTAATGAATATTTGGCTAAGGGTTGTATACCGGAGACGCGGCTGCAACTGTCCAGGACATGATGGGAGATCAGTGCAAGAGATTTAGAAATTACGGTGGACTGATTTGGGCAGAGAGTTAATTAGGGCGAGCAAATGGTTTGCTGGGAGTAGTACAACGGCAAAGTGGTGGTCTTGTAGTAACTCGGTTTGTATTATTTCGGGTTTTCTGAGTCTTTTCTGGAGTTTCCCCTTTTGGTGCGATTTGTACCATATAAACAGGTGAATTTAGTGCGAAAAGGGCCAAATCAGCTCACACACAGAGATAATTTGAATTATCAAAACTTGTTTGTATTTACGGTTTGGTCTGTGTAGCCTTAGGGGTTTCTTTATTTTACTCAGCTAAGACAAACATGGTTTCATCAACACGTTGTTGGTTATCGTAGACTGGAGTCTCAACATTAATGTGAGTTATGATAATTACATTTACATATATACTATGGGGAGTCTTTGGGTCATATGAACCCTAACCATAGAATTCAAATCATTTGAGTTAGCCTCAACTTCTTTGACCTCTCGTATTAATGTATATAAGAGTGCGAGGATATCAACACGGCACCAAGGGTGGTCTTTCTGTGGTGACATCTTACATCGTAGTCCTTCTAAGTGCCGAGGTTGGATGTTTGGCCTGGCCGATATATGAACGCTTCCATACGTAGGATTATATTACTGTTTTTTTGGAAAAGTTTGAACTGTTTGTTTACTCAGTATTGGTTGTTTTAGCTTGTATTATTGGGCTAATAAACAATAGAATTTATGACCAGAAACTCGCAGTCGTCCCTCATATTACCAGTTCAGTTCATCCTAATACCGCTGCATTTGACACATCACCTGTCTACATTCAGAAGTTTGTACAACTGCTTTGGTGCTTCTATAATAATTTATAATGATCTGATTTTTCACAAATTTCACAACTTTTATTACGGGGTAAGGTCTAATTCACCACATTTCCCTCAACCAACCCCCAGTCTATTTTGTTACAATTTCTCGATTCCAACCACAAATTACACTTCTTGAATACCCCCAGCTCGAAAAACCCCCGGTGGGCACTAAGTGGTGAAGGGTGTACCGATTTGAGAACCAAAAATTGCTGATTGGTGCCTAGTGACGGATCTACCTTTTCGATTCTTTTTTGGGCTGGTGAGCCCCATGCCATAATCACAAATCCGTCTTTGGACTGATGATGAGTGATGGCTACCTTGATAACTTGTTCAGTGAATTTTTCCCACCCTTTGTTAGCATGACTGTTGGCTTTATGACACTCTACTGTAAGAGCAGCATTTAGCATCAATACTCCACGCTTGGCCCATTTTGTTAGATTTCCTCCTCCTGGTGTACCCTTTTTCTGAAGAGCCTTATGGTCCGGTATCTCAAAATTGGGATAATCGATATGGATGGTTTTGTAGATATTTACGAGCGATGGTGGTGGTTTGGTGGGCTCAAGTACTGAAAAGGCCAATCCATGAGCTTGGTTATAATTGTGGTAGGGGTCTTGTCCCAATATGAGACACTTTACCTCTGATAATGGAGTGTAATGAGACCATGAATAGATATTTTCTGGAGCAGGAAACACGGTTTTGGAAGCCTGATCCTTCAAAAATTTCTTGAGTTGGAGAAAGTATGGTTTGGTGAGTTCTTTATGGAGGGGACCTAGCCACGACTCGTGTAAGGTAGAAATTTCTAGATCTAAAAGGGTTCTTTCTTCGGGATTAAGTGACTCTACCCATTTTTCTTTATCAAATCCTGAGGTCTTTGGAGGTTCAGGAACAGTTTGGAATTTTTCACATTTTTCAACCTCGATTTTAGTTTCCTCTTCGACTATTGACCCATTGACCTCTTTGGTCTCTTTGGTCTCTTTTGTCTCTTTGGTGTCTTGGGTGTTGTTGATGGACTTCTTAAAGAAGTCTGTGATGAGTTTCTTGTTCCCTCGTTGGTCCAATTCTGATGGTCTCTTCATGGTACGCGTCGCGATTTATCATTTTCAACTGGTTTATACGAAGTGGTAAAACTTCTAAAAAACCCACACTGCACTATTACTACAATAATTCAGGACTACGATACTGACTACTACGATTGTCTCTTTATGACTACTATAATTAATTTCATCACTCACTGTAATATCACTATCACAGGATCTTGTAGTATTAAATGATCCTATTGGTAATAAATAATTTGTCTCCATTCTATCTCTATAATTAGCTTTGGACAATACCTCGAAGTTGATAGTCTCTAAAATAACTTTGCTAATCCATATGGGTAATCATGCTCTTTCCGCAAAAACATACTCGTCAAGCAACTGTACAATAAAAACAAGACCACAGTACCAGTAGCGACCAATAACAGCTTTGTAGCCTCTGAAGTGATCTTACTTGTTTCTGTAACTTGGTAGCGGCCCACATAAATCAACCCTACCAAGGTCATGGCCAATGCAAAGTAATTAGCTGCCACCAACACGATTTCAATTCCAAATTGATAGTAAATTCCTCCACTGATATAGATAAGACCCTCCTCGTTTCTGGCCACAAATGGAGAGCCCTGAGATGTCGTAAACTGATATCCACTCACAAACACCAATGTGAGCAACATGATAAAGTAAGCATACCCATTTCTTCTACTAGAGGACCGAAGAAAACCTGGACCCTTTTTCTTGATCAAGATAATCAATGCAAACACCGCCACAAATACTTTGATGAACTTTGTTTTGGGATCTTCGTCCCTAATCTTGATACCTTTTTGAAGAAGCTCACTTATAAACCGGGCCAATTCCATGATTTGCCCGTCTATACTACCAACCGGCAATTTGTATATGAAATGACCATTTGTGAGTATGGAAGTCTCGTCATCATAGGCAACGGTGATATTAGGAGGCACCAACCACACGTGTGGGATGGTAGTGAGTTCGAGCATTTCGAAAATGGGAATATTGGACCTATCAACAATATCTATGGTGACAAAATAGAGCAAGTCGGTAGGGTAGTCGGCATGCCATGAGCGGGACACTGTGGATACTACTTCGGGAAGTGGCACACAAATTTCACACTCGTGTTTGGGGTCGGTTGATGTAAGGACAATAAGCGTGTAGTAGTCTCGAGGACCAGCAAAGAGCGAAAGGTTGGCATTGGCAATGGGAATGACAAAGTCGGGGTAAAGAAGGGAGTGTTCTGACGGATGGGATGCCACTAGCGTTATGGACACTAGGAGACTTAGTATATAGGATAGAATCATGGTGAGTGGTGTCTGGTGTAATGCGAAAATGAATTATTCCAAGATATTCAGTTTAGTTAACGAGGGTTGATGGTTAGGAGTGGAAAGTTTAGGAAGAGATATTGGACCTTGACGATTGGAATAACTCCGATTGGATGGTAAGAGAATTGTCATGGTCAGTCGAGGGCTTGTTTAGAAGGAAACTGAACAGTTAATACTACGAAATTGGGCCAGAGTACTAATTACTGTTTTATCTAGTATACTTTTTAGTTTCTGATATTTAACATGATTTTTTTGGTAGTAGTTAAAATGTATTGAATGATGTGTCTCCCAGCATAAACGTTAACAATTTGCTATTGAACAATACTGGTATAACAGTTATTGTAGTGGTTGTGGTACTAAAGGAATGGTTGCACCTTCAATAGTCATTTTGCTAATTCTTAAAAATAAAACAACTGTAGCTTCAGATCTTTGAAGATAATTGTAGCCATGGACAGCTAAATTATTATAGTCCCATCCGCAACACTTCGAGAGTTACTGTTTCTGTTGGTCCATCACAAGGTGTCTTCAGTATTATGTGCTGTTTCAAAACTGTAGCCTTTAAATCTCTTAATTATATTATTAAACTATTCCACTGGCAAGACAAAAATCGGGCTCATCTTCTACGAGCAAATAACTGTTTGTTAGATCTTGGAATTCGCCATTATACTTTGTTACTGGAAATGTTAATTTCCTAAATTGCTGCGATTTTTCTATAAATTTAAAAGGGCTCAACAGCACTTTGTGCCAACGGGAGTAGTCCTATGTTCTCATCTTGGGTAGTATCAAGTCCAATAGAGAGTTCACCAAGAAAATAAAAATATTAGATCCCGTCACTCTAAGTACAAAAGACTGGACACACCAAGTTGTACCTTCCAACTAATATTCTCTCCAATTCTTCTAAACTAAGTCTTGAATGTAATTAAAGAAGGGGATTTGAGAACCAGTATCGCAAAAACATTCAGCACGGTTCCTAAAGGTACCTAAACCTACCTTCATATGGTCTAAGTCCTCATATCTGATCCCTCTTATCGCTTGGTAGGAATTCGATTTAATCTCGTCAATTACTTTATTTTGACTATCCTCTGAACTATTATCCAAATCACCCAAATTTTTACCAATAGAATTGGAATTAGAACGATCATCCTTACGAAAAACCACTATAGTTCTTTTACCCTTACAAATAACACTTAGTTCAAATTAAATATATCTATTCTTCTATTATGATCAATCTCGCGGGTTGTCGCTTGATTAATTTTCTCTTACAAAATCACCCTTTTCATCCTTATTAATGATGAAGAAACCCAACGTAACAATTGCTGCCCCAAACAAATACCACCAGTTGATAAAAAACCCTTTAAATACCCAATCCCCAAGCATTGCCAATGGAATGGTCATAGACAATCCAACAGTAACTGTTAAAGGACTGGTTAATAACACTGCTTTACACCAACAGAAATCGCTAACAAATGTGATAACAGCATTTACCACCAAGAGAATGAATACTTGTCTGGTTGGAGGAACTTCAAAAGTTTCATAACCTGTAAAATGAAGAATTAACAACACTGGCCATAAGAAAAGGAGACAGAAAATCCCCACAAATCCAAAGAACAAATGGGTATTGAGTTGTCTTTCCTTCAATGAGTTTTTAATGGTGATTTTGTGTTTCAACAAAATGGTATAGATTCCATAAATGAGGGCACCCAAAAGAGCCAAGGTATTTCCCCAAAGCACCAAAATACTGGACGTTTCTGGAGTTGGGGACGAGGTGTCGATCTCAGTGACTATCAACACACCCGCAAAGCTCAATAGTATACCCATGATTTTATTTTGGTTAATTTTTTCGATGGAATATAAATAACCAATGAGGAGGGTGAAGAAGGATGAGGTGGAAGAAAGGATGGTTTGAGATGCCACAGAGGTATAGGAAAGTGATGAGTTCGTGACCAAGTTTGCTGAAAACCACAATGCTATGAATTGGAGGGATAAAAGTATGGTTTCATACAAGTTAATTTTGTCGTCCTCATCTTCGACCATACTAGAAATGCTTGTACCATCGATTCCTGCTAAGTTTGAGCTAGACCCATAGTCATTCATAAGATCCTCTTCATCTTCACGCGGCCTAGTGTAGTGATAATCGTCCTGAAGTTTTTGCCAGAACTGGGCGATGGTGAGATTCTCGTACCGAAGGTATGGGATAAGATAAAACGAGAAACAACCTGTATTGATATAGGTGATAAGAAATGGTTTGCGGTAACTGTCGTCCTCTACCAATGCGTTAACAAGAAAGCTGGACATCACCCAAAAGATAACCACCAGTGAAAGGTTGATGAGGCCAAGCACCCATTTTTGAGACAGCAGAAGGTTGTTTTCAGGAAGAAAGAACGCTAGCGCATACTTGGAGAAGGTTTGTTTGAGGTTTAGCACCATAGACATGTTAACAATTGGGAATGAAAATGAAGGAGTGACTAGTCAGGAACAAGGAGACTTGGGGTAACGAGGGAAAAAACGGGACCGATGAAACGATGTTGGAGGTATGATCACACGATGATAACCAGTTGATTGAACAGTCCGAGTAGATGCCTATGAGACGAGGCTGGTACCAAGTGACTCTCAAGATAGTGATGATATCTATAAATCTACAATAGGAAATGAGGATTGAGATGAGAGATATGGCTGGTGCGACGGGCAACTATTTGCGACATGCCTCCCAAGAAGTGAGTACAATGACAAATATGAATGAGAAGGCGTTTGGTAAAGGCTGATTTGGTTGACACGGTGATGATGAGATGGTTTTCCTGGTGATGTTCATACGGTTGAGTTGGGCTTTTGGTACCGTGAAATGAGTGATGAATTCAAGTTCCGAGTCAACCAACAGCTTATGACAACAAGAGCGACGTCTCTGGTGGTTTGAAACTGCAAAGGATTGGTATGGTGGATGCCAATGTCTTGACCTTTTACCGTGATTCATTTCATTGCTCTATGGTGTTTTTCATAACACTTTTAGCTGGTCCTTGACTAACTTTAGAGTAACAGCCGCAAAGGCAAAGAAGGGCAAAGTTGATCCGCTCAACTTCAGATACACCAGAATCTCATCTCCTTACAAGTTTGGGGCACATGTGGGTATGGCAGGGGGAATCTCCAATAGTGTTCTCAATGCTATGGATATTGGTGCTAATAGTTTTGCCCTCTTTCTTAAATCTCCTCGGAAATGGGTTAGTCCCGATATTCCTGAGGATGAGGTTGTTAAATTCAAACAATTGTGTAAAGAACATGGCTATGATCCATTGACCCAAATTCTCCCTCATGGATCATACTTGATCAACATGGGGAACCCTGATGCGGAAAAAGAAGAGAAAGCTTATACATCGTTTGTGGACGATTTGAAGCGTTGTGAACGGTTGGGAATTGGTCTTTACAATTTCCATCCCGGTTCCAGTTTGGGGTCGGACCACAAAGAGTCCTTAGCTCGTTTGGCAAAGAATATCAATCGTGCCATTGCAGACACTTCTTTTGTCAAGATTGTTCTTGAAAACATGGCTGGAAAGGGAAATTTAATTGGGAACGACCTCCAGGATATTCGTGATGTGATTGATTTAGTTGAAGATAAATCGAGAGTGGGTGTTTGTGTTGATACTTGTCATACTTTTGCTGCTGGTTACGATATCAGAGATGTTGACACTTTTGAATTGTTTTGGAAAAAATTCGATGACATTATCGGATGGGACTATTTACTGGCGATTCATCTTAACGACTCCAAGGCACCTTTGGGTGCAAACTTGGACTTGCATCAAAAATTAGGACACGGGTTCTTGGGGCTTGAGGTATTTAGAATCATTGCCAATAACGAGAAGTTCAAAGGGTTGCCCATAATTTTGGAGACTCCCGTTGAAGATGACGACACTGTCTATGGTGAAGAAATCAAATTGTTGGAGTGGCTTGAAGGCAAGAAGATTGACGACCCTGAATTTGTAGAGAAACTGGAGCAATTGTCTAAGTTGGGTGCCACCGAGAGAGCAGAACATCTTAAGAAGTTTGATGCCAAAAAGGAAAAGACAGTCAAGAGAAAGGCGAAGGGAGACATCGCTTCATTAGTGAAAAAGAAGGTTAAAAATGAAAAGGAAGTAGTGGATACAGAGGAGGTATTAAAAACAGAAGTTAAGGAGGAGACAGAATAGAACAAATAACAATTTGACCAAATTTAAAATTGATCTAAAGTCTGATCCAATGAACTAAAAAGATAAAAAATGGATGTGACACTAGTTGAAATATGAGCCAATCTCAGGTGGATTACAGTATGGTTCAAAACATACTAAAATTATGAACTTGGAGCTTTAGAGTAAAGGTAAATAAATTCTCACCAATTTGAAAAATAATTGATAGGAGATTTTTATGAGTTTTTTATGAGTTTTTCATAAGCAATCAGAAACGTAGTCAACGTATCATCTTTCTCTTCCCTTAGCTAAATCTTGTTTCAAACCTCGTAGCTAATTAGACTTCATAAAACTGATGGATATGGCCAACCAATTTGTGTTTGGTCCTGTACAAACTTTTCCGCACATCTCAATCACAGTTAACCATCACCATGTTTGGAAGCACATCTTCGGGATTCGGCGGCTTCGGCAGCTCTACCACCAACAACGCCTCGCCCTTCGGCGCATCCAACACCAACAATACCACCTCGCCTTTTGGTGCTTCCAATAACACCTCGGGAGGCATTTTCGGTAACAACGCCAACAACACTACCGGTGCATTTGGATCCAATGGCACTTTTGGCGCCAATAACAACACCTCAACATTCGGTGCCGGTGCCAATACCTCCGGAGGACTTTTTGGGGCTTCCAATACCACCAACTCGCCATTTGGCGCCAGTTCTGCTCCAGGTTTTGGAGCCGCTAACGCCCAACCAAGTTTTGGAGCCACCAACAACAACACCAATGCTAGTGGAGGATTGTTTGGAGGTGCCAACAAGTCAACTTTTGGAGGCAGTGGTGGCTTTGGCGCCAGCTCCACCTCGCCGTTTGGTGCATCCAACACCACGGGCTTTGGAGGTGATTCCAGCGTCAATAACGGAACTGCGGTCAAACCATTCACTCCTTTTAGCGAAAAGGATGCCAATCAGGCGGTCACCGTGTTCCAAAACATCTCGTCAATGCCCGAGTACAAGAACTTCTCCTTTGAAGAATTGAGATTGAAGGACTATGAGCAGAACCGCAAGTACGGCAATGCTACTGGTCAAACAGGTTTTGGAGGTGCCAGTGGCGGGTTTGGATTCGGAGGTCAGAATAACGCCTCTACAACTACATCCAGCTTTGGCGGTAACAATCAAGCATTTGGCTCATCTTTTGGTAACAATGCTCCTGCTACTGGTTTTGGGGCCCAGAACACTGCCAATGCTTCACCTTTTGGAGCCAGTACCACTTCTACTTTTGGTGGAGCTGCTAATAACTCCCCTTTCGGTGCTAATAACACCAACACTAACACCAATGCTAGTACCAACGCCTTTGGTAGTAACGCTGGCGGTTTTGGTAATTCCAATCCTTTTGGTGCCAACAAACCTGCTGGATTTGGAGCAAACACGGGCTCTACGTTCGGTGCTGCCAACACTACTGGAGGGGGTCTCTTTGGAGGTGCTAACAACAATAACTCCTCTCCCTTTGGTGCTAACAACAACTCTGCCACCAACACTTTTGGTCAGCAGAACTCATCTCCTTTTGGTGCTAACAACACAAGCACCAACAATAATGCCTTTGGCCAACAGAATAATTCACCTTTTGGGGCCCAAAACAACAACAACTCCGGTGGTTTATTCGGCAGCAACAACAACACCAATACTAATAATGCATTCGGTGCCAACAACACCAACAATGCTGCATCTGGATTTGGTGCTAACAACGCCGGTGGTGGATTGTTTGGAGGAGCTCAAAATAATCAAACTGGGTTTGGTGCCAATAAACCAGCAACTGGTGGATTATTTGGTGCCCAAAATAATAACTCATCTGGAGGTTTGTTTGGTCTGAATAATAATGCCAATACGAACACCGGTGGGTTATTTGGTGCTAATAACACTCTGAACAACAACGCTGGGGGAGGATTATTTGGAGCTAACAAGCCTGCAGGAACCACTGGTGGAGGATTATTTGGTAACAACAACACCAACAATTCCAACACTTCAGGTGGCTTATTTGGAGGTGCCAACAATAACAACAACACCTCGGGTGGTCTTTTTGGTTCTAAGCCGGCTGGTAACACTGGTGGTTTATTTGGAGGAAATAATAACACTACCGGTGGATTTGGTCAAACCAACAATGCTCTTGGTAATAACCAATCGGGTGGATTGTTCGGTAACAAACCAGCAGCCACTGGTACGACGGGTGGATTATTTGGCTCCAACACCAACAACAACAATACTCAAAATGGTGGAGGACTTTTCGGGAACAACAATGCCAACACTGGTTCTTCTGGTGGATTATTCGGCAATAACAATAATTCAAATACTTTGGGTGGTGCTTCTACTGGCGGTGGATTGTTTGGTAACAAATCCGCTACCACTGGTACTACAGGGACTGGAGGTCTCTTTGGAGGTGCTAATAATGCAAACAACAATAATGTTAATCTGCAGTCTACTTTACTTGGAGGAAATAACTTACAAAATAACCAATCCCAGCAATCATTGGCAAACATCAACTCCCAAAACCCATACGGAAACAATCCTCTTTTCCAAGGTCTTTCCGTACCACAAGGGTCCAATTATGCAGTTCCAAGTGCTGTGAAGACTAAATCATCAAGCAAGAAGAAGGTTTCATTGACTGCAGCTCCAAGCATTCGTCCTTTGTTCCATCCAACCGCATTTCCAACCAAAACACTCCCCACTAGTAAAAGCGGTCTTACTGCTCCACAAAAGGAACGTGACGGTTTGTTCTCAAGTCAAACTGACAACGCAATTACTTCATCAGAGATATTTGCACCTCAAGTCAACTTCAAGAAATTGGTGGTGCAAGTTTCATTGGAAGGCGATAATAAATTATTAACCCACAACTCATCGGCATCTACCAAACCTAAGAGAGTGTCTTTCTCTGTCACCAATAATGAGAAGATTGAAGATGGGAAATTGATTGAATCTGTCAAAGAAGATAAATCTAAGGTAGAAAATGAGAAAAATGCTCAAACACCAAAAGCTTCAACTTCGATAGAAGTTGAAGAAGCTGACGATAATGGATATTGGCTTTCACCATCAATTTCCGAGTTGAAGAAAAAATCACTTTCCGAGCTTCATTCCATCAAGAACTTTAAGGTTGGACGTAAATTCTACGGTGTTATTGAATTTTTGGAACCTGTTGACTTGTCAAGCTTTGTCAATTTGGATGATATTGCAGGCAACTTGATAGTGTTTGGAACCAGATCATGTGTGGTATACCCTGATGGAAACTCGCCTAAATTAGGGGAAGGACTTAATTTACCTGCTCAAATTACTTTGGAAAACTGTTACCCCATTAGAAAAGCAGATAAATTGCCAGTTGTGGATCCAAAGAGTGAATTGGTAGAGACTCACATTAAGCGTTTGAAGGAATTACCAGATATGGAATTCAAGAGTTATGAACCAGAAACCGGTAAGTGGACCTTCACGGTTAGTACCACTGTTAGTTAGGGTTTAGATTATTTGTTGTTTTCCCGATACCAAAATCCCTAACCTGCCACTCACGATCCCCAATAACTCGACAATGTCTGTAATACAAAGTGCCACTCACGATCCCCAATAACTCGACAATGTCTGTAATAAAAATTTAAAAAAAAAAATGGTATTGGTTGTGGCTCCCACAGTGTGAATTGTTGTTGTGTCCGCAATCGATTTAAGGAACTGATAAGCTCATTTAAAAAAGCCCCTTTAATAGTACAACCTCCTACTAATTAATATACACTTGTCTTATATCGTAAGATCACTTAGACACTTCGCTCTAGCCAACCCCAGTTTGAAGTCGGCCCCTTGCATCTCCTATTCTTCGCGAAAATACGGTATTTTACGCAAAATCCTTATCTAGAAATCAGTTGATTTGTTGAGAAATAACTCCACCACCCATTGAACCATGACAAAAGCTTACATCACGTTGTTAACAGACGAATCGTATCTTCCTGGGGCATTGACATTGGCTGCTACCCTTAAGGATGTGGGAACAAAACATAAGGTGGTTCTTCTTGTGGCCAAACACTCGTTGTCATCGGAATCTCTCGGTTTGGTCACCAAGTGGTACGATGAGATCATTGCTATTGACGAAGAGCTTATCCAGGCCCCGGTGGAAGACGTTGTTGCCAAGTTAGGCAGGGCCGAATTATCCATTACTTTCTCCAAGTTGTTGCTTTGGAATCAGACCCAGTATGACCAATTGATTTATCTTGATAGTGATACATTGCCATTGACCAATCTTGATGAGCTTTTTGTCAAGTACGAAGATGTCAAGCCCTCTCAGATAGTCGCCAGTCCAGATGCGGGTTGGCCAGATATCTTTAATTCGGGTGTGTTGATCATCAAACCACTGGCGGAGATTTTCCATCAGTTATTGGACTTTGCTGGTAAATCCAAATCTTTTGACGGTGCTGACCAGGGATTGTTGAATGAGTTTTTCAATATTGCTTCGAACGGCTTGAATTGGATTAGATTGTCGTTCCTTTTCAATGTAACCCCTAATTTGGGTAGTCATTATCAATACCTTCCAGCATTTACTCGCTTTTTCGATCAAATTAAGCTTCTCCACTTCTTTGGGGGCTCTAAGCCTTGGCATTCTAGAGACATTGTATCCTCTGATACCACTAACTATCACCATTTATGGTGGGCTCTGTTTAACAAGCATTTTCCAAGTGACGTTAGAGCATCCTTATTACAAATTCCTTCAGGTGAGGGCTCTACCCTCAAATTCGAAAAGTTTGCCAATGTTTGGGATGATCCAACTGAAGAAGAAACTCCTGTTTTTAAGCATATCATCGAATCAGGCTCCGATGCTCCACCGGTTTTCCCTTGGGAAAAACGGGAAAGAAAACAGCCCACTCGTGTGTTCCACAGTACTCATGATGAGGACAATGTGGAGCCTCAAGGAATCTCAAAGACAGATTCTGATTTGAGAAAGAATATTGAATCGTTATCTCAAGTTATACTTGGCACTTCCAAATCAGATTCATTACTGAAAACTTATGTTTTCAACGAAGAGGGAAACTTCAATCCTGATAAATCTTTTGAAGAAGTCTCCAAGCTTCCCCTTCAATTCTTGTCCAAACAGAATGAAAAGAAGAAGTAACCTCAACAAGACTTTAAGGACTTATAACTTTCTACTTACATTTTGTTTTTTTTTTATATTTACATATCGTGTTAAACTTAATAAATCGTGCTTCAATTCTACTAACACTTGAACTTAACAAATGTTATATAATAGATGGTGAATCTTCCATAACTTGAGTAATTTCCAATACTCGAAACGGAGCAGTAGGGCCATGAATGACTATAATAGAATTTTTGTCAAAGTTGTGAGAGTTAGATTTCAAGCAAAAGTGTCGATTAAACAGTCTATATAAAGGATGATGAATGGCAAAAAAAACAAGTCTTTAAAAGAGACAAGGGGAAATGCCAAAAAAGTCGAAATTAGAAGGATTCGATTACATCTGGGATATCAAGTCAAGGTTAAAAAAATTCAAAAAAGAACTGCCGGTCCCAGGAATCGAACCTGGGTTTGTTCGGCCACAACGAACTGTACTAACCACTATACTAGACCGGCTATTTCTGAAAATTTAACGGTTCGTTCCTTAGTTAGCCTGTATATGATAGTCTGTCCTTGACTATGT